>CP092089.1:2610125-2717625 GCA_029203775.1 Neoneuromus ignobilis | reverse complement strand
CGCCTGCAAATGCGGTGTGCAAAGATGCTTTCTTTTACCGTTTCGAAATCATAAACTCAGCACACAATATTTTACAACTGAAAGCTGCAACTTTCAGCAAAATAAGCGAACTATACATATATATATATATATATATATATATATATATATATATATATATATATATAAAAGTGTAGGTGTGCAAGTAACAATTCCATTGTGTATACTTACATCATTTTGTTGATATGTTTTCTTTGAAATTCTTTTTTTCTCTCAGTATTTAAAATGTTTTAAGAGAGAAAAAGTACTTGTATACAGAAACATAATTACATTTTATGCGGATGAAAATTCAACAAAATTTCATTAAAAAAATAAGTAGTGATAAAAATAGAATTAATTTTCAAGTTATTTTTATTAAATAGTATATTATGATGTTTTTAGTTTTTTGTAGGTTATTAAATTAAATAATTAATCTTAAAACTTTTTGTCTTTTACTTCTTTATTTTTTTTACTATTTATAACTATTTTATGAATTAATATTTAAGTAAAACATTATTAAATAAGTTTTTATACTTCATGTTAAATATCAAATTATTAAAATTTACTGAAAATATTTGAATAAAATATTATTAACATATTTTATTTGTTAACATGAATTGCCTATTTTTATCTTTTTTTATATATAGGGTTTTCCAATAAGCGCTTCAGAAGTTTAAATAGAAATACAATTAAAAATATTTAATTATTAGTTATTTTGTCATTTGCATAATGGCATTAATGATTAAACACAATTTTACTCATATGACTATGTATTCGTTTAATTCAATTTTTACTCACTCTTTCGCATAATTGTGGTCAAATTTCATGAATTACACGTTCAGTGTTTATTTTTAATGCTTCTGTTGTTTGTATTTTTTTAGCATAAATCAATGATTTCACATAACCCCACAGAAAATAATTCATTAGATTTAAATCACATGATTTTTATGGCCAATTGATGGATCCATTTCGTAAAATAATGGACTTATTAAACTTTTGTTTCAATAAGTCTATTGAAATTTTAACAATTTTCAAGCGTTCTTGAAATATTAAACATTTTATGATAATTTACCAAACTATACTGAGTTGAAATGTCAAAATTAGTATAAAAAAATCTAATATAATTACCATCAGCTGTTAAAGTTCTGACATTCTTATTGGAAAACCCTATACTTTGAAAAATTTTATAAAGACCTGTATTGAGATAACTCTGTTATTTTAGATTCTACTTAAATTAAATAAGCAGAAATGTTTTTTATAATTACGGTTGTACAAATTTGAAAAATGCTTGTTTAAATAAATATTAATAATTTATTATTTCAGCATATAGAAAATTCTTTAGGAGCTTTGTTAATAAAAATATTTTTAATTATTTTTAAGAAATCGTCTGTTTAGTTAAATGAAATTGTGTATCATGTAAAGATTAAATTATAAATTAGGTTTTGATGAAACTAGACATAGATTTATTTAAATATAAATTTCCTCATCACACAAATGAAATACTTACCTCAACATCATAACAATATTTATTCAAATTAAAATTTATTTTCGTTTGACTAAATTTTGATATTTTTCAATAAGCTTTAACAGTAAGTTGGATATATTTAGTTCAATCTGTTTAAAATAAACTAGTTTTTGTAATTTTTTTTAAATGCAAGTAGATATAATTCAACTACTAGACTTCTATGTCCTTTAATTATTCAAATTCAACCAAATCTGATTATGCAATATTAATAGTCTTAGTTGATTGAACTTGTCTAGATATTTATATTCAATATTTATCAAAATACAGTTAAGATATCTGATCTCGACTTAGGTGTTTAAATATTGTTGAATTTAACCAGAAATGCTTAGATATTTTTTTTAATATTTTTTCATGTTGACATAATTTGAGATATTATCTTAATTTCATAAGCAGGAAATTTCGTATCATGAAATTTATTTAAAACGTATTTATAGAATTCATTAATTAAAAAGGCAGTTATAAACGTTTAAGTAAGTGTAAGCATGAAAAGTTATAATATGATTAGAAAGGACTATTTTCAGGTGTACAATCTTTAAAATAAATATATTATAAGCGATACAAAATTAAATAGATTTCATTATTTTAATAATTATTATAAATAATTAACAATTTTAAAAATTTAATAAGATTAAAATAATTGTTGTTAATTATGATAAAATATATTTAGATTATACAAATATAAAAATAGTATTTATTCATAAAATGGCGTACTTTTGTTGCATTGAAAATTTTAATTTACAATTGATTTTTTTTTGTGTTAAGTGTCGACGATGAATGGTAAGAATATTAATTAAAATTTTGTAAAGTATTTTCTTAAAGTGCTATATAAAAGCAATTAAATTAGAAACAGATTTAGGGCTGTCATACGTTTTTTTTAATTTGTTTTCTCTTTTGTATGTTTGATATTAAAAATTAATTTTGTATATTTTTTTATACGACTTTTAAAAATTAATAGTCTTATTTATAAAGTTCTTGATTTAGTTATGATTAATTATTAACAACTTAATTTATTTAAAATTAATTATAATTTTCTTTACATATCGTTAGATGATTTTTTTCTATAAGAGAAACAATCAAATATTTAAACACTTTATCATTGCATTCAATTTTTGATCTTGGAACAAAAAGCGTTTTTAAAATATTTAAAATAAAATTACTAACTAAAACGTATTAAATAATGAAAAAATTAATTTCCATAAATAATTCTGGAAATTAAAATATATCCTTTATAAAATAGCCCAAAGAAGACTAGAGAGTTTAAACATACATTTACTTTCTTACTATAATTTACTATTTATGATTACCTTTTAGTTTTATTTAGACCACTCTATATAATATAAATGACTATAATATTGAAAATTTTTGTTCTTTTTTAAAAAAAATAAATGACCACGGATAAAATTTAAATATTATTAAAAAGCAATATTTTTAAAATTAGTTTTTGTTCTCCTTTTTTTCATATATATTCGTGTGATATTTCGTTACGAACTGAATTATAGTTTCATTTCCCAACTACAATCGATATTTAGTTTTTTTTATATCTAACACCAGTCAATAAAAACTGTTGTGTTAGTAATTGGCTTTGTATTCTGATATAATTTTAATTTCATATTCAATTCATATCTGATAAAATGAAACTTTCCGCGTGTATATATTTTTGAACAAATTAGCATTTTTTTATTTACTATACACGAAAATATTTATTTGCAATGCCATAAGATTAAAAGTAAATAAATGTTTCGCGAAGTGACAAAACAATATTCAGAATATAACGTATTTACAAAACTGTGCAGCCTTGCCTGAATTCAACATTTACGTTTCAGCGCCCTATAAAGTTCAGTAAACGAAAGAAAGAAATCTAATTACGATTTTTTAATTACGTTTTTTGCCGCCGGCGGTAGCAATGAGGCCGTCCAGCCGCCACGTTTGTACATAGCAAGCACACTGTGTGCTCTGAAAGTGTACTCTTTTTTTTGTTATTTTTCATCCTATTGTTTCATTTGAACATCGGCGTTACACGTTTTATGAAAAAATATATTTTTAAAAAATCCGCTTACTGATTTTAATTAATTCTTGCAAATTGGATGATTTATATAAATAAGTTATGTTAAATTACATAAAGTTGTTCAATTGGGCTCAGGACTATTTTATTTTATACAAACAGTCTGACAAATGTGTGTGTATATATACACCAACCACTTGTACACATATTAATTTATAAATATATATATATATGTGTGTGTATGTATAATAAATATAATACATATATGTGTTTATATATATATATATATATAGAGAGAGAGAGAGAGAGAGAGAGAGAGAGAGAGATGGCCCAAATGAGAATGAAGGGTAGTAAATAATAGTAAGCAAGTAAATGTATATTTAAACTAAGCCCGTGCAAGCTTTTAGACGAAAAGGCCAGTTGCAAGTTTTGTAAAATCTTAGCGGATCGCATCACTTGCTATCATAGGCAGGAGATATAGTGTTCCCTAGGTGTGATGGTTCTAGGGATATTTTGAATAACTAAATACAGATGCGTTAATCTTGAGATTTGTAATTTTCTTATAGAAAAAATTAACAAAAAACACTTCTTTGGTAGAAACATGGCACAAAAACGTCATTATTAAACACTTAAAAAGGGCCATCCAAATGTAACGCCTCGAATTATGTTTTATTAAAAGAAACAATAGAAACTATACACATGTTTCGCTATACACTACCCAATACACACGTTTATTTTTGATAAAACACAAATCTAGGCGTCATATTTGGATGGTCCTATACAGTATATATTTTTTTAAGAAACAGTGTATTTTATATGAAGCTTGTTGAGAGAGAAGTTGTTACATATTTTTAATAAAAATAAATTTTAGATAAACATATCTAAATAAGTTATCACAGTTTTTTTTTAATGTTTATTTCTGTGCTGCGGGCCGCACAAAATGTCAGAGGGACTGCAGGTTGCATGGGCTCGGTCTAATCCCTTTACTCTATTTTAGATCACCCTATATATATATATATATATATATATATATATATATACATATATATATATATATATATGAAGAATACTACCCTATAACACGGTACCTATACAACGCGGTTTCGGTATAACGTGGTCTACAAATTGTATTAACCATTTATCTTTTCATATATTTTTTTCCTCGTGATTCAATAATCATATTGTATCTTCGTTAAATTTGTGTCTGCCTGTGTCACCCATGTAGTTATAAGTAGTAAATTTATATTAGGTCTACTGGAAAGTTCTATCCGTTTTTGAATTAAAAAAATAGTACATTTTTAATATATTTATTAATATTTACTGAACAATATAATTTTTCCTTCGTTACTTAAGACCTCTTCCCAGTGTGATAGTAATTTGTGAATTCCATTTTTGTACTTTGAAACTCGAAATGACATTATCGGACAGAATTTTCCGGTAGATATAATATTAAAGGAAATATTCTTAATAAATATGGAACATCTATATCTATATTTTATCAAATGTTAGAATAGATATTAATTAAAAATATTGTTTAATTTTAGTAATACTAATAAAAAAATGTTAAACAATGAACAATTTTACATACTCAATATATATACACAAACTATTACTGATATTTCGACTACAAAAATACAAATTGTATTTTTAATGAAATAAATATAATAAGTGAAGTGTTTTTATATATCACATTTTTTTGATTTAAATATAAGAGTATTCAAACAAATTTATTTACTTTTTAAATGTCTATTCCATTACTAAACTAAATTGAAGAATGTGAAATAATGTATAATAAAAAAATATAAATAATTTACCATACATACGTGAAATTATTCTGTTTTGAACAACATATTGAGGATATGAATTATTATTATTTTTTTTGTAAAAACTTTTTCAGTTAAAAATATAATTCGTTTATTAATAAAAATGTGTTTATAATTCAAATATAAACTCTATTCAAACGTTACAATACATTTTAATTAAAGCCCTGTGAAAATCTGTCGACCGTTAACAGTTGTATTTTTCGTAACACTACTTTTTTTCGTTGTTATCGTTGCATGTATTCAAATATTGTAATTTAATATTATATTTATAAATGTTTTATATAATTAGAAATTCTTAAATGATTTTATTTTAAATTAAATATGTATAAGAACATGAAGATGATATTTTTTTAAAGAATGTTAAATAATAAACTATTTCCTGTCTAGAATTTTAATTTATGAGAAAATAATTTTTTTATTTGATATAAGAACATAAAAGATATAGAAAAATACATGGAATTGTTGCTTATGAATTATAATAAATTGTATTAATTTTCCATTTAAATTTCAGATATCACGTTTTGTTGTTTAATATAAATTTAAATTTGAACAGAATATGAAGAAAAATAATTTGAATATAATATATATTTTATTGTTTAGTTATGTTATAATTCATTTTTATTTGTCTGCTTTCTAGCAGTCTCGTGAGCATCATGACACCTTATTATATTTCATTACAATAAAACTATGAAAACCTTCATACAATCTACATGCACTCGCCACTCTGTTGAAATAAATGAAGTATATCTTGCAATGAAAACTTTTATATTCTTACAAAGCAAACATAATTCTGAAATTTATACTACTTCTAGTCTTTTTTATTCGACTTTATATTTGAATTGTAGATCAAACAGTTGCCAGAAAGTTTTTATTTATTCTGATTTTCTTCTGACATGAACTTATAATAAATATTTCTATTAGATTAAATTGCTTTAATGTCAATTTTAAAAAGATAAATATCTTATGTGCATGTATGTTCGGTCTATTGAAATGTCTTATTCGTTTTTTAAGTAAAAAGAAAATAAAATTTTTACTACTATTTATTAATATTTAATTAATAATGTAATTTCTATTAATATTAACAATTTTTTCTCATTTTGATAAAAGCTTTTGCATTCTTCTCCATTAAAATGACTCGTTCTTGTATACTAAAAATTCATCCAGTACTTTTTTCATATCTCCATCTTCATGTAGAGACTTTGTAGAGCAAAATACATTGTAGTCGTAAAATGTTACATCTAGAGAATATATCGGGTCATTTAGAACATCCTAAGTTCCGTTATATTTTTTTATTAATTTTTATTTGTGGAGAGGGAAGTTTCCTAAAGAAACATGTGGTCATACTATAAAATAATTTATTTCATATAAGAGCTAGATGCTTTTTTATGTTCATTGTTAAAATTGTCCAATTATTGACATTTTTTCAGAATTAATCTTTTCTTTAGACTAGAAGTTCATAATAAATTGTTTTTTTTCATATCCCATCATATAGACAACATTTTCTTTTTCACACTTAAACTTGATTAATATTTTAATGGGGATGATTGTTTTGCATTGCACTAAGTTCTTTTTCGTATAAAATTTTCACATGTAATCCATTTTTCATCTCTTGTTATGAGATGTCTCAAAAATGATTAATTTTTATTGTTTAATAGTAGAGACAGGAAATGGTTACACAATTCTGTCTATTCCCAGTAATCAATTCATATGGTACCCATTTTTCATACTTGTACACGAATCCAAAATGAGTTCTGTTTTAAAATATTGCAAAGAATATAATCATCGATCCCAGAAGATTTTTTTAAATCCTAATTTTTCTCTAAGGATAAAGTTTCCATTCTTAAATTTCTAGAACCAACTTCTGCATTTCATTTCAGTCATTACGTTTGCTTTAAGAACTTTTAACAAATTTCTATATATTTTTGTAATATTCTTTTTTTATTGATATTTGTAAAGTAAACAATATTATAAATGATTCTTATAGAAAGACTTTTTCTATTTTATTTTGTTAAATAATAAAAAAAATATTTTACTGTATGTTGATGGGACTAATAATGAAATATAGCAATGAAAAATAAGTCATGTATTTATTAAAACACTTTTCTATGTGCTGAAAATAATTGTGCAATAAGTAGACAGAATTTTCCAGTAAGCCTAATACATTTATTTATGCAGTAAATGAACTTCTCAATAGATCTAATATTGTTATTAAATTTAAAAAATATACAAAGTTGGTTTGTTAATAACGTTTGTAAGCTGCTGAAGTTAGTAAATTAACATTTATTGCAATAATTAATAAATTTGATTATTTAATTTTTTTAAAAAGAAGTTCCATTATGGATAATTGTTACTGTAAAATTATACTTTTTATATTGCAGAATAATAGATTTTATATAATCGATCTAATCATTTTTCTAGTTTAGATAATTTATATAAAATCTATGCAAAAAATATTATAAATATCATATATCTAATTAACAGATCTTAAATAAATTATGTAAGAGAAGTGAAAAAACTTAAATTGATTTTTTAGAAAATGCTATAAAATATATTTATATAATACATAGTGTTCGAAAAATTTTGAAACAATGGTACAAATATATTTGTCTTTACAGATGAAATATAGCATTAATATGAAATGTTAAAATTAAACCTTCTTAGTGGTCGTCAGGATTGTATCTAGAGAGAAGTGATGGACGAGTTTAATATCAGATATATAGAAAATAAACTAGTAACGCAACTGCACTGTACTTTATTGGATTTTTTCTGTATGTAAGGAATTAACGTCGTTCGCCATTTCCCCCAGGATCAATCCTTAACGTACAACAAGAAGGATTATTTTTTCTTTCATCCAGTTTTAATTCCATTTTTTATATCTGAAAAAACATATTTTTACTATTGGTTCTAATTTTTTCGAACTCGTGTATTTATATATATTACACAATAATTGTTTAAAAAATATATAAATTTAATTAATAATATCTTCTATCAAAAAAAAATAAAATTATTAATAATTAAAAATGTATATCGAAATTTATAACTTAATAATATTTCAATTAAAAAAAGGTAATACTGATATTGTTAATAAAATTTTATAATTTTTTTTTTATTGTAGATTATAAATAGGTTCTTATATATTTCTGAGAACATTTTCATTTTTTATTAATACGTATTTATTAACTAATAACTTTTTCTTGTAGAATTAAATAAATAAAAAAAATAATTTGCAATAACAAATTGTTAATTATTTAAATTTAGTTTTCTAAATGTTAGTGAATTTTTTTTTCATTGCTTAAAATATTTGTTTACTGTATTTTTTTATTATTATCAATAAATCAATAATATTTTAGATATTTCTTATGTTAGAAAAAGTTATGAAGTTACATTAATAATCTATATACTTATATATATTAATAGGTTAGTACTTAAAACCACCCACTCTGTTATTTTTCAGTTCAAATTAGAACAAATTAAGAAAGAAAAACAATTTAAGAAAACATTTCACTTTTGTAATTACGTAGATGAAAGTTCACAAAAGCTGTAGCTGATACTTCTTATCGATTTTAGTATTAATTTTAGTCGGAAATGCTTTTGTTTAATTCTCGAATACTGGATTTGTACATTAGTGTATTTTCTACAGAAGATGTTTTAAATAAAAGTATATAATTATATAAAATTATCTCGAAGTGAAAAACGAACATACACTTTTTTATAATTCCAACTGTAAAAAAGAAATTAATTTATAAAAGAGTAAATGGGAAAATAAACGTTTCGATGTGACTGGAATTTTTTTTATTTTCTTTTCGATGCATTTCATACATATCACTGCAGGTTTCACTAGAAATATCATATCAAAATATCATTCAGTGACAATTCGAAAAGGGTTGTTGATTGTTTGTTTTCACTACCCTAGTTATTAATCTATTTTTAATTTGACAATAATTGCGTAGATTTAAAATCAATAGATTTGTCCCCTTTTAATTTTCTAAAATAAAATATGTTTTTTTAAAATAATTTATTACTTTATCACCTTTGTTTATGTATGTTGTATATTAATATATTTTTTAATTCATTAAAACATTTAAAAATATTTTCATTGTATTAACATTTTTTCTATTATAATATTTCCAAAAGTTTCATATTCTAATAATTTTTTTAACTTGTCATTTAATTTTTTTTTCATAATTTTGGTTATTAGTATTGAATTATAATATTTTTTATGATATTTAGTAATGTATAAATATTTTATTTTGTGTTAAACTTACCAAAATTTCATATTGAAAAATAAATAGTATTTTTTGGTCACATCAAATGTCATTCAATTCATATATCAAGAGGTAAATACTATTATTCGGAATACACCTAATAATGTGACAGGTTTGGTACAAAAATTAAATAAGTATCAACAATCTGTCTTGTTCATAATCGGTTAAATTACATATTTGAGTACACTTATAACTGTTAACACAGTCTCTAATCTACTAAGAAAGACAATTCACTGAGTAAATGAACCAAATGTTATCAAATATGTAATATGACTATTTTTTTCTAGTGTTGTTAATTTAAATATTTTTATTATAAAAATATTTAGTATTCCATTATTTTATCTGATCTCTGCATATGTATCTATTTGTGTGTGTTTATAATAAAAATAAAAAGCTGTTTTCATGACAAAATTAAAAATGAATATATAAGAAATAAATTCCATAATCTATCAAAAATTAATAGTTTTTGCTTATTATTAATTATAATTATTGCATTAGTGTGAAAATGTTGTATAGGGTGACTCGAATGAGACTAAAGAATAGTAAATAATAGTAAGCAAGTAGATATATGTTTAAATTTGTCAGTATTATTTGGTCGATTGTAAAGTTTAGATATACAGTATTATAATATATTTTTTTATTTATTAATTTTTAGTTATTTTGTGCTTTTATTGAATGTATGGGAAATTGTGATTATAAATGAGTATTAGTTATATAGGAATTAAAAAAAATGTTCATACACACTTACATATAAATGTATATACACATATATTTATAAATTTTCACTGATCCAACAGATAACTGTATATCTTCAACAAAAAGAACATTGCTTGTAATAAAATTCAAGAGTTCAAAGCACCTAAAATGTAAATGTCATATTTAAAAGTCACATTTAAAATGGATTGCAATACCATTGGTAGATCCAGTGCAGTATTTGTTTAGTGATAGTGTTTCTGTCGGAAATTTAAAACTACATCAGATAAAAATGTTGACGTTAGATATTTTATGTGGCTTGGTTTTTATGCCGCCATTGTATAAATTAATATTGTAGAAAAAAATGACTCATATCCGTACCTAAGATGCAGATTGCTCACTATGTGGTCAGTTTTAGATTCGTGTCTACTGAATTTCGATCTGTACTTTGGAAAAAAAAACAACAATAGTGTATTAAGTCTTAAACTATAATTTTATTTCTTGTATGTTAATAATGTACTGTTTCCTCATACAATAGCTTACAGTTACTTTGTAGTAAAAACTCATACATATATATATATATATATATATATATATATATGTATGTATGTATGTATGTATGTATATGTCTCGTATCTTTGAAATATTATGAAATAGTCTTGTCGCAATTATTTTGCGCTCAATTCATCAAATAATAATCTATTTTACGTTGGTGGACAGCTGTGACGGATTCAAGGTGGGTTGCGACTGGGCGCGTGCCACATTCAGCCCGGATGGTCAATACGTAGCCGTAGGTTCAGCTGATGGCAGCGTTTATGTCTGGAACGTTCGTTCAAATAAAATCGAGAGCATCCTTAAAGACCACACGTAAGTTTCGTTCCGTTTGTTTGGTTTTTTCTACAAATTTAGTTTGAAATCTACACATGCTATATTTCACATGCTTTTTCTATTTCATTCTACTATTCACACGCAGATTCTTCAAATATGTCAATACTCTTGCACGTCGTTGTTTGATTCTACGTAAAAAAAATGATAACAACTTAATTCTTTTTCATTACTTTTATTATTCTATTTTATTTTCTGCTATGACATTTTTAGCTTGTAAATTTTAATAAGGAATTTAATGCAAAAATAATATTATTTTCATTACTGATTCGACGATTCATGTTGAAAAATATTCCTAATTCAAAATTTATGAATACGAATCTCATTTATGATGAGATTTCTTGTTTTCGAAGAAAAATATTTATGATGTACAGTTTAAATAACATATGAATTGTTAATTTATATATTAAGATAAAAATAATAGACATTAAAAATACATTTATTTATACATAATTTCATACATTAATGTGTTTATATATGTGTATTTAAATTTATATATATATATAAATATATAGAAACGTAGGTGTAAGTATGTAATAAATATTTTGTTGTTAAAATAGTTTCACGAGTATTTTGAACAAAATTTACATGTGAAAGCCAAAGTTTTAATTGAATCGCCTTCTAATTAAAGTTTTTCTTTCCATCATATCAGACTGAATTTAATTTTATAGTGAAATATATTTTTGATTGGTTTATTTTATTAAATTTTGAAATTATGTAGTATAATACCATACAGTTATTATTATTGAATATTATATATATATATATATATATATATATATATATATATATATATGGATGTATATGTATGTATACGTATTAGTTCATCCCAAATGTTCGTACCGTTTTATTATTGCTTTATAAAATTCGTCGTTTATTATTAATACACAAATTGTATAGAAACATTAATCTTCATAATCAATAATTTAATATTGAATAAAACACATGTATGTTTTTATGATTGTATTTTTATAAAATCCTCTTAAAGGGTCTTGCTCAGTCAGAAGGTTGAAAAATTCAATTTTTAAATTTTGACATTTTCTATAAGTATATCTGTAGAACATTCCAGGAAAATTTCAAATTAATCCAAGTAAAATTGATAGAACATTTTTCTTGCTGCAATAATTGGAGTTGGTGTAGGATATAAACTAATTTTGAAATTTTAAACGCGTTTTTCTGAAAATCGTATTTTCAAAACCGATAATCCAAATATCTCGATTGTATAGATTTATTAGAAATTTTTAGATCTTATTATAGATACAAAAAACTAGTTCTCGAATGAAGAATTTTCCGTTGTATATTTTATTTTTATTGACTAAAAACAATATACTTATATTTTATTTTTATTGAGCGATTTTTCCAACGAAAATCGAAATTTTAAATTAGAATGTCCGTCATTTTGTTCCAAATCAATATTTTAAAAAACTGATCGTTCAAGGATTACATAATTTAATGTATAAAATAAATTTTCTTCATTTTTTGATTTTATACGATCTGAGCAGCAGTGGTCATCGTAAACGTTATTTTTTTCAGAAGACCTATGGGAGAACGACCATATCTCTTTCATTTATTAAAAAAATATTTAAACTTTTTTTAAATATACGTTTTTAAATACCCGAATATTTGTTGAGAAACATGTTATAGTTCTTGAAAAAAATCCCTCAAATCATGTTTTTTTCAACCTCTTGGCTAAGACCTGATAACTTCTTAAAAATTAAAAATGAGTAATATTAGAGTACATTTCCATTATATAATAGTGTATGAATTTAGTAATGGAAACTATACGAAAAATATATACCATGCCAAAAGAATCTACAAAAATGGTTTGTTAATTTTGTGTCAAAAATTTCAACTTAGGAAATCGCTCTTTGAAATATTATTTGATATTGGATATCATAATTCTCAAAGAAATAATAAAAAATTCACAACGAACTGAATTTGTATATATGTATTGAGATTTCTGAAATTGACAGACATTTTCACTTGTAGAAGATTAGCATGATGAGTTGGTTATAATGTTTACATACCTCACTTTTTTGAAAAAAATTTGATGGAAGGAGTATTGAGATATATTTTGCTATTCAGTCTAAATAAAAATTATCTATTCCTCGATCGTTCAAAAATATTGACCCTTACTATACAATAATATAAGAAAAAAAAGCTTGTCTAAACTTGAAAAATTAATTTATCATCTCTTAAAAACTTTAAAAATGACAATACATTGTGTTTGATCGATTTTTTTTGGTCAGTTGCTTGAAATGAATGAGAATCTGAATACTGTAAAATACTATGCCCATTTGAACAATACGAAAGTAATATTTGAAAAAAAACATCTCTTCCTGACTAGTAGATTTGAATTCGTATTTGAAGATAATGCGCTACTTCAAGTTGCAATTAATATTCAGTAGAAATTTTTTTTTTTAAAAAAAACTTAAATTAAAATCGTTCAATTACCTATCTAGTTTAACCATCATTTTACTATTTTTCTATTTATTCCTTTAAGGGGAAAATAAATAATATTATTGATATCAAGGAGCAATTAGAGTAGTTTTTTGTATTAAAACCTGAAAAATTATTCAAAGGTGACATTGAAAAGCTATCAGAATATTGGGAAGAAATGATCAAAAATAATGGTATTACATAGTTATTTATAAATAAAAATAACTCGTATATATTTATAAATTTTGGTTGATGTGAAAATTTTTAGGAAAGATCTTTATCCATCGATATATTCAATACATGATTTAAAAACGAATTAAATAATAATAAGAAATAATGTTTTTTAAAAAAATCCGTTAATATTGTAGTGCATTAAATTTATTATTAATTTCAATAGTTGTTAATGCATGTGTCCACTTGCGTCGCTGACTTCATTAATTATCAATTGACAAATATAATCATTAATTATGCTTTAACATTGCATCCATTAGCTTGTGCTTCTATTTTTTGCATGCGGTAAAATAGGTCATCATCTGCCGTGTTCTTCAGGTCGGCAGTAACAGCTGTCGCGTGGCATCCATATGGAACATACCTTGCCTCCGTGGATCGTACGAAGAAAGCCGTTATATGGGGTGATGTTTAGCCTAATAATATTTTTTTATTTGGTAACTATCGATACCGCCATACATCGTTCATCAGTTTTAGGATATTGCCAGAAATTATAATGTATTCCTATTATTTTCATAAAAGTATATTGTATAAAACGAAAGGAAATGTTATTATCTAATGTACTTTATTATTTCAATGGTGAATAGTTAATATATATTTATCCAGAATTTTATTTGGTTTTGACAATAATAAAAGGTCTTATTGATTAAAATATGCTGTTTCAGATTAAGTAAGTGTGAACATAAAAAACGTATATAGCAAATCTTACTAAAACATTAACTAAAATTATCGTTTTTTTTATTTTTTATTACATAAATTTGATTATTTATTAGACATAACGTCATATATTATACTTATTAGGAGTTTGAAATATTCAATATAACTATTTAAAAATTAAATTGATAATTTTTTTATATAATCTTTTTTTAATACTAGTCTAATGTTTATAATATTTCAAAAATTTATAAATTTCTAATGCTATTTTTAATAATATTATAAATATGTGTATAATAATCTATCTCTAACTATTTGAAACAATTTTATTAATCATTAATTTATTTAGAAATTTATGACATTTAAATAGAGCTTTCTTTACAAATGTTATACTAAATAGTATCAAAATGGAAAAAATCTTTTATATATATATAAATATAAATTATTTGAAAATTATTTTGGATCTTGATACAAATTACCTTTATGTACAAAAATTTGAATAATATATATTTGCTCAATAAAGGAATGTGATATTTGAGATTTTGATTTTTTTATTATTTATTAATCTAGAAAATTGTGGGCAGATAATAATTAAAGTTTAATTAACAACATTCAGTAAATTTTAATCGTTACTCCATGTTGTTTACTTTTAAATAATTTCGTACTATTTTTTTCAATTTTGATATCATTTATATATATGGAATAACTATCGTAAGAGGAAATTATTTACTTACTTACAATCCAAAACTTACTAATTAAAAAGAAATAGCATATTTTTCAAAAAAAAAATAAATAAATTTGTAATGTATGTACTCACATACACACACAAATGCATGTGTGTGTGTGTATGTATATGTATATATGCATACACTGTGGTGTTTAAATAATTATTATTTTGTATATTAATATCATTTAAATAATTATAAAATGAAAACGTATTTTAAAACAACTATTTTATTTATATTTTTTTGTTTGCAGTTAATTTTGACTGGATATTTTAATTTGTGATTTTAGCTTTAATTAAATGTATCCAGACTTGATTTGAATTGTTATATTATAATTAACATTATCACATCACATGTTTCATTAATTTATATATTGAATTGTTTTTAAAAATATTTTGTATTTACATTTTTTTCACTATATCTATAAATAATTAAATACAATTTTTGCCACCATTTAGTAAGATTTTATTTATTTCTTTTGTAAATAATCACTAAAAAATTGTGTGTTCGAAAATACATGAAAGCAAGCTTTAAATGTTGTTAAATCTATTTAAGAAATTACTTACATTCAGAAAGGCTTAAAATATTTGTAGATATTTTTACATATTACTTCATGTTTTTAATAATACACATATAAAAAATATTAGAATGTTTAATAAAAAATTTAATTGAAAATATTTTTTCTTTTTAAATGTGTTTTTTAAATTAAACATGTATTCATATTTTAGGCCAGAAATACATTGATAAATACATAAATATTTCGTAAGTTAATAAATTTATATTATATCGAACACACATTACAGTTCATATATATATATATATATATATATATATATATATATATATATATATATATATATATGTATATATAAATGAAATTGTTGGATCTTCCGTCAAAAGTAATTATACGATTTTATATATACAACATTATATACACAACAACAGATATGTTATTATATAATTGTCAAATAATTCTTTATATTTATAAAAAAAGTCTATAGTCATCTACTTTAACTATTTGTAAGTTTGAAAATAAAAAATTTACAAGAATTGAAAACATTTGATAAATCTTTCAAAAAACGAATGATTCCAAAGTACCAAAGTAGCCTTATACGACAAAAAATTGGCAAATAATTCCTTATAAAAAATAATTATTTATATATATTTCCAGTAAATATTTGCAAAAAAAAATCTTTAATGATATTGAAACATGAAATCACAACACAAAATAATTGATATTACAATGTATTAAAAAGAAATAAATTTATAATTATGTAAAGCTTTATCCTACTGTTATTATAAACGTGCATGTTTCAAATACTATGTAGTAATTTAATATTTTCATATGTAATATAATTTGCAATGGAATAAATTGTTATTTTTTAAAAACAGTATCTTTACTTTTTCACTTTTAGAACAACCCTGTTTAAAATTTTTGTGAATTTTGTTTTTATAAAAAGCTCTTTCTGTATTTTTTTATTTTTTTTATATATAATAAATTATATTTCATTTCGTTTCAATATAAATAATTAAGTTTGTCTAAAGTTTTATTATTATTATATTCAAAATATTTGTGTTGTGTGTGTTATCTGTAAAAAGATTGCTCGTAAGGTAAGTAATGAAAACAATCTCAATTCGCAAATAATATAAATATAAATATTTATATTTTAATTTTCATTCACATTTGAAAAATGTTATTTAATCAGAAAATACAAAAATTTATTATAAAGGTTTAGAATTTTGAAATTTTACAATTTAATCGATATTAGGTAGATTTTTTCAATTCCATAATATAAATTAACTTTTTAAATAACATCATTATTTGAATTTTTAAAGAACTACTCCCTCGTATAAAAATCGTTAAATATTGCAGATCTCCAAAAATAAGATGTTTATGTTGTCTTAAAATTTCATTTTAGATAATTAAACTAAATATTAGAAAAATTCTAAGTATAAAGATTTCTAGGTCAAACATAAATATGCAATTTTAATTTATATATATAAATCATTTGCACTAAAAAATTTTGGTTAAGAAAAATTTGAAAAAAAATATTATTAAGAAATATTATAAACATTAATTTTATATTGTTTCGAAAAATTATATTTTTTAATTAAATTATTTTCCTACATGTACGCAACTTAATACTATTATAAGTGTTAAAAAACTACACTACGGATTATTTTCTTTTTAGTAATTACTTAAACCATAATGTGATTAATGATATTTAATAAATATTTATAAATTAATATAAATATTTAATAAAACCTTTTTAAAATTACATACAATATATAATAAAAAATAATATATATATATATATATATATATAACTTTATTAAAATGGAAATTAATGAATATTTATTAATCGTCTTTATATTAAAATATAAAATTAAATTTATTTCCTCAATATATTGAGCACACCAATGATTTTAATTTGTAAGAGTGTAATATAAATAACGAATTTAATTAATTCGTTCCATTAAAAACATTTTTCAAGAATATGTGTCAATTTTGTAAAAAAAAATAACGAACAATGATGTTATTAAAAATATTGTTCCATAGGTCTTCTAAAATTGAATTATTTACATGATAGCTATAACCTTCAAAATAACCTTTAAATAGCTACACTTAAGATACATTATTTTATGCATCGCATAAATTTTTAATAAAACACTTTACTTTGATACATCACTACCCATAAAAATTTTCTTATACTCAGCCTCGGCCCCGTGACAGATGAGTGCTCCCCCATTGGACTGAATATTAATTATCCCCGAGTTCACTCTTGAATTTACCAACCTAATAATGAAAGACACGCCGTAAATTTTATTTACCCTCCCATGGCGTTTCCGAAGGCTGTAACAACGTAACACACCACCGAGGTTGCCGTTCGGCAAACATGGCACGGAGTTGACAACCCTGCTACTCTGTTGTTTGCGATCTCTGGAACAATCGCCAAATTGAAATATAACTCGTTAAATTAAAGAATTAATATAACATGGTCTACATATTTTTATAAATGTTTGTATATGTCAATAACGTTTTTATTAATACTCACTCATGTTTGAGTTTTCTGTTACATTAACATATTTGTTTCATTTTATTTTTTTTTCGCGCATATCTATTTTAGTAACATAATATAATATTATCTTTTTTAAAAAAATGTGAAGAAAATATTTTGAAATTAAGATATGTCTATGATTCTTAATAATAATATTTAACGTATTTATTATCAGGTTTTGCTGAATAAATAGAAAATTATTCCAAATATTAGGTTGGCAAATATCTCCCTTCCGCCTTCTGGTCTTTTGAATTTCGCAGCTATGTAAAAAAAAAAAAAAAAAAAAGCGGAAGGGAGATACTTGCCAACCTAATATATCATAAGGTATAACCGATTAATAATTAACATAAAAATATTATTTTATTATTATTTAAATATATATATATATATATATATATATAGGTGTTTTTTTTAAACATGATAAAACTGTAAATTGAATTCCTATCAAAGGTTCTGTTCAATCTAAAAAAACACCTTTATATACTTTTATATATAAATACACACATGTGTGTATATATATATATATATATATATATATATATATATATATATATATATATATATATATATATATATGTATATATATATATATATATATATATATATATATATATATATATATATATATATATATATGTATATGTATATATATATATATATATATATATATATATATATATATATATGTATATATATATATATATATATATATGTATGTATGTATATGTATATAAATATATTTAAATTACAAAAAATCTCTATGGATAATTTTAATTTTATAACTAATGATGTTTATAATAATTCATTTTATAACAAATTTATGTAAAAATTCATATTTTTTTAAAAAATAGTAATATTGGCAAAAAAACTGTAATTTTTAAGTAAATATAAATAAATAACATTAAGATATAAACTATGTTTAAACGTATTTTGTTGTATTTATATATATTTGAAGAAATGAAAGAAATATTATTTATCACCTGTTTGTCCGTTTTTATATATAGCACACATTGTACACACGCACATAAATCAACATATACACAGTGACATATGTATATGTATACAATATAAATTCGTTGGAATTGACTGGAAGAGAAAAGGCAGTAGATCATTCAGTTTCAAGTGGAAAGTTTTGAGAGACGATTTCAACAATGAATAGAAAGAGGTTGCTATTGCTGATACTGATGATAGTGATGATGATGATAATTATATTTATATATATATAATTATATATAAGCTGTTCAGAAGCCAATGTAATTAAGTCAATTTTTTGAAATTCTCATATTTTTGTAAATTTTAATCAAACATTTGTTTGATTAAAATTTACAAAAATATGAAAATTAAAAAAAAATGGATTTAATCATATTGGCTTCTGAACGGCTCATATATAGTAAATAATAGTAATTATATTAATTTAATATAAATGTTGAACTTTATAAAATAAATTAATATCATGTAAAAATATATTTTACTAAATAATCGTTATACAATTGTATGTCTAAAACTTTCTCTCTCTCTCTCTCTCTCTCTCTATATATATATATATATATATATATATATATATATATATATATATATATATATATATATATATATTTGTATGTATGTATGTATGTATTTATCGAAATGAACTGGGAGAGAAAAGAATTGCATAGTTCGAAGTTAAAAGTTTTGAGAGAATCCTTCAATAGTGTATAAAAAGAGGGTACTGCTGTTGATGATATTCATGATAATGATGTATATACTTGTATGTGCGTGTGGACGTATATGTGACCATATTTTTTTTAATACAAATAAAATACTCAACTCCACACCACAGTATTTTATAAAGGTGATCAATAATCATTTATCGTTAATTTTATTTTTGATTGGTATTTCGAAGGTTATGCCTAGATCGTCAAAAAATTGAATTATAGAAGAGATTTTTTAATACCTCAATATTATCGTAATGACATCGACATTGAAATGTATATTGAGAATAAAATGAACTTTATTATATAATTTTTATAAAATTTTGTAGTGACAATTGTATTCATTTGTGTTTAATTGAATTTTCCACATTAGGAAATTGAATAGTTATCTATACAAAGTTTATAACTCAGGAAAAAAATATTTTATTTTTTTAATATTGAAATTATTATTTTAATAAATTTTCTCTTTTTAATTTTTGTATTTTCAAAAAATCCAAAATTTGTATCTAAATATATATAGGTATTTTTTTTAATCGTGATAGAACATTAAATTGAATCCTTATCTAAAGTTTTATCTAACTTAAAAAAGAACTTTTATCCTTTAATGTTCTATCACGCTTGAAAAAACATTATATATATATATATATATATATATATATATATATATATATATATATATATATATATATATATATATATATATATATATATATGATATATATATATATATATATATATATATATATATAGACTTACATATGCATATATATATATATATATATATATATATATATATATGCATATGTAAGTCTGAAATAGAAAACATATAACAAAAGTATACTATTTGCTGTTACTAACAAATAAGAAACTTAAACATTGAATGTAAAGATGAAGCAAGCACTTTTAAATGAAACACAAATAGAATTATTTTAGGAATTTCTAAACGTAATCGGAAAATATGTAAGTCGATATGATAACAAACATAGGCAACTGATATAACAAATTAAATAAAATCGATAAGATTAATATGGACAGAAAAAATATCAAGAAGAGAAGACAATAGATGGACAAAACAAAAATCATTGTGAAATGAGATCAAGAAACAAAAAGAAGCCTAAGAAAAGATACTATCAAAAATTGTGGGATGATATTAAAATTTATTGTGGAGGTGAAGGTTAAATGAAATTAACTCCAGACAAGAAACGATCGAATAATTTTGGGAAAATATTTAAAAAGATTTAATTATATTTGATATGGTTTTCGAATTGGTTGATAAACTTTTTTGATGATAACAAATATTTTTATATATATGCAAGGTTCCATCAGAAACACGTAACTTAATTTTTAAATAAAACGCATTTTTTCAGTGAACGATGATAAGTGTGTGCTTCTGATAGGACACCTTATATATATATATATATATATATATATATATATATATATATATATATATATATATATATATGTATATATACGAGGGTCATTTGATAAGTATGGTAAATTTATTTATTGTTTAATTTAATTAATTAGTTTAATTAAAATTTTCAATTTAGTTTTTCTTACTTTTTTACCACACTTATCAAACGACCTCGTATATATATATATATATATATATATATATATATATATATATATATATATATATATATATATATATATATATATATATATATATATATATATATATATGTATATATATATATATATATATATATATATATATATATATATATATATATATATATATATATATATATATATATATATATATATATATATATATATATATACAAGTATATATATACTCGTATATATAAAATATACTTTTTTTATTTATGCAACTAAATATACAAACCTGAAATATCCATGCAAACTTCAGTGATATTGAAAAAATATTTCTAAGCCTATATAACAAGTGTGTGTGTATGCATAACACATCAATTAAATATTTAGAGAATATGTATTGCTTTAAGATTATTTGATCTAATATTTGAATTATATAATATTATAGATTCAGTAAAATAATATTTAGTCTTCTGGTAAGAATTGATCTGTTCGGTATTTTGTTATCTGTATTCAATTAAAATAGATTTTATTATATCCCATTTAAAATTTACTCTTATTACTACTTTTCTTGTATTGATTTACTAAACAGGTTAAATTTTGTTTAAATAAATCTATTTTTATATTTACAATTCCCTAAAGTCACTTTTATTTAGTATTTTGTTGCAGCTGGTTTTTATTTTTTAAAAAAAACTCTATAATACATATTTTATTCAATTAAAATAGATTTTTTTATAATCGAATAGTTTAAATACCAAAAAATAACAGTTTTGCTTACAAAAAATTTATCTTGAAATATATAATATATTGTAGGAACAACATGCATTTTTAGTAACTTTTGTGAGAATAATTTTAACATTTGACATTTTATACCACTTTATGATAGTGCCTAGACGCGTGAAACGAAGAGATTATTTTCTCGATAATGTTTTAAAATATAGTTCATTTTTTGAAAACATTTAATGTGTTTTTATAAGTGATAAAGAAATATTGTGTTTATCCAGTTTTCGACTCATTCCGGTAGATAAACAGATAAGAAAAAGAATTATATAGTTTTTATGTTTATGAATTATACATTTGACATATATTTGGAGAGTTTTTGTACAAAAACATTTAAAACTTTTTAATATAAAATATTAAGATGTTTTTTCTATTTTTTTTAATTATCATATACATATATATATATATATATATATATATATATATATATATATATATATATATATATATATATATATATATGTGTAGATGAATCCAAATTAGTCTTAAAGTTTAGACACACATTTACATATTACATCCTTTATTTTTATTTGAACCGCCTATATATATATATATATATTAAGTGGTCATATGTAACTGAAAGATAGTAAAGAATAGTAAATGTTAATAAATAAATGAATTTATTTCTATACCTTTTAGTCTTATTGGAGCCACATTATGTAGGATGTGTCCAATTAGAAGCGCATAACTTAATTGTTAAATAAAAAAAATCTTTTTTGAGTGAGCAATGATGTTTTTTTTTAGTGATGATGAATGTGCACTTGTGATAGGATATTCTATTTACATGTAATCTGTTATTACTGATTTTATATTTACATTTGTATAAAGTTTTACTATTTTTTTATGTTTATGAATCATACGTTTGTTATATATTTGATGAATTTTTGTATAAAACATTAATATATTTTTTTAATATGTAATATTAAAATGTGTTCCTTATTTTTTGGATTATTTATATATATATATATATATATATATTTCTATATATATATATATATATATATATATATATATATATTTATATATATATATATATATATATATACATGTTTATATAAAAAAATAACAATATCCAAATTATGTTTTAATGTGAATACATTGACAAACTTCAATATCGAGCAATCAGTACACTTTTCAGTATTCAAATATAAACCAATTTTAACGCGCCTGATATTAACGTCAATTATGTTAATCTTTGATTAAAATTTGAATGAATTCTGAAATAATTCTGTCTGCAGAGGCGATACAAAAATAATGTATTCAGAATATGTCGTTTTATTCTCGACCGGTCTAATCTAATCGCGTCTCGTTAACTATAAACGTAACAAGCGTAGGAAATTCGTTTAACGAATAACGCAATGCAGTGCGGCTTGTAATTTTTCTCATCTCTTCGATTACTTTTTTTTAATATCAGACAATTTCAATATAAACTCAGACTTTGTGTCGTCTATAAGAAAATTTCCAAACGACAAACTTTAAAATATCAGTATTGAAAAAATAGATGAAGAAAATCTAACTTGGTACGTAGTTACGAAACTATCACATAAATTGTATATGAAATTTGTGTCGAGATTTGAACAGAATATATTATATACATTAAACATCTCGTTATTACGTACTGACGAATTTATTGTTAACATATATACTAAATGTAATTATCTGTTGATTGTTTGTCTTGTATGTTGTAATTGTGGTTACGTATCACAAGAGCGATCGTTTTGATATAAATCTATGCTTCATTTCTCTTAAAATCATTTTAATCTATAACTATTGTTTGAGTCAATTTAAATTATGAATAATTTATTTATTTTTTTAAGATTACACTTAGATATTTTTAAAGATTTTTTTTATTTTATATAAAAATCACTCTAGCTTTTAATACATTTATAATTTTTTAGTAATGTATTTTTTGAACTGTTTAATTAATTCATAAATTGATTAATTTGTTAAAAAGTAATACACATTTTTTCACTCATTTTGTATATTAAAAATATTACAATCCCATCCATTTTATATACATACTCTTTTATTTGGAACTTTGTTTTTACCAATCATTATAATTTGGATAAAGTATGTGTTCCATTCATAACAATTATTTAGTACAATATATTATTACATGATATTAATTTATTTCATAAAGTTCAACATTTATATTAAATTAATGTAATTACATTTACATTTGTCGATTTTAAATAATTTTATTTATTATCCACAAAATATGATATAAAGTGTTTAGTTTCCTAAAATAAATTCTTTTAGGAATTATATAATTGATTCTTCTTTGATACTTAGTTATCTATGTTGATATAAAAAAAATATATTTTTAAAATCATTTTTGTAAATTATTTAATTTCTTTAAAATCTTCCCTGATTATATCTCATTTTTTAAATAATTATTAGTTAGATACTTAAGACATTTTTTATTTTAGAAAACAAGTTATGGTACTTAATTAATTGATAATAGGTAGATATTCATTTATAGTTACTCGTTTTTTTTAAAAAAATATATCATTTTTTATACAATTTATTACGTTAAAGTAGAATTTAAACACTGATACTCTTTGTTTTATAAAAAAAAATATTTAATAATAAAATATACTTGATATGAAAATAATAACTTCAGTTTCATAAAAAACTTATTTTATTACGCCAATCTTTAATTTATCAATTCAATAATTCTCTAATCTTAAAAATGAAAACGTCTTCTATTATAATTTACAATAAATGAAATTTTTTGTTGAAAGATTTACTAAATATTTAATGTAAATTTATTATTCAATTTTATGTCTATAACTGATTTGTTTCATTTAATAATAACTTTTATTACTATTTTTCTTGTATTGATTTACTAAACAGGTTAAAATTTCTATAAATAAATCTCTTTTTATATTTTCAATTCCCGAAAGTCACTTTTATTTAGTATTTTGTTACAGCTGGTTTTAATTTTTTAAAAAACTCTATAATACAGATTTTAATTACTAATTTGGATATTTACAGTAAATAGATTATTTAAATATTTGGACATTTCTTTACATTAAAAAATTTAAAGAATAAAAAGAAATTTAAAAATGTAATTAAGACAAGAGTTTGTTTAAAAGATAGACAGATACATTTCTAAATATAAAAAGAAAATGAATGATAGAAGTGATAAATAAGTAAAATAATTTAAAGTTCGTATCATTAAAAATGATCAATAGTAATCGTAGTAATTTTCTAAACATAAGTGATTATAAGGAATTATAAATATAAAAAGTTATATAAAAAAATAGGTTTACAAAAATGGAAAGGAAGAATTGAAATTTTATAAAAATATTTTTTTGCATTTCACTTCATTTTGTTTGATATAAATTTTTATTTTATGGTTATCTGTATTGAAACAATAATTTTTGTCTTGTACTCTATAGAGATGTTTTGTATGTATATAATATATATATATACATATATATATATATATATATATATATATATATA
The DNA here is from genome assembly GCA_029203775.1 of Neoneuromus ignobilis. Taxonomy (NCBI): domain Eukaryota; kingdom Metazoa; phylum Arthropoda; class Insecta; order Megaloptera; family Corydalidae; genus Neoneuromus; species Neoneuromus ignobilis. The sequence continues at coordinate 2,691,804 of CP092089.1, read as the reverse complement.
TATATTTATAAATAAAATTGTGCACTTGCATGTATAGATAAATAAATATATGCATATATCACACATTATATATATATATATATAAATATGTGTATATGTAATAATTTACGCCAAGTTTGACACAATCACAAAATTGGTCTCTGTAAATCGATTTATTCAATAAATTAAATAAGCTTTCAATTTGCGAGACTGAAGTCTTATTGAATAAGATAAAGATAATAAAAAAATCGAAAGGAACCCTACGTTAGATAAACAAAATAAACAAAAATACTATATAAACATAGTCATGAACATCCGACTCAATCAATAAAATAATACGCTTCATAGACTGTAGAAAAAATTGTCAACAAACAAGAGCAGAATCGCGATTTCCTTTCTGTGCGTATCGCGTTGTTATAAATAAAAGATCTAAAATATGACCCTTGTTTTGGTCTAGACTTCGAGTAAGGCGAGACGCCGAGCTTTAGTCCGTTTGTGCTTTTCTTTAGATGTGGTGCATGCATAAAAAATGAAATTCTATCATCGTGACGTGCTTACAGTGCTCGTGATTCGGACATATGACCAGGCATGAATTGTGCCGGGATGAACATTGTACGACGATCATCCCACGTCATAAACAATAAATGTAAATTTCTACTTTACTAGTTCGCAAGACAAATGGATATGTGAATATTTTAGAAAAAAGTTTTTTTTATTAAGATAAATACGAAAGTAAAGTAATTGATATAGTTTTTTGGGAACTTTTTTTTCTACGAAATTTTTATTTATATGGATTAGAAAAAAAGGAAAATATATTTGATTACTTTATTTTTATCCATATTCGAGAGAAATACAAAAAATAGTATTCATTTTTTACGAAGTTATTTATAAAATATTAATGTTAATAAAAAAAGATAAAATATAAATATTGAAAAAAATATTTTTATGAGCTCTTCAAGGAGTCATGCTCAGTCAGGAGTTCGAAAAAAACGTAATTTTTAGAAATTTCATTCAAGAAATATAACACGTTTTTCAACAAATTTTCGAGTTTCTAAAAACGTATATTCAAAAGAAATTTATATATATTTTTCAATAAAAAATAAAAAAAATGATCATTCTCCCGTAAGTCTTCTGGAAAAAAATATTTTCAGTCACTACTGCTACTCATATTTGGATCGTATGAAATCAAAAAATGAAAAATATTTAGTTTATACATTAAATTATGTAGTCCTTGAACGATCAGTTTTTCAAAATATTAATTTGGAACAAAATGACGGACATTTTAATAAAATTTCGATTATCGTTGAAAAAATCGCTCGTTTTTAGTCAATAAAAAAGAAAATATGCAAAAGAAAAAATCCTTCAAGAACTATTTTTTTATATCTATAATAAGTTAGACAAATTTTAAATAAATCTATGCATTTTCAAGATTTTTGATCGCTGGTTTTAAAAATGCGATTTTTTAAAAAATGCGTTTAAAGTTTCAAAACTAATTTACACAAGTATTTATTAAAAAAGTACTATGTCCATACTTCTATCAATTTTAGTTGGATTAATTTGAAACTTTTAGAGAATATTCTTCAGATATACTTTTAGAAAATATTAAAATTCAAAAATCGAATTTTTCGACCTTCTGACTAAACATAACTGCTTAAAATATATTTCAGTGTTGTAAATCTTATTGAAAAACATCTTTCTTTCACTATTTTTTTTGTAAATAATGATAATTGAACATTTATTTCATCGTATGTTGGAGGGTTCCAATGATAAAATATGAGTGTAAAAAGAATGATCATTAAGTCTTTAGTGCATGGCAGAGTAAAAAGTGTCCCAACTTTTTGTTATCAAAATATTCAAGGTTGGATATTTTTTATATCACCTCAAAAAATTACAATAGCTTAAATAACAGAGGATAATATATAGTCCCATATTGCACAGAAAAGGTGTTTACGTCCCACCCTATAATTAAAAACTTTAATGAATTTTTGTAATTTTACTTTCTTACTAATTAAAATCAACCAACCTTGTTAAATTTTATAAAAATTAAGTTTCTGTGCAACTTGGATATTTTTATTTTCTAAAATTCCGTGCCTCAAAGAGTTAAAACGTCCTAAAATAATAATAGGCTAAGTAGATATAATTTTTCGGTAGATCTAAACTATTGAATTAGTTTACTTAACTACTATAAAATAATCTCAGTGATAATAATAAAAAGTATTGTAATTCTAAACTTGAGTAACTGCAAAATAGAAATGAACAAAATCTGTATTTAATAATAAAATTATCGTAAAAATGTAAAAAAAATCAATATTGTCGGAATTTGATGTTAAAAAATCTCAATTATCTTTCTGTTTATATTCATAATTGATTGCATTGTCCATATGTTCCCTAAATATAAACGAACGTTGATCTCCCACGTGACGTTGCAGACGAACTCCTCCGTTCAACTGTCATTTTGCCCAAAACTTCCGCCGCAAGTGACAACCACTGTTTTCCGCCTCATACTCACAATAAACAATACACTGAACACAACCGACGATCCAACAACAACCCTCTCCGGTCTCCTATCATACACAATCAACATTGATATTTACTGTTTGTGCATCCCCTCTAAATAAACATGACCGTTATTGTACAGACGTCACACGGTTATGAGCAGTTAATTAAGCGGGTGTGTTTTTTCAATTTAACGGGTTTAATATTTTGCTAGTTTTTATTGTTAAGTTTGAGTGTTATTGATTTATGTTTTGTGTGTTTTATAAGCACATATTCAAACATTGAAATATAATCATGTGGTAGTAGAAATATGTGAATGTACAAACACATTAAATTTTATAGACTTTTATGGACGAATATAAACATACTATTGTAGTAAATGGCACAGTTTATATGTACATGCATTATTTTAATTTATATATATATATATATATATATATATATATATATATATATATATTAATAAACCAGTGAAATATAATTTAAAACTTATTTATTTTAATATTTACATATAAATATATTCACTTCTATAGAGAGTTGTATGTACGTAAAACTATTTTATAATTCCATATTTTGTCTAGTTGTTTTTATATTTCATTATTTGTTGTTTACAAGCATAAATTTCATTATTATACTTTTGTATACATGCACACATACACCCCCTTCATATACGAGAATCGTTTGATAAATATAGTAAATTAATAATTGTTTGATTTAATTAATTAATTAAATTAAATTTTTCAATTTAGTTTTCTTACTTTTTACCATACTTATCAAACGACCGTCATATATGTACATGTCGTATATATACATATCATTGTCTCTTTCTATCTACTGCTGAAGAAAGGCCTATCCCAAATTTTCCACTTTGACTTTGATGGTAAAGTCTATTGCGCAAAAATTCTACTTATCAAAAATCAATTGTGTCGTTTATACCTACTCAGTCACCACCGGAGGAAGCAACGGTCCGACATTTATCGGTCCGACATTTATCGGTCCGACATTTATCGGTCCGACATTTATCGGTCCGACATTTATCGGTCCGACATTTATCGGTCCGACATTTATCGGTCCGACATTTTATCGGTCCGACATTTTGTCGATCCGACATTTTATCGGTCCGACATTTTATTGTTCCGACATTTTATCGGTCCGACATTTTGTCGTTCCGACATTTTATCGTTCCGACATTTTGTCGGTCCGAAATTTTATCTGTTCGACATTTTAATCGGTCCGACATTTTATCGGTCCGAAATTTTATCTGTTGGATATTTTATCGGTCCGAAATTTTATCTGTCCGACATTTTATAGTCCCACATTTATCGGTCCGATATTATCGGTGATATTTTAAAAGTCCGAAATTTGAAAATGACATTTTATCGGTCCGAAATTTTATCTATCCGACATTTTATAGTCCGACATTTATCGGACTCCCACATTTATCGGTCCGATATTATATGATATAAAAGTTTTAATTTGAAAATAAATATTAATCTCACTTAACACATTGTGTGCGGACAACGTCTCGACGATGTCTTTCGCATACTATTACTAGAGCGCGAAGACATCATCGAGACGCGTTGTCCGCATACGATGTGTTAATATGAAATGAATGTAAAAATTTAAATTATTTAAAACATTGTTCATTTTCTACTTAACTGTTTATCTCGTGTATTTACCGCTTCTCTCCCTACTACATTTCTTCAGTTTGTTACTTGCTTTATTCTGAAGAATTTGTTCATCTACATGTTTTAGGCATACTCTTGTCCGTGTACCTTTTGATTATTTTATTGAAAAGAAGTTTCACTTCTGGCATGCGTATATAAGTACACATACCCTTTTTTTTGAGTGAGGGATGAATTTTTTTGAGCAATAAGTGTGCACTCCTGATGGAATACCCTATATATGCGAGGACCGTTTGGTAAGTATGGTAAATTTATTTATTGTTTAATTTATTTAATTAATTAATTTGATTAATTTTTTCAATTTAGTTTTTCTTACTGTTTTATCATATTTATCAAACGACTCTCCTATATATATATATATATATATATATATATATATATATATATATATATATATATATATATATAAGGTCGTTTTATATGAATCAGTGTGCAATATGTACACAAAATGATGCATAAAATATACAATGTAAGTTTCTTTATTTTATTACATTTTATATTCGCATCATTTTATGATCCTGTAACACGAACTAAATCTATTGAAAGAGATACTAGAATGTATTATTAATATTTAATATGAATTTCAAATAACACGTATTAAAAATAGAGCAATGTTCAGTTAGTAGGTGAATACAAGACATACAAATAATAATGCGGTTTTAGTTTTATTACAGAACTGTACGATGGCTACGCTGAACATAATATTATTCTATTGACATTGTACATAACCTGTTAAGAGGTTTACTTATAAATGACATTTTGGTCACATTTCAATATTAATAGAAACAATATTAACTAAACGAGACATATATCAATAGGAATGAAACTTTGGCTAACCAACATGATAACAAACTACAATGTTTAGAACAGTACTCCCACGAGGGATGTAAGGATCGACTCGACACAAATCTATCCCACAATTCAATTAAGTTGGTCGGTGTCAAAAGTAATATCTTAATTGGTACGACAAGAGTCGGCGGGTCATCTGACGAACTAACACCCGACCACCTACAGTCATTAAACTTTCAACTTGTGTGAGGTAAGACATTGTTGCGAGACAGAGCCTGTCTGACAGATCTATATTGGTTCCTGATATTCGAGGATAGTTTGTACTACGTTACACAAGCATATATTCTTACACACACACACACACACACACACACACACACACACACACATATATATATATATATATATATATATATATATATATACAGATGTGTATGTAATCAAAATGTGGTCGATATTTTCAGAACATAACTTTTGTTTAATACAAAAAGATGGTCAGAGTTTTTTTTAAAATTAGTTACGTTACAAAATTCCTTCATAGTTGAATTAGATATTAGATATCAATACTGTAATTTTTTTTTACTTGTGATAGAATTAAATATAATTAATTTTTTATCAATAAAATGTGTTTCAATTCTTAAAAAAATAAAATGAACAAAAAATGACCCCATTGATCACTTTTATAATAAATGTAGGATTTTTTAAGCGTGATATAACTTGAATTAAATCCATATTGAAAGTTCTGTCGAACCTAAAAAAACACTTTTTATATATACATGTGTATGTGTTTTTATGGATACGAGGTCGTTTGATAAGTTTGGTAAAAAAATAAGAAATCTAAATTGAAAAATTTAATTCAATTAATTAATTAATTAAAAAAACAATAAATAAATTTACCATATTTATCAAACGACCCTTGTATATGAAGGTATGATAGAATGTATTTTCTTAGGTTAGATAGAACTTTCGATAGGGATTTAATTTAAAGTTAAATCACCTTTAAAAACACAATATTCTTTGTGGTGTTGGGATGATAGTTCATTTGTGTTAAATTTTCGTTTATTAAAATAATCATTATAGATTTCTTACAAAAAATCCTATTTATCTAGAATTGTTAGAAACTTCTAAATTCTACAAAAGCTATATTAAGTTTGTTATATTTGTTTATTAAAATTCAGTTAGAGAATTAGAATATAACATATTTGAAGAAATCATTATTTTAAATATTCATTATTTTTTTTAAAATATTAAATATTTTTATTGACGTTATTAATCAATTAGAATTTAGTTTTAAAGGTTTTCAAATAAACTATTTTGCAATAGAATTCAATATAATTCTTTTGTGTTATAAATTAAAATGTAAATACAATAACGTTCTAAAAATACTATATAATTATTAAATTAATTTAAAAATTCAATACTATTTCAAGCTTTTTTAATTTATTTGGAAAAAATATAAGAATTGAAAATGTTTATTTTATATACATACATCACAAATAATATATGCACTCGCATATACACACACACACATACACACACATATATATATATATATATATATATATATATGTGTGTGTGTGTGTGTGTGTATTCATGTTCAGATGATAAGAGCATATGTATGGAAAATAGCATTCGTCTATCGAAAAATCATTTTTCTGTTGACATAAACCATTTGCGAAATCTGAAATTGTATTCATGTATTTATTTTCGATATTTAGTCAGATTTACTCGAATTCTCTATCGTAAATCTAACTTCGACATTCCGTTCAACTTTCTACACAATACTCGAACCGGGATTTAGTTTCCCTAAATACAGTCTGGTGGTTAGAAGCTTTATACGTGACATGAATTTTCCTAATATAATTGGCTTGCAATTTGAGCAAAATAGATATGATGTCAGAATTCGCAATATTAACCTTACATATTGCAATTTGTTCACACATAAAATACATTCTATATATATATATATATATATAAATATATATATATATATATATATATAAATATATATATAAGTATTTTTATACACATGTATTTCTTTTATAAAGATCAATAAAATATGTGTATCAACATATGGAATCGGTTTGATTTGATTGTCTTATCTTGTATTGTTTATTATTATTTTGATATTCTTTTTTATCAGAAATGAAAATGAACGTGAAAAATTATTTTTTTTGTTTACATACGCACATATATCTGTGTGTTTTTTATATAGTCGTAATTGTTGTACATTTTATTTTTGCAAAATGAGCATTAAATTATTTAAAATTAAATTATTATTTTTTTTTATTTTTTTTAAAAACATTATCAAAAATATGTGATTTAGATACATATATATATTCCTCAATATGTTATAGTTAATTGTATATATTAAAAATATAAAAATATGAACGTGTTATTCAAAATTTAAAAAGTTATATCGATTTTTATCAAGTGTAAAATTAATTTATCATTTTTTGTGTGTTAAATTGTTGTTTTCTTTTATTAACTTGATAATTAATGAAAAATGACTGCATAAAATAGGTATTTTAAAATTATTGTATTATGTTTTTAGAAAATCAAATATTTTAACAACAATGTAAACATTTTGAAGGTATTTGGACAGATCTCAATAATCGTTAAAAAACATTAATAAATAATTTAAAATCGAGTGTTACGATTATAATTAGTTAAATGAATTTCAATTCGGCTGTCTTAAGAAAAAAATAAAAATCTATTATTTTAATTCCCTTTTATGGCTGTGCTTTAATAAAAAAATGAATCTACGAAAATCTTCAAAATTATGAGAATATTTTTATTTCAAAAAGTGATTAAAAATAGTAATTTATATACTAAATCACATAAAATTTAATAAATTTACGTAGATTTCAATGTAAAATCAATTCATATTAAATAATTTGGATAATCAAAAAACAGTAAATAACTTATTAAAAAAAAATCAGTAGTGTTCACTATAATAAATAATTTTGAAAAAAAAGAAAACAAATAAAAATTAAAATTAGTCGTTAAAAATATATTAAACAAAAATGAGAAAATAAATATATATAATTGAAGATTCAATTTAAAAGTTAAATTTTTTAAAACTAGGTTTTTGAAAATATTTAAATTTTACTCCTGAAAATGAAAAAGGTCTATCGATTATATCTGTTGAAACTGACGAAAAAATGTTTAGGTTGTCTATATGCAATTACAGATAAAATAAAATTATTCTAGTACTCTTTGTTCGTCTGGTAATATTACTATAAACTTGTGTTATTTATAATCAATTCTTTCTTTTTGATCAACGATAATTTACAGTAACTGCTACAATAAAAGATATTCTTTTGAAATATGTAAATTATTGCTTCACAAGTGTACGAAATTGTTTAAAAAAACTGTTTCAATACTCAATAATTCCACAAGGACGCACACTTATCACCTCTCTAAAAAGAAAAAAAAATTACGTACAGCTTTTTTTCTTCACTTGCCATGCTACGCACAGCTTTCGCTATTACCCAACTTCTGTAAAATAAAACGTAGTGTATAGGCATAGTCGGTGTACTAAGGACGCGCGCCAGCATTTTTCGCAGCCGCGTCTTGTCTGCGGCAGCTGACATGGCCATACATCGCCAGTTCGAGGCCGCGTTAACAGCAAATAGCCCAAATGGGGACAATAATTCGTGAACGACAGCTCGACAGCGATATATCGGGCTCTGCAGAGTAGCAGAACGGTTGCAACTTACATGCCAGATGAGAGAAACATAACTTCAACATAAGCAGATAAAGAAGGTTAGTGGCCCACATGCTTGCTTAGAAGTTGGTAACAATAAAGGACGAACGCATTGGGGTGCATCAGAATTGCTCACTAAATGTATCTTTTAGAACCTGAAAATGGTATTTAAAACAAGTACAGAATACTAAGTGAAAGACATTTTTTAACATTCATTTACATTTATTCGCCGGTTTTTCAAATGATCTTCAGATATTTAACAGCTACTTTTACATTAAGATATCTGAATATTTACCTGTGATTTTCAAACCAATTTTTGTCTATTTATGGTAACGTTTAGTTGAAAATTCGTAAATATTACGAATTTTCTCAACCAAAAATAAATACATTTAACTACAAAATTTAATCTTTAATAAGCAAAAACATTTTTTTATAAAAAAATAATCTATTGTAACAGAGTAATTTTTTGTATTTATATGTCCTTCAGGTATAACAGTCATATATATATATATATATATATATATATATATATAATGTTTTTTTAAGTGCGATAGAACTTTAAATTGAATCCCAATTGAAAGTTATATCTAACTAAAGAAAACGTTTTTATATGTATGTGTGTATATGTATGTGTATATATATATATATATATATATATATACGAGGGTCGTTTGATAAGTATGGTAAAAAATTAAGAAAAACTAAATTTAAAAATTTAATCAAACTAATTAATTAAATTGAACAATAAATAAATTTACCATACTTATCAAACGATCCTCATATATATATATATATATATATATATATATATATATATATATGTGTGTGTATAATTTTTAATATCTAATTTCACGTACGTTTACCATCGTTGAATGGCATTGCTTATTTAATAGTGAACTTGTATTTCAGTACAAAACAAATCATTAAAAACGTTATTGGGAAAACAACTAGTTTTTTTGCTATGTAAAGTGAAAGTAAGAGATAATAACTAATATATATATATATATATATATATATATATATATATATATATATATACTATTACAAACTCGATATAAATTATAATTATTTCTTTTGTGAAATATCAGCGTTATGTTGTAATAAGATGTAACATTTTGTTTTTTAATAAATACATATGTATATAAAAGTGTGTTAATAAATACTGAAATTTGGTCAATTAACGATGGTATTCGTCTAAAAAGATCTTCTGGAAATATCTTCTTAACCCACGCCGCCCAACGTGGTGTATTTTTGTACCCCATGATTTTATTAATTATGAAAATATGTTATTATTATATTTCAAATCCTCATATTGAATGAAAAACTGGAATATAAAAATACCTCATGTGGGATCCTGTGAATGCCAGGCGTAGGAGGTTAATGAAACAATATTGATTTTTATCGTACTTGATAAAATGTATGAATGATAAATCGAAATCGAATGGTTGGTTCAAATGAATAATTTGTGTTCGATGAATAATCTGTAAAATTATTAAGTAGTGAACGGGTATTAAAATATATAAGTTATTAATTTTAAATTTGAAAAAGACAAGTCAGTTTTTTATAGTAGGTATAAGCAATTTAATTTTTTATAAAAAAAATATTTTTTATAAATTTCTTGAAAAACGTATTTTAACAAAAAATATTTTGTTCTTATGGAAAAATCTCTAGAATTTACAACTAATTCATTGGTAATGGGAAATAATTGATAATTATTATAAAATTATTCTGTTTTAAAAATATTATTTTTAACTTATGACACACACACATACACACACACACTTATATATCATATATAATAATAATAATGGTTTATTGGTCAAATAGTTTCATATATATTTGTTTATACATTTGGTTTGTTTTTATTAGTTTTCTATTTTTTATAATCTATTTTTGGGATGAGAGCAGATTTTGGTTTGGTAAGGTGTGAAATTGTGAGGAGGTTTGTAGAAATGTTTCAAAAACCATATTTATATATATATATATATATATATATATATATATATATATATATATATATATATATATAAGGGGAGGGGGTAGGTAGAGAGTCATCATAATCATCATCATCAACAACAACTTATTTCTAAGTTGTGTTTTTTGAAAATCTTTCCCAAAACTTTCTACTTTCAGCGAACCTTTTTCTTCTATTTTACATTGATCATTTTTTTTTGTCTCCGTATCATCTATATACAGATCTCTTTATGTTTTTTTTAATCAAGAATTTCTCTTTCTCCTTAATAATATTTTCTTTTTATTCTAAGGCCGGACTATTTCCATTTTAAGTTTTGCAGATTTGTTATAACACTCATAATTTTGATTTTCTTTCGAATTTTCTTGTTTTTTTTCTTGTCTTATATTATTCTTAATATATTTTTATTTTTTTTAAAGCTACTGATTTTTTTTAACCTTTAAAACCTTAATTTCAGTACCATAAATTATATATATATATATAATTCAGTTTGAAAAATATTTCATAATAATTTTATAATATAATTTTCAAATTAGTATAATCAAAAAATATTAAATATTTTCAACAACAATGAAGGTAATAAAAAAAAGTCGAGTTATTATTTTCATGAAAGCTTTTAAGAGAAAAAATAACTGTACGATAATTTATATATGTAGTATTTAATATTAAGTAAATTAAGTTAAAATATAATTATATTATCACACTTTTTATCCTATTATTAAATTATAAAATTCCTTTAGTAAATGATGTTATTATCTATTTTTATATTAATCATTTAAAAGGTATTTTGTAAACGAACATAAGTTTATTTTAAGAATTATTTTTTTATAAAAAGTGAATTAGATAGTTTTTGAATATCATATTTATTACAATAATTGGATTTAAAAATTGATACCTTTTAATAATTTTATTATTAATATAAATAATAAGTCCTAAAGTAAAATTTAATAAAACGTAAATTTAAAATTGTCAAGTATTTCATTGAAGGAGAGGATTAGAATATAATTTTAATTAGATATGAATTGAAATGAAATAAAACTATAGAAAATAAATCATTATTTATATATATATATATATATATATTATTTCTATTTATTTCAACTATATTATTTCATCAATGTTCAATTTATACAACGGAAGATTTTGACCACAATATTCTATTATTGTAGTGCTTATCTGACACACCGAATTCTCTCGTCTTACGATTGACAAATGCCACTTCTTGTTACCGGAGGCTCAGTGGTCAGTGACGGTTATCAAACGAACTCCCGAACTCTGAAATTACCGCCTCAGGCCTGTTGTGAGAAAGGACGATTGGCACGAGAATCAAAGACTTATCAAAAATTGATTTTGTGCTTGTGACAATATTATTTCGTTTTGTTGGCAAATTTAGAAATATATCAATCGGTTATCATTTCTCTTTCGTATATATATATATATATATTTATTTATATTGCTCGACTTTATTTTTAATTTGTCAGAAATAGACAATTTCATTTATAAATATCCGTTGTGTGATATACGTTCGTATTATTTTTCATTGTTAATAAAATAAAATTTTATCATTTTCTTCGAGAACAATTGTATTCTAACACCGGATTCGACGTGTGTCTTTTTCAGGTAATTCTCTTACAGTCGCTTATTCTAATGATAACAAAGTTTGTCAACTTGTTTTAATAATAAAGATTTACTTAATTGTTTATATACTTGCTAATGTACGTTTCAGGTTTTCATTTTAATTTTAACGCGTAGGATAATGATTACATTAGGTGCTTATTTCCTCTTAGTATTATTTTTATAATTATTTCAGCTTTTATATACGGACTTAATTGTAATTTTATTTTTATTAGAATGTTTCATAGAAAATTTAATTTTCATTTTGAGCTTTTTCTTTTGGTGTGAATATTCAAATGGATGAAATATTATAATATTAATATATACACAAAAAAGAAATCAGTATGAATTTATTTTTACATATTTTAATTTTTATTAATATTTGCTTAATATTTTTTTTAAATTTTATTCTTTAATTAAGACTTTAATAAATATTTCTAATAATATGTTTTTTAACATCCATTATTTTATAAAGAGAGAACGTTTTTTGTAAATTAAAATATTTAAAATTATTAAATATGAATATATATATATATATATATACCTTTATATTTATTTGAAAAAAATTATAAGCATTAAATTTGATAATTCTAAATTTTTAAAAATCATGTAATATTTTTATAGATTTCTGTTTTAATTACTACAAAATTATTTGAATAAAAAATTAGTAAGCAATGAACTTTTAGATATGACTAGGATTAAAAAATCTTTAACACAAATGAATTTTCACTCCCAAAATCAAAATATGTTATAAAGGGTTTAAAAATCACTTATTGTTCCCTTTTTTTGTTTATAACAATAATCGACTAATGAGCATTTCAGTGACGATACCATCATCGTCAGAGCCTTTTTACTACTAAAATCTAGATTAATTGTTTAACTTTATTTATATATTAATTTATGTGTTTTTTTTTTAATTCATCTCTAACTAGAGGTTGATTCTTTCTTTCTTGTATTATCATATGATACGTATATCTAATGTGTATCTAAAATCTCTTAAATAAATTATCAATTCGATAATCAAATATCAAAATATTATTTGAAAGATAAGAATTTCATTTAATAAAAAAATTTAATATAATTAAAATTTGTTAAAAAAAATTACTTTTACTTTCTTATTATGTAAATTTCCAAAAATTCATTTTGAAATTTGTATTACAGTGATTTAAATTTACGTATATAGAATGTTTTTTTTAAGTGTGATAGAACTTTAAATTGAATCCCTATCAAAAGTCCAAGATGAGTGAATTATAACAATTATTTAGACGTGGAAAATAATGAATCTTCAATATGACTAATTGTTAGAAAGCCCGGCTCAAGCAAACGTTTACATATTTGTTCAGATTCGTCATTGATTTTAACAGTGAAAACATTACAACAAATAAAATTTTGCCATTATCGAGTCACATGCAAAAAATATTCAAAATATTTTTTCATCAGATGATTGGTTCAATATAATTAAAACCAGTAAAAAGAAAACACCGCTTTATGTGGTTCAAATGACTCATCAGGATTTTTTTCTCTACGAAACCTTTAGAAAACTCTATAACTAACAGAAAAGTAACACTTGTAGGATTACCAGTAAATTGGTTTAAAATCCATTGGATAAAATTAGAAAGATCCAAACTCCGCATATGATTTTAACGAATATTGAGATGTTAATGTCATTAATATAAGAAAATCTGTAGCAGGTAGATCACTAGTTCTGAAAAATGTAGACCAGCTTTTATTATATCTTGCAGGAAGAACTGTGACAAGAAAAAAGAGGAGAGATATGATGGTCTTGTTGAAATTCCTTCCTTCTACTAAACACGATTATTATAAAAACTTAAGAACAAGTTGACTTAACGAGATTTCAAATATACCTGAAGAACAAGACATTATTTACGTTGCTAATGATTCAATTTAAGTGAACTAGTAATAATAAAAATTGTAATAGTGACTAAATATTTAATGTTTCTTTTTTTAATTTTTAATAAAAAATATATAAGGAAATTTTTCTGTAATATAAAAATTTGAATATTGAATTTGATGTTTTTTTTTTAATTTTCTTTTGCTAAATCGATTAACTCCCTTAGTCATGCAAAAATTGTAATTATAATAACTATTCCTCTTTGGATATAATATCTTCTGCTTTTTATCTCACATCTGCAATAATATATTCTACAATATTTATTTGAATTTGTATTTTAAAAGCAATTTTTAAAAACAATGTATATTATTTTATCATTTTTCTCTACTCTTTGTTATATGGATTAATCGATTTGACAAGTTGGTGGCTCAATTATAATTAATTAATTATTTTGAATATTTAATATGTTTTGAACTGAACAATGTTCTCAAATTAGAAAATGCAGATTAAATGTTATACGAGGGTCGTTTGATGAGTATAGTAAATTTACTTATTGTTTAATTTAAAGGGTTATACGCAGTTAGAAATTTCAAAAAATTGATTTTTTTTACATTTTCGGAATGCACATATATTTGAGTATATTTTCTGAAAATTTGAAGTAAATCCGATAAATATTTTCGGACATACACCTGAATTTGTAAAAAAATTTTAACTATGTGTAAACTACTTCCGAAACTTCAAACGCGTTTATCTCAAAACGGTGTTTTCATAGTCGGTGATCTCGATATCTCAGAAATGGCTGAACCGATCGGTCTCAAATTTTCACACAATCTTCTCAAATATATTCCTCAGGTATTGAACGAAGGAATAAGGTTTACAAAAATTATTACTATTTTTTTTAAACAATTTGGAGCGAAAATTTTAGTAAAAAACGACAAATTTTTTTCAAGTAGACGCCATTTTGTCAAAAATGAAAATTTTTATTATTCCTTCGTTTAATACCTGCATTAATCTATCCTTTAAAAGAATTGACCATATTTTTTGATTTCAAATAATCCAAACCGCCGATATGGAAATCACCGCCAAACGCCTTTTTTTGGAGGTCGTTCGGGACATCGTCTGCAGGAGCGGTGCACTTCACTATTTTTTTATGATCGACATGTTATTTTATTCTTGAAAGTAGGATCTATTCAAATAACCATAATTTGTAATTGCAAAATAAATACTGTTTCTAAAAAAAATTCCTAAAAAAACGTCGTTTTTGCGCCTCGCAAGTGCGTATAACCCCTTAATTAATTAATTAGTTTAATTAAATTTTTCAATTTAGTTTTTCTTACTTTTTTACCATACTTATCAAACGACCTTCGTATATGTAATGTTTGATATAGTATCTATAATTATTCTTTTCGTATATGTTTTCTAAAAAAAAAAAGGTATGTGTATTCATATACACATGCCAGAAGTGAAACTTCTTTTCAATAAAGTAATCAAAAGGTACACGGACAAGCGTATGCCTAAAACTCGTAGATGACCAAATTCTTCAGAATAAAGCAAATATAAAAATGAAGAAATGTAGTAGGCAGAGAAGCGGCAAATACACGGGATAAAAATTTAAGTAGAAAATGATCAATGTTTTAAATAAATTGAATTTTTACAATTATTTCATATTAACACATCGTATGCGGACAAATGCGTCTCGATGATCTTTCGGGCTCTAGTAATAGTATGTGAAGATACAATTGGTTTTTGATAAGTAAAATTTTTGCGCAATAAACTTTACCATCTTAAAGCGTGTAAAAAACATTTTTTTTAATTACTATTATATTACTACTGTATAATATATAATATACAATTAGATCAATGTTTTAAAAATTAAACAATTAAAGGAAATACTCACAAATAATATATAACTGCAATAAATAGCATCTATTTAGATACTATTTATAGATAATTGATAATTTTATAACACCACATAAAATTCAATAAATCTTCAAAATGACACCTGAGAACAAAGAATTCATAATTATTGTGAAAATTTGTTACAAATAAAACAACAGATAACCTCAAAACTGTTATAGGTTTCGATAATTTTTGAATACAACGTGTTTTTAATAGTATTTCTTTTATTTGATAATTAGATTACATGTATGTATATAATGTTCTAAAATACTATATACTGTATATATTGGTATACGTGCCAATTCTCTCAATTTCGTGTTGTTTGCTAAATTTTTAAATACCGCGTGGATTTTATTGACTGTTCTTTTTATGATTATTGAGGTTAATATTATGATGAGGTTATAAAAATTATATACATACCAAAAATATTAATTTTATCACATTGAATAACACTCTTATTTAAGCACAATTAACAACTAATTGTATATAAAAATTACTAAACAGAATAATGAAATTATTCAAATAGTTAAAAAAATACGTGCTTGCATTAGAATAGCTGTGCTACCTAATCACGTGTTAAAAGAGTGCGTATCATGATGGGCTTTTTCTCACTTTATCGTCTAAACATTTATGCAAATTCAAATGAACCGCTAAAAATCGTGAGCACATTAAATTCCGCAACGTAAGTGGTTTCCGCGTCAAGTAAAAATTTTACCCCAACGCCGCTAAAGAAGGTTCGCTTCAAAAAAACACTCACCAAGAGAGTAAATTCAAACTTATTGTGCATTTGCTTTGAAATCACTACATAAAATGATGACCTTTATGTTGATTTGTCGATACATTTTAACCCATTTGCATCGCCGGCCGTGTCATCGCTCATTACTGCACAACGATAGTTCTTATATTTTTATTTATTATTGATTTTACTTAGAAATTACGTGCAATGATTAGACAAAAGAAAGTATTATACATTTGTATAGTAAATAAACTGAGATAGTTCGTAGATTTTTTAAATTAATATGGTAATTTTTAAAATGATCTATATAACTGTACATTGCAAATATCGCATTTAAAAACAGTTTCTTATTGATTTTTAATTAATCTTAGATTTATAGTCATTTTGTTTGTTATTTATCTTCAAATTTTACAGTGTACACATTTTCAACAATTGATTATTTAAAGTGAAAATTATTTCATTTACTTTCTTTAAAATGAAAATGGATTGTTTTATTTGACTTTATTTGTGACCTTATTTTTTTAATTGTTTGTTGTTTAGTCATCTCTTGTATATTTTTCTATGTTTAACATTAAATTCATCGTAAATTTATTTCATATTTAAAATTTTTAGAAGAAACAAATTGGCATAAATAAATCATTCATCTCAACATCACAATTTTTCATAAAATTGTTCAATAATCATTTATGCTTCTCTTTTAATGGATATACCGTCATCGACATAGATTTATTATAAAATCTAGATTTTATAACGCAGTTTTCTAACAATAACGACTGGCTGACGAAATGCATATTCGCAAATAAAGTGAATAATCAGCAATTATCAAACATTTTTATTAAATATTGTGGGTATTTATTGACTTGATTTTTGATGAAGTGAATTTGACACTGTATCAAAACAAATAATGGAAATGAATTAATTTCAGAGCTCTCCCAGTGGAATATATGAATCATAAAATTTGGTGTTTATGATTAAGTACGAGGAAATTAGAATAGATGTATAAAAAAATTAAAAAAATCGTTTCAAAAAGATCAGTTTATTATAAAATAATAAGCTTTTTTACATTTTATAATAAATTAATTAAATTATATATCAAATGACACTAAACAGCTAATTTCAGTTATTTTTTTATTATTTTATATTCATACAAATTAAAAAATGTACATTACAAAAACCTTAGATTCTTATTTTTTGTGGAATTCGAGTTCAGTATTTTTGACAGTTATTTTCTTTTGCAGCTTGGCTTTGATACCTCAAAAATATAAATTCAATGCGCATATTAGTGTAACACTTTATAATATACCTAGAAATATGTAAATAAGTCTGCATTCGCCGTACATAAAATGTTTATATTAAATGTTAAGGATAGAATCTTGAATTTAAAAAGTAATAAATAAATATGTAATTTCTTTTAAAGGAAATGTACTTTCAAATGACGAGATTTTATTAAATTGTTCAATTTATAATTACTGATTAGTTTTATTTCCTTCATTGTTTTTATAAATATTTCATGTACGTTGCCACTTCTACACCACGTTGAGGTTGCAGATATGTAGAAGGCCCTAAAAAAATAAGTAATATTACTAAATTAAAAACAAAACTAATTCTAAAAGTATGTAAATGCAATAAACAAAAAGCTAAATCCTAAGTTAGCTAAGTAAAAAAAATATATCCCTTATCACCCAATAATTTTAATCCAATATTCCAGTTACAATCACCTGGATTTTTTAATTTATATATTATTTATTCCATTGAGAAGTATTTAGTCCAAAATTATCTTATTTGTCCAAATTTTAATATTTATTCCTTGAAGTAAACTTATTCTGAATATTGCTTGATAAATTTATATTCATCTGATTATAAATCATATATTCATTTATATATTATCTTAGTATTTCTATAAACCAAATTCAAGTAGAGTTTTAAAAAGTTCTTAATGGTGCTAATATTTAAAAAAATCTGAAACAAACAATTTATAAATAATAAAAACATATACATACATATATATATATATATATATATATATATGAAAGAGAGAGAGAAAGTTTTGTATTTCATATAATCCTTTCGTTATTTTTTATCCATAGTAAAAATTTGCTTTCATTTAGTCCATCATTATTCAATTATATTTTGAAAATCTTATCTCATCAGTTAAATTTTGTTGTTTCATACTTGTTTCTTTTTACTTCACATCCTTTGACATTTAATTTTATTCATATTTAATTATATACACATATTCATAAATTTAGCAAAATCTGTAAATGGCATACAAAAATAAAATATAAACAGAAATAAACAGAATATAAACAGATAAATAAAATATAAACAGATATAAATAGAATATAAACAGATTATTACATTGAAAAAAATATTAAAAAACGAGAATATGAATATAAGAAAGACAAAATATATAAAACAGAACATTAAAAAACAATATCAAAAAAGAAAATCAAAGATTACAAAAAACATGAAAATATAAATCGCAAATAATGTTAAAAATAAAATAAAACAATGTATAGAAAATTACAATAAATAATGCTAAAAATCAAATCAAGTAATATACAATTGAAAGAAAATAATATGCAGAAAATCAAATAATATTATATAAATCAATGAGCTAAAAATTAAAATAAAATAAATTGGGCTCAAAATAAAATAAGAAAAAATTAAAACAAATCAGAAATTTTCCTAAAAATCAAATCAAATATAATCTTACAGTTTAAATAAAATAATATGCAGAAAATAAAGTAAAATAATATCATATAAATCAATGAGCTAAAAATCAAAATAAAATTAATTAGGCTGAAAATAAAATAAAATAAGATAAGAAAAAAATTAAAATAGAAATCAAAATTAAAACATAAATCAGAAATTTTGCTAAAAATCAAATCAAATAATATATTACAGTTTAAATAAAATAATATGCAGAAATTAAAGTAAAATAATATCATATAAATCAATGAGCTACAAATCAAAATAAAATTAATTAGGCTGAAAATAAAATAAAATAAGATAAGAAAAAAATTAAAATAGAAATCAAAATTAAAACATAAATCAGAAAATGCTAAAAATCAAATCAAATATATATTACAGTTTAAATAAAATAATATGCAGAAATTAAAGTAAAATAATATCATATAAATCAAATACAAAATATAAAATTAATTTGAAAATAAAAAAATAAGAAAAATAAAATGAAATCAAAATTAAAACATAAATCAGAAATTATGCTAAAAATCAAATATCATAACATTTAAATAAAATAATAATAAAACAATATCATGTAAATCAAATAAAGTAATTTTCTAAAAATAAAAAAAAAATGAAATAAGTTAAGCTAAAAATCAAAATAAATTAAAAAAATGAAAATTCAGACAAAGAAATAAATGAGAACAAGTAAGATTTAAAAATAAAAATTAATAATTACTCAAAAAATATTAGCTGAATTATCTTACTTCTTATTTTTATTATTCTGAAATTAAGAAAATATTAAGAGCTGAAATAAAATAAATACATTAAGCTGAAAATCAAAAAATATTACCCACAAAGTACTTAATTTCCTTTGTCAGTCATTCAAAGTTGTTCTTTTCCTTTATGTTTTTTCTTTTAATATATATTTATTATTAAAAAGTTATTTCATCAAAATTCTAATTATCTTCTTTCGTAAACTGATTTTTCTTAATTAGGTATATCTGTAGAAATAATTTTTATTATTTCATTTTAAGCCATTAAATATTATTTGAAATCAAAAGTTGTTTTACTTGTTCTCAAGTGTTAACTTTTGACAATTATTTTTGAGTTTTTGTAATTTATTGGGAGAATATCCATGTTTCCTGAAACAGTCAAAATTTATATTAATAGAATTAATTATTAAAACATTATGAATTTTTCCAATGATTTCTTATTGAAATTTGCATCTTCTAATTATTTTAAAAATGAGCTTTAATCACGCTGTGATAATATTTTCATACAATAATTCTTTTGACGATTTTTTTATTGATCGAATAGCAAAGAAAAATTGGAATGTCTTCGTATATCTGTAACAAAAAAAAACATCGAAAATTAATAAAAGTATGATCATAATAAATTATTTTGTTGAGGTTTGCCATAAGATATATTTTTTAACTCTTTATCCAATTATTCTATTTTTTCTTCAAGTTTATCTGGAATTATTGAGAAAATAATGTCATTAACAAATCTTAAGTGATTAAGAATCTTTTCTTTTTTCAGTTTCTCAGTTTAGACTCTTAAATAATTCTTCTAATGCAGATATAATTTATTTTGATAATATTGCATCATTTTCTTGTTCCATCCCTTCCATAATTTAAAATTTTATATTGTCGGAAGTAAATTAATCGATCGATGGTTTTTCAAGTTTTGCTTGTCCTTTTTTTGTAAAAAAGAACTAATGTAGTTTCATTCCATTCAATTAGTATTTTTCTTTTTTCTAAAATATCGAGTGAAGATATCAGCCAATACTTTTTTCATATTTTCTTCTGTAATTCTTAAATTTCTTACTCAGTTCAATGTTTTTTCAAATTTATGATTGCATTTGAAACGTTTATTAGAACTTATGGAACGTTTGGTACTGTCTGCCTTTTTTTGTTCTAGATATGTTTCTCTATTAATTCTTCTATTCTCTTGATTATTGTGGATCTATTATATGTTTTGCTTCTGTACTCTAATTTTAGAACGATTCGTTTTTTCATCAGGGGGCTCTCTTCTCCCTACTCTCTTCGTTAAAATTTGTACTTCGCTAATTCTCGGAAAACTACGGAAATGAAATTTTTACATCTCATCAGAAAATAATTCTTTTTAAATAGGAGATTATAAAATTTCGTTTTATTTTTCGATATCTACCATTTTCTTCAATAGTTTTACTAGTTATACTAGTATGTGTATGTGTAAGTTTAATGTGTGTTGTATGTATGTGTGTAATATTTAAATTGGAATTTTATCCAAGTCAAAAAGTAATATAAGATAATTTTGCATTTATCAAAATAAAATTAATATAGTGAAAAATTTAGATCTATACACTATTAAAAAATGTTAAATTTAAATGAATTTGGAAAATACCCTATTATACATTTTAATTCCCATTACCACTCTTACATATTTTATCCAAGATGATCATACCAAGAAATATAAAAAGGTATGTAGACGAAAGATTAATTGAATTAATTAAAAAAATAATTTTTAAAATTTAAAAAATTAAAATATAATAAATTACGAAAGAAAAATTGAATTTAATCCGAAATTTAATAATAAATTCCAAAATTATACAATCCAGGACCACCTACTTTGATTATCCACCATCTATGGTATCTGAAACATACAATAAAATTAAAAAAATTCAATTGGAAAAATTAAAATAATTAATTTTTCTTATAACTAATATTCTTTATAAGTTCTTCCTTTCACTCTGTGAATTTAATCAAAAATAAGTAAAATCCATCAAATTGAATGAAGTATTGTAAATTTTATGAAGACAAGATTGCATCAATTATTTCTCTTTTAATAACTCTCGTATGATCATTATTAAAAACAGTGCTTTTTAAAATATACTAAGTCCTTTATGTTTTTGAAAAAAATGAATAATTTTGAAAATATTTGAAATTTAATAAAAATTAATAAAATTAAAAATGTTTTATTTTGATTAATTGGAATTCGCAAATTCAGTAGATCTTTCTTCTTGAATCAACCAAGGTATCTGAAACATTCAATAAAATTAAAAATTCCATAAGAAAGGGTATAAATAATTCATTTTTCTTCACACTAATCTTCGAGTTTTTTCTTTTATTCACTAACAGCGCGCGATTAAAAAACTGTACACAATGCAAGCGCAAGTTCAAAAAGGGACACTTTAAAATCAAAATTATTATTACAACGAACATTACATACAAGATTCCAAAACTCGTTATCACTTGTATTGGCACCTTCAATATGCAAGCTCAATTGTGGAATAGTTTTGATTTTATGGACAATGGTACTATTTGTTCCATTGCCCCTGATGAAGCTGCAGTATGTTTCCTCCGAGTTGACGAAGACGAAATATGTAGAAGTAAAACATGAAAATCATGAAATAAAAAAAATTGATTAGTAAACAAATATGCTATAGAATTTCTTCGGAGAGCTAGATCGTTCGCTCACCGAAGAGATCCTGCCTATCTACACCTGCTACAAGGTGAAACATACATATAAAACCCGTGAAGCGGATTAATATATGCGTCCCTATCTAACACTGCTAGAATGCAGCCTGTTCTAACGCTGGAAAATCATGTGTAGAAAAATGGTGGAGTCGGGGCTTCAACTTTGCTTTACAGCACTTCATCCACCCCGAAATCTCCGTGCGTTGATAACAAAATCAACAATCAATCAATATAACATCTTATATATTGAAGACTGTTAATTGAGAATCAACGTAATGTGTACAAAAATATATAAAGAATATATACATAAACATATACATCATGACGTCGTTTTAATAAAAAAAATAAGTTAATAGAGTTAATGAAGAAAAAATAAAACGATATCTCTGATGAAACTTATTCTAAATATTTGGGAGGACAAGAACTTGCGATGCGTGTACAGTTTTAACTGTAATAAATAAAATAATCTGGCCTTATTTCCATCGTCGTTTGATAGATAATCCCTCGATTGGATTTGGACATGAGCAGGAAATCTGTAATTAAAATAAACAATATTATTTTTAAACGAAATTAAATATACAAAAAAATATATACATACATATATAATTAATAATATATATATATATATATATATATATATATATATATATATATAATATGTGTGTGTGTACGTATGCGCGCACTTACACTAATTATTAATATCAAATGAGGATGGAGTAAATAAAAATTAAATGAAAACTACTAGAGAAGAATGTAGATAATAAGAAAATTATTGAAATTTGGAGAAAAAAGTAAGTTAGTTTATTTAAAAAAAGAAAAAAAATAGAATGAGATTGAAAATTAAAGAAGTGTTAAAAAATACAAATTTATAAATCAATTGAAAGAAAATTCATATGTAAAAGTGAAAAAATTAAAAATTATCAAAATTGTTCTTGGAAATAGAATAGCAGAAAAGACAAAGAAATCGAAAACAGAATCGATAAAAAAATATAACTTTCAAAAGAAATTAAATCTACAAAAAAATATATGTATATACAATTATATGCATATGTATGTGTGTGAACGCACACGTATACTCTAATTATTAATATCAATTTCATTTAATAACATTTAAATTAATTCGAAGACAAAAACACGTACACTAACTTTAGCTTGAATTCAAATAATTCATAATCAAAAATTGTCTTTTCTAAATAGTAAACTGAATGTAGAAATGTATTATGATTGCACATAGGACACATACAATTAGTTGAAAATATAACTACGTATTTTTTTAATACATAAGGATTTATCACGAAAACAGCTATAAATTGAACTGATAATTATTTTCATTTGTGTATATTATCTACTTGTTTTACTTGACTATGTTACAATGAAATAAAACATTGAAAATATATTTGAAATTATTGAATATCCAGATGAAAATTTCCTGCTACTTTACAAGTTAAAACATGGATTTTGTAAATTAATTTTATATTATATAAAAGAAGCAATAAAATAAATTCAAACATACATTTTTAGTAACAAGTTTTTTTTCATTTTACTATCAGTTTTCGAAAATGAAATGTAAGGTTATACTAATTGTCAATTTTAAGAACCCCACTAAGTATTTTTTTCACTTAAATATGAAAGTTTTCTTTTATGTTTAGAAATAAATACGTAATATAAAACAACAAAACTATCAAAAAAAATGTACAAATTAAAAAAAAACCTACCGAAGCTGCAATCCTTCCTATTATCCCACCTTCAGTTGAAATCACAAACACAGTTACATTGCACTACACTACACTCTAAGACTGACGAACACAAACTGAATTCAAATTTGAAACCAATCAACGATTTTGGGTAATACCAACCCAAAGAAACCCCTTGAAAAACCACTCAACGAGTTTTGGGTCGTTTAAGAACTGTCAACAGAGACTGTGAACATACATTTCAAATTTATTTTTCTTGGGTTGGTATTACCCAAAATCGTTGATTGGTTTCAAATTTGAATTCAGTTTGTCTTCGTCAGTCTTAGAGTGTAGTGTAGTGCAATGTAACTGTGTTTGTAATTTCAACTGAAGGTGGGATAATAGGAAGGATTGCAGCTTCGGTAGGTTTTTTTTATAATTTGTACATTTTTTTGATAGTTTTGTTGTTTTATATTACGTATTTATTTCTAAACATAAAAGAAAACTTTCATATTTAAGTAAAAAAAATACTTAGTGGGGTTCTTAAAATTGACAATTAGTATAACCTCACATTTCATTTTCGAAAACTGGTAGTAAAATGAAAAAACTTGTTATTAAAAATGTATGTTCGAATTTATTTTATTGCTTCTTTTATATAATATAAAATTAATTTACAAAATCCATATTTTAACTTGCAAAAGACAGGAAGTTTTCATCTGTATATTCAATAATTTCAAATATGTTTTCGATTTTTTATTTCATTGTAACATATTTAAGTAAAACAAGTAGATAATATGCACAATTGAAAATAATTATCAGTTCAATTTATAGGTGTTTTCGTGATAAATCCGTATGTATTAAAAAAAAAATACGTAATTATATTTTCAACTAATTGTATGTGTCTATGTGCAATCATAATTCATTTCTACATTCAGAATACTATTTAGAAAAGACAATTTTTGGTTATGAATTATTTGAATTCAAGCTAAAGTTAGTGTACTTGTTTTTGTCTTCGAATTAATTTAAATGTTATTATATGAAATTAATATTAATAATTAGAGTATACGTATACGTGCACACACATACATATGCATATAATTTGTATGCATATGTACGTATGTATGTTTGTTGTATGAGCGTGTAGAGAAAAATCCTTAGATATAACCTATTAACATCGATCAGTTTGTTATAAATAAAATCTTTTATAAAAAAAAAACATTTTAATCTAGAGTACAATAGTTCTATTTGAATTAAGACATCAAATTATTAATATTGTCATATCTATATTATTTCCAACACTTTACAGTTTACAATAAATGAATTTCAATCAATTTATAGAAATGTTTTTTTGAAATCATATTTTAAATAAAGATATTATTAAATCTCTGGATTACTAAAACAATAAAACACGAACATTAATGAAACATATTGTGAACACCGACGAATTTTTAAGATGTTTAAAAATAGTGCAATAACCATATAATTTTAAATTTAATTTACAATTAATACGAATTAAAAACTTTAATTGTAAAATTACATATATAAATATATTTTAATATACTAATATTTTAAAAGTGTTTTATTTCATATACAAACACATTTAATATACATCTATATATGTTCACATGAATACATACACACACACATAAACATAGAATAAAAATACATATATATATATATATATATATATATATATATATATATATATATATATATATATATATGAAATAAATAAATAAAAGAAAACATAGCACGAAAAATATTCACATTTATTGTGCACTTGCTTTGAAATCACTACATAAAATGATGACCTTTATGTTGATTTGTCGATACATTTTAAGAAATGATAAATTGTTAACGTAACTAACTTACATAATATTTTATTTGTATGTGCAGTAAATATGTTTGTATGATGTTTTCACGATTAAATTCGAATGTATATACTATTAGAGTAACAAATATCTGTAGATATTTTAAATCTTATAACACTGCATTTGAAATATATAGTCATCCAAATGTCATGCAAAAATTTGAATTTTATTAAAAAGAAATATGTGTATAGGGTCGCGTAGAAAGAAATATGTGTATAGTTTCTTTTTAATATAGAAATGAAATTTACATTTTTGTATTTAAATACGATTTTTTCAATAATTAATATTAATTTGTTTAATTCTATCGTAATCTTATATTTAAGATCATAAATGTTATAAACTGAGAAAAATTTCATATTCTCATTTTAATAGAAAAGATATTTGAGATTATCCAATATAGAGTTAGGAGTTTACATATAGGTGATTATCAAAAATTAAATGATTAAAAAAGTAGAGGATTTACAAACACATAATTTGCATTATCAAAGAGAAGTTCAAATTTTTTTAATGTATATATGAGGGTTGTTTGATAAGTATGGTAAATTTATTTATTGTTCAATTTAATTAGTTAATTTAATTAAATTTTTCAATTTAGTTTTTCTTGTTTATCATACTTATCAAACGATCCTCATATATGAATATATTAAACACTATATTAATTATATTAGTTGCTCTATATAAATCAATTTTTGACGAATATCAGACGGTATTTTATAGATTTTTTGCTATTCTATTCAATTTATTAAGTGTTTTAGGCAGTAGTGGTAAAAGACAAATTCTTATAGATTCTAATCGAGGAAATTCCTGTGACTGGAAAAATGAAGTAGCTAGAATATGTGGCCTTTTTGTTAAAAAAGTGTCTATTTTTATTATTAGGACTCTCGGGGTTATTATAAAATATGTCTGAGTTACCGTTTTAAGTGATTTAATTGAATCTGTGTTTCATTCGAATTAATATACTTACTAAAAATATCAATTTTATCGCACTGAATAACACTCTTATTTAAGCACAATTAACAACAACTAATTGTATATAAAAATTACTAAACAGAATAATGAAATCATTCAAATAGTAAAAAGACGTGCTACCTGCATTAGAATAGCTGTTCTTATCTAATCAAATGTCAAAAGAGTGCGCATGCGTGATGGGCTTTTTCTCTCTCTATCTACTACTTTTTCTCACTCTATCGTCTAAGCATTTACGCAAATTCAAATGAAGCGCTAAAAAATGTGAGCAAGTTCCGTAATATAGATATACGTAGTTTCCGCGTCAAGTAAAAATTTTACCCCAACGCCGCTAAAGAAGTTTCACTTCAAAAAAGAAGAAAAAAAAACGAACTGATCTCAGTACTCGTTTCTTATTTAAATTATTTAAGAATTTTCCGCAATGTACAGCGGTCAAATGAACGTATCTCGATTTCTCAGATAAATATGTTCTGAATGTTCTGTCTTCCCAGATCTTCGTCGTACATGAGAATCAGTCATTTTAAATAAAACACACACACACACACACACATATAAAACACACACTCCCATGTAAATAGAGCTGTGAGGTTTATACACTGTGTTTTGTATCAGGGACTTGTGGGAGATATACAGGGTAACGGGCGAACGAACGTCATGACGGAAATTGAATTGGCCATGGTCGGATCTCAGATAGCACACGCTGATCTACTTTAGCGACTGAGTATTTCCTCCGCGGCAAGTCTTGTGGATGACGCCACTACAAAATTCGCATTCGCATTCGCTCTTTCGATATCTCTCTTTCTCTCAACAAAACACGTACATTCGCCGATTTATGATAAGACAGCTACCGTTCTGTAGCTGTCTTATATATGTCTGGATAGATGTCATTTGGCTGCTGACCTAAATTATTTTAAAGTATCGTTCACATATAGAAACAACTCGATGTTTCGTTTTAATTAAATAGCTTTTAAATAATTTACTATACTGACATGTGGACAGATCGATATTGGCTATTGTATTTTACAAAAACACACACACATATACAGTGACCAAATTAAATATTCGTACCATATCCAAAAAAAAAATGTTCCTCTCGAAAATATATATATATATTGAAAATATTGATAAAGAAATTTCTTTTTGTCTATAAACGTATTTATAAAATTTTCCAATAAGCGATTCAGAAGTTTTAATGGAAATAAAAAAAAAATTATTCAATTAATTATTTATTTATTTTTTTAATTATTAATCATATTCTGTGGCATTAATGATGGGATACAATTTCACTTATATGATCAACACGACTTCACTTGACATAGCGCATTCGTTTAAGCCAATTTTTAATCACTCTCACATAATTATGGTCCAGTTTCATGAATTAAACATTTAATATTTATTTTTAATTTTTTTGTTGTTTGGGATTTATCAACATAAATCAATTCATTAATTGTTCTGATTTTGAAATTTTCTACTTTACTGCAAACTATTTACTGAGTCAAATTTAATTTGAGAAGTGTTTGAATATTTATATACTTTTTTGAGTAACTGTATATATATATATATATATATATATATATATATATATATATATATATATATATATATATATATATATATATTTGTATATGTCAAAAAAAAATTTTTTTTTATAAATACAAATATTTTTTTTGTTATTCCTGGAAAATATATTTATTATTTATTTTTTACATATATATATATATATATATATATTGTATATATATATATATATATGTGTGTGTGTATGTGTGTGTGTGTGTGTGTATAAAAGTTCTGAAGAAAGATTTATATTTATTTTATGAATTTAAAAATATATTTCTTTATTTTATTTGTTGAAAATATATTTATTATTTGATTCATATATATATATATATATATATATATATATATATATATATAAAGAATTTTAGATTTATATTTTTCACAAATATGAAAACTGTGTAAACATATTGTATTTATTGAAAAATCATACGTAAAAAATATTATAAATTGCAAATAATTGTAAATTTGCAAACGCTTTCATCTTTCATGCGAATAAAATCAATTAAAAGGTATGAACTATAACAGAATAACAGAGATCGGTGTAAAGGTAAAAAACTGTTGGTAGCAGTCGAAAATACTCATCATTGATGTTCGACTAAAAAAAAAAACACAGACAATGTCGAATGCTAGTCGATCGATTACTTAAATTAAATTTTTTTGTTCTTTCCTTTCTTAAGTATTTACAAAAAAGTGTCGAGTATTTCTGTTATTTTTTTATAAGAGGTTTTTATTTTATTGTGTTGATTTTTAATTAAGTTTTTAGTAAGTAATAATGTCATTTTTAACACACTGTTTATACATTTTTTTAATTATCTATATAGTTAGATTCTCAAATATATTTAATAGGATTAAAAAGTATAATTTAAGGTTTTGTGATTTTCAGAACGATTTCAAAATAAAAAAATTAAAAATGAATTGTACATGCACACAGGCACGTACACACACATGTTTTTAATATCGATTGAAATTATATTTTAAAATTAATTAATAATTTTCTATAGTATAGACTTTGGTAGTATTACAAAAACCTGATATTCTGTATATTATTTGAATGCTTTAAAAATCATACAAATTCGTTCAAAATATATTTTCAAATAAATTTAAAAACATAAAATGAAATGAAAATAAATGTGACATTTTATTTGATATTAATGTTAGTTTAGAAATTGAATAAGTGTTACAACAGCGAAGAAATTTAACATTTCATGTGCTGCAAGTTAATATATTTTTATGCATTTCATGATTTCGAAATATATTCTGTGGTTTGATTTTATGAAATTTTTCACTATATATGAAACTGCTGTTGATATTTTTAAAGTTTATTTTCATATTATTAAAATGATTAATGTTGAAATTTGATGTAATATATAATTCATATAAATTTGAATTCGATTAATGATTTAACTGTTAAAAATTGATCGTTCGTGTTTAAAAATATTATTAAACACACATTTCGTTGTGTAGTGATGTATAAAAATCGTTTTATTTAAACGAACGTTAAACACATACAAAAAAAAATGATTTAAATCTGAAATTATAACAATAAACAGTAAATTCTCGAGAATAATACGAAAACATTTACATAAAGATCTGATAATACGAGTAAAAGAACTGAATATTCAGAACCATTTATTCTTTTTAACAGCTTTCATTTTAAATCAGAAATCCTTCCGAAAAAAGAAAAACAACGCCGTTAAATAAATCCGAGAAAAGAGGTGGCACATCTGCTAAAGAAAAATACCCATTTTTTCCACTAGAACGCGCGTTGTCTAATATATGCAAATTCCTTGTTCATACCCGGCCCACGACGTTACTCACCTGCATCAGTTCCTTTTCATTACGCAAACCGCTTGATTGTGCAGGTTTGTCGCGTTCTTTTCTAATTCATCAAGCTCGGCACCGCGTCACGGCACACTGTATTCTGCTCCCCCCTGTAGCGTACCTCCTCGTAGCACCAGCCGTTGTTCTCATTCAATTATTCCATGCAAGGTTTCTGGTTCACTGTGTCATTGTTGATTGCTCGTTTCCTTTGCGTTGCGCTTCATGCTCCGCAGAGGCGCAAGTCATGGAGGTTTTAAAACGATTTTTCTCTATTTCGAATGAATTTACTTGATATCTAACATCGTGCATATATTTCACGTTTCTTTTAAATTAATATATTTTTTAATGTGCGCACATATTTTGAAACTACTTTTTATTTTATCAAGAAAAAAAATACAAAAATTAATAAAATACAAATTTGAATAAACATTATGATATTCAGTTTCGAAATATACAGGGTCATCCAAATGTGATACCTAGATTTGTGTTTTATTAAAAAAAATTATACCCATGTTTCTCTATACCCCACTCTATACACATGTTTCTTTTTAATAAAATACAAATCTAGGGGTGGCATGTGAATGACCCCCCCCTGTCTCCCTCTCTCTCTCTCTCTACATATATATATATATGTATAAATACTTTTGGTTAAAAACGAATTTCAGAATTTTATATATTTAATATAAGTTTTAAATTTATTTGATACATTTTCATTAAATTAACTTTCACTCGATCAAATTACTTGTTTGTATTTTTTTAGATAAAAATACATATTAGAAGATTTACAATAACGGATTAATATATAAGAGATACAAAAATATTCTTGTTAATTAACCCTTTGCACTCGAGGCCTTTTTCGCTCGGGCGAACCAGCAACTCGAGACGATTTTTGGTGAATTTCTTACAGCTTCATTAAAATGATTTAACACACAAATTAACGTATAAAACATTTATATTTTAATATTTTATGTATCTTTATACCTCAAAGAAGGAAATTTGTTAAACATTAAACTCTGTATTGTTGCTTTGTATGATATTTCATTAAGCAATCTCCAAGATGCATCCTCGGCTTGTTGGGGCAAGTATCGCAGTAATATGTGGTTTGATGTCTTTCGCCAGGCTTATTTTGTTGAAAGCAAACATTGCAATCCTTCTTAACTCCTGTTAGCATAACATGTAGTTTCCCATTCAATCGGATTTCATCAAAACTACAGGTCAAAGGAGAAGCTCGATCTCGAAATTGAAAATCTCCTCTCAATTAGTAAAGCAAAGTTTTTATATACTACAGATGAGTAAGCGGCCGTTTGTTTCTCTGCTTCTTTACTGATTTATAAAGAATATAAGAATTGAATTGATTGAACAGATCTCTAAACCCCCCAAAAATAGCTTTCACCACCATTTCAAGGTCTTTCTTAGAAAACAGTATGTCGAGGCATATTGGTCAGCTTGATCAACACCGCCCATATATTTTATATAGTTTATGATAACATTGAGTTTTTTTACAGTAACCTCAATATCATCTAGTAAAATTCTTCGATGGTCACATCATATCAAGTTCGCCATATTGAATGCTTCCCTCTAACTTCCTTGTAGCGTAATTATTAGTTTCATGGTTCTAATGGTTCAATCTAATGGTTTTTTATGTTGCGCAAAAATGTATGTGGTGATCGAGAGTCACCTCTCGAGTGCAAAGGGTTAATAGTGAAATATTCAACTAAATCGGTTAAACAAATCTATCGACGAAAAAAGACCAATACTAGCCAATAGGAAAAGAGTAATTTTTTGCCATGATAACATCCAACTTCATATGCACCAGAAATACTCTAAAAATTGAAGTAGTTTGATTGGAAAATTATGATACATTCGTCATATTATCCCAACGTTGCGCCATTAAATTATCACTTATTCCAAAGTCTCCAAAACCATTTTAGTGGAAAAGAATTTAATATAGAACTGGATATCTGAAGAAATCTCGATTTATTATTTAACACAAAACCAAAATAGTTTTATTGCTAATGTATTGAAAATTTAGGATAAAAATAGAAAGAATTTTGAATAATAATGGAAAATATATTTTAGATTGAAATTAAAAATGTCAATTTTTTTTGTTTAATTTGAAAATTTTCTCCTAAAAAAAATCATTATTTATAGAATGATCCAATATTTTTTTACTATTATTGGTTTTGGTATTTAAAAAAATACATTAGCACAAATTAATTACTCACATCTTACACCACAAGGTTTTATAAAAGTTCAATAATCGTTTATTGTTTATTTTATTCGACGATGTGCACTTTGATGATCACATTTTTATCGTCAGAGAGATGCATTATAAAATCTTTTATAAAATATAAATATGATGCATTATCAAATATTTATTTTTATTACGATCACGTTTATCGTGTAATTTTATTAAATATTAAAAGATTTTTTTTATATTCAAGTCGTTTTAAGATTAATTAAATAAATGTAATTAGAAAATAATTCTATATACAATAGTTGATTAAAATTGAAATCTTTCCTTGTGAAAATCATAAAAATTACTTTCATATAATAAAAATATTGGAAAAATTGTTACAGCTATTATAGAATCATCCAAATGTGTCGTTTAAATTTGTGTTGTATTTTTAAAAAAAACATATGTATAGGGAAACATGTATATGGTTTATTTTGCTTCTTTTTAATAAAACACAAATCCAGCCGTCATATTTGGATGACCTCATATATAATTATTATCATTATGAAAACCTATATCAGCCCATTGCTGGGTAAAAGACTAATCGAATGTCATTAGATCATCTTATATGTTTTTCCAATATTTTTCCACTGTTTCCTGTTCGCAGTTAATCTCAACCACTCATTTCCACAATGCAATATCATCCTTCTTTCTTAATAGGGTCTACTCTCGAGTTTTTCTTTCTCTTTATCTATATATCATTATCATCAGTCTTTCTCAATTCACTACTGGATGAAGGCCTCTCTCAAAGTATTCTACTTCGAATAATTTTAGTTTTGAAAGGTTTGGAATTTTTACTCATTACACTAATCCCACTTATGTGTATTTTTTTATTTTGGCATGGAAAAATTTCTAAGTTTTTTTCTGTTTGGTTAGATCTACCAACATTTACAGAATATCGCAGTACTTTTTTTTAAATTCTGTTTACATCTTTTCTCCATTTTAAAATAGTAAAGTAGGAATTTAGAGAAAGGTCATATATATATATATATAATATTTCATAAAGTTCAAGTACTATTAGTCTTGTAAAGTACATTAATAGAATAATTTAAGTTATTTTAAATTCTATATTGTAAAAATAGGTTTTTAAATAATTATTTTTAGTAAAAAATTGTAAACATTTTGATGTAGTGCAAACGTTTTTTTCTTCTTTGACTTATTTTTTAATTCAGTTTTAGCTGCATTTTGTAAAATATAAAAAAACTATTTATCTGTTTAAAAATATATAACTATAATTTTTTTCAAAAAAAATTTCTCAGACAATATTCGATCGAAAATTGTAATATTTCAACATTTTTCAATGAAACTCAAATTCAGCAATCGCAAATTCACAAAAGTTCGAAAATAGTTTTATTTCAAACTATATAAATCATTGAAATGACAAACACTTTTCCTCACAACCATTCTAAAAAGTTTTTTCATTTAGTTATCAATGAGATTAGTTTAAGTAAAATGAAATTAGAAAAAAGAACGGAATGTTTATTTAGACAAAAACTATGCCGTCGAACTAGGCGCTACTCGTTATGAGACAAAAGTAATCTAATCAGGTTATTCTTGGAATTGGACATGTCTAGTTTATATAAACATCTTTCCATACGAAACTGTTCTTGAAATTTAGTGTAATGAAGTTAGGTAACTCTCTAAAATTGAACGTGACTGTCTGGAATGTCTTACATACAAAATAACATTTGAATGACTAAAGTTAGTGTAAGACTATTTATAACTATTCATACTTAAATTAATACTTTAACGTAATATAAAATCAACTTTAAATTGAAACTATTTTCAGCGAAATTATTTTATAATTTAAATTTATTTCCTTCGAAATGATGTTTATGAAGGTAATTTGCACGAATTGGATTACAAAATTTCATTTGTTAAAACTGAAAATATTATACAACTTTTTTCTTAAAAAAAGATCTCATTAGGATGGACCAAATAAGACTGAAGGATAGTGAGGAATAATAAAATTATAAAAAGATATCATTTGAGACACCTATATTTTAAAAGTAATTTTATTTTTAAAAAAAATTAATTTATTTATATTATTTTGTAATACAATTAATTTTGATTCGTTTAATAATTAATATTTTCATTTTTAATCAGATGAATTTAAACTGCTTACTTATGCTGTGATCATAAACTAATGAACTAGAATACTAGAAGTCTACATATTGACTCTAAAATGAACAAAATTTTATTTAAAAAAATAAACTATGTTACTAAACTAAAAATGGGAAAAATAATTAAAAAAACAATTTTCTATTCATTCATCTTGAAAAAAAAACTACATATGTTTTGGCTGTACAATGAAAATTTTTAGATCTCATTCGAATAGAATTTCAAATTGGAAAATGGTTTTCATTACCGAATCGTACATTTTTCAGAGGGAATGGAGTTAAATTTGATTTTTCTTTTTTAAATTATTTCACAAAAACATGATTAAATTACTTTTAACTTTCGTCTGGCGAAATACCAATATACACTACTAAATTTGTAAATTTTGATAAAAGATAACATCATATTTTGTTAGATGGATATTTCATAATTGAATAGACATAAATTGAACACCTTTAAAATCTTTAATACAAAGTAATTAATAAAAAATATCAATAATTCATATATAAATTTTTGTACACCGTTAAGTCAGATGAACAATGATTAAAGTTAAAAAATAAACCCATTTTTGCAATTTAATTATTATAAAATTAATTTAGAAAGTCGTTGAAAATATTAATTTTAAAAAATACTAAAAATTACATTTTCTACAATTTATTTTTAAAACTAGTTAATATTTAAATAAAAAAATGATTATGAAATAAAAAGTTTTTACAAAAAATATTTTTTATAGCTCAAAATTAAGAAATATAAAGTAAAAATATTTATTTTGATTTTCTAGTTCATATATTATTTAATTATCAAGTAAATAAATAGTTGTACATGAAGTATATTACAATAAATATATTTAAAGTAATATTGTTAATAATTTTTGGAAATGAAATCAATATAATTCTATATACAATATATAAATGTAAATTTCCATATACTCAAAATTAATGTTTTATTGGATAAAAAATGTAAAATTCAAAATACAAAAGATATAAAACGTACATTTTTGTTTACATATACTCGAAGTAAAGAGTGATGTTTACAAACACTGACACAATATGAAAGGAGCAACTATCCCACGTTATAATATTTTATCATTTCATAATAACTGGAATTCACTGCGAAAAGTTAATAAGATGCCAGTTGTCCTGTTCAAGCGAGTCGGAATATACAACGTGCAAGAAAGTTTTCAAGTTAAAATTAACTTTGGAAAATTACGAAATGTTTTTATTTTGTTTCTTTTCAATTCGCAAAGCTTTCTTTAGCTGGAGCAACGCGGCTCTTCGAAGACAAAAGGCATCTAACTTTTGTATTCTACAAACACTCGCGACATTCCTTACGTGTTCCGCACCTTGGTGCGTTCATTCAACCACGAGGTAAGTGTCGAACTGTTGACAGCTCCTAAATCGCACGTCAAGAACTCGAAAACAGCCTGTTGTTGTAGGGTAGATTCTATTCCAGCTAAAAACTATTTATCTTCATTCCGTTATTTTGTTCATCCACTTATTATATACTGTATATATATATATATATATATATATATATATATATATATATATATATATGTATATAATACTTAAGAAAATTATATTTTACGCATTAGGCTTTTTTAATAGAGACAACAATATTATACAAAATCTTATTTACATATTTTTGCATATAAAATTATTTACAAATGTATTTATGTAATAGTTTTATTTACAAACATTTGATTAAAAAAATATATATAATTAATATGTAAAAACACAATTAAATTTGTTAAGACACGCTCCGAAAACTATTTTACAATTTTAAATATATGCTTTATTTTATAGATAATAGTGTTAAAAAGTAAATAATAAATAATTTTAAATTTTAAATCAATGAATGTTAAATGCATATTTTGTCCAAATTAATTGCTGTTTTAATTAATAATGTAATTAAGTATATATTGAATAGTTTAGTTAATTGAAAATGATATAGAATTATTGCAAAATAAAGAAAATAAATATAAAATTGATTAAATTAAATCGAATAATAATTTAAAATTTAGGAATATATATTTTCGTTGTATTTGTATTAAAAATAATTATTAATGTATTTCGATTATTTTTAAATTTAAAAAACAATTTATTTAAATACAATTTATAATGTTTAATTATTGTTTGAATTTTAAAAAATTTTGTAAATTTTTGAAATAACAGGAAACCTATTTATTAAATTATGTCAATGATCTCTCAACAGATGAGTAGATGCATAATTATTTTATAAAAATTGTATCTACTTAAAAATAAAATGATATTTAAATTGTAATATTCTTTAATTTATCATAAAATATTATTTTTTATCATCGATATTTTAAAAAAAATACTTAAAAAATACTTTGATGTATACATCAAAGAAAACTATTTTTTTTTAAATATACACATGTCTACCATCCTCACACACACACACAAATGTCTGTCAATCTCATAAGCTCCTCTTACACCACTGCAGAATGAAGACCTTACTCAACATTTTTCATTCTTACCGATGCAATATCTTCTTCTTCCAGTCCATTCCTACAAATTTTCTTATTTACCTGTCACGTATATTCATGAGTCTCTTCCTAAAATCCCCTCTTCTTGCTATATGACCCACCCATATTCATTTTATTTTTTTCGCCTTTACCCTAACATCCATAACTTTTATTTTCTCTTTAATCCATTTATTTCTTATCTTATATTTTTGTGTTATTCGTAAAATAC
The DNA here is from genome assembly GCA_029203775.1 of Neoneuromus ignobilis. Taxonomy (NCBI): domain Eukaryota; kingdom Metazoa; phylum Arthropoda; class Insecta; order Megaloptera; family Corydalidae; genus Neoneuromus; species Neoneuromus ignobilis. The sequence continues at coordinate 2,653,962 of CP092089.1, read as the reverse complement.
ATCCTTCTACGCTTCTTTATATTGTCTGATATAGGTGAATTATTTTGATAATCAAAACCCATATTTAATTGGTACAAATGAGAACATGTAAGAACAATTGATAAAAATATTTTCTTTTAAAACATAGAGGAATATTCAACTTTTTTATTCCATTTTTATTCTTCTGTTTAGTAAATCTAAAAATGTTTTTCAATTTTAATGAGTTTGCCCAGATATACTCAGTATTCAACTTCTTCTAATTTGATAAATATGAAAATTCATTGAACAATCTTAATAATAAGACCTGTAATTTGATTTTCTTTATTCAATTTTTCTATTTTATCTATCTATCTACATATATATATATATATATATATATATATATATATATATATAAAGTGTGTTATTAAAAACATTTTAAAATTCATAAAAATGTACAGTAATAAATAAGCTGTAAATTATTTTGTTTGGATTTGAAATTATAAATAAAAGTCATCTACCGTTAGGTATTTATAAATATGTATTTATTTTAAAAAGAAATAATTTGTGTGCTATAAAAAAATAATGTTTTATTGATCTACTGCTGTATAAATACTTAGATAGAATATTCTCTCAATAGAATTTATATAGTAATATTATTAATACAATTATTAACTTATTTGTCTACTTTTTAAAATTTAAAATAAATTCACTGTTTGTACATGTATTTAATGTCATTTCATTTTATTGTAAAATTATTAATTTATAAAATACATATAAAAATATTTAAAATTATGAAGAAGTGAAGATTAAAAATTGAAGCAAACATTAAATACTTATTCATTAAACTAAAAAGAATATATGATCAAAAATATTCAATTATTTATTAAATTTATATATATATATATATATATATATATATATATATATATAAATATAGGCTTTTTTAGGTTAGCTAGAACTTTAGATAGATATTCAATTTTAAAAAAAGTATATGTGGAATATATATGTGCGTGTAAATTAATTTTTTCGTGTGATTGATTCTTATGTAACAGAAGATTAAGATAATTTCTTAGGATTGTATTTTGTAATTTAATATATATTGATAACTTATACTTCGGTTTTATCTTTAATATTTAATATATGTTAAGTATATATTTTATTTCAATTATATATATATATATATATATATATATATATATATATATATATATATATAAATGTGCTTTATTTACATGTGTATTTATAATATATCAATTTTTATGCTTAATGGAATAACCTTGTCCCTTAAAAGCTTTTAAAAGAAATTAAGATAATACTTTTCTGTTTGTCAATTAATAGCATGATAAAATAAATAATATATATTTATATGATGTTTTATGTAAATAAAGTAAAATTCTTGTTATTTTCATAAATGTATAATTTTTAGTAATACAGTTATTTTTTTTTTCTAATAGGCAATAAAAAAAATCTATTACTAAATATGAAAATTTTATTATAGATTAATAAACATATGTACGTGAATGTATATGCATGTATAGAACTTTTTATTAAATTTTAATTGTTTAATTACAAAACTATTACAAATTGACTTTATAATTGTTCACAAACTCTTATAAATAATATATTCAATTAACGTACCTAAACTCTATTATTATTATTAACATCGTTGTTGATTTGAAATATTTATTTATAACATTTTCGCTATTTTCACTATATATATATATATATATATATATATATATATATATATATATATATATATATATATATATATATGACTCCACAGTGTTTTCATTAAAACTGAACTCGTAACGCTTCTAGTGTTTCTTGAGAAGTTGTGGTGATCTGAGTAGGGAAACACTTATTCAAATTCATGAACCGCGAACACAGTTGAAATGCCACAAAGATGGATGAGCATCGGTCGTGCTCGTCGTCTTCAACCAAATTTAAAACAGGAGATATTGGCCTCAATTGACAAAAGAATGGGATGCTTTTTATACGTGTACATGTAAGAAATCAATAATATGACATTCCTTACGTGCTAAATATATACGCGATATTTACACATTATTCTTTTACATATTATACATAAATGTATTTACACACACACACACACATGTATATATATATATATATATATATATATATATGTGTGTGTGTGTGTGTGTATAAATGTGTCAATTTTTTACAAATAATTTTTTCATTTTAATTAATTGTTCCATGTAAACATTATTTTAATTTTTATCATCATATTCAGAGAGTGTGAAGTGCATAAAATAAGAATAAATAAAAAAACCCGGCGTAAATCATTCTATCATATCAAGTAAAAGTTAAAAGAAATAAATCACTATATGTAATGTTGGATGATAATTTATAATTCATTATATATATATATATATATATTATTTTTAAAATATATTCTCTTTCTCGTGTTGAAACTCTAAAAACTAATTATACTTTTTTAATTAAGAAAACTGTTTTCATATAATTATAGAAATAGAAATATGAACTTTATAATTTAAGTAATTGTAAAATAAATGCGACGATTAAAATTGCTATATTTGATTTTGAGTTGTTTGAAAAATAGTTTATATTATTTTTAATATCTTCAAAATATATAAGGTCATCTAAATGTGACACCTAGATTTGTATCTTATTAAAAAGAAACTATACACATGTTTTCCTATGTACCACTCTATACACAAGTTTTTTTTAATAAAACACTAACCTAGGCATCACATTTGGGTGACCTTATATAAATATTGTGGAATCAGGAAACTTTATAAGTATGATTTTAAATTATATTTAAATGTACATAATATAATATTTTTTTAAAGAAATATTGAGTTTCTGTGTCAAAACTTTATTTAATTAATTTTTATATAATTAAAATAAGGTAATTTTATAGTACAAATAAATTAATTATTACTTTTGATATTATAAGTTTTTTTATCAAGATGATTCACAAATACTTATTATCCATTTTGATTTGTTTATACATTTTATAGAAATGAATTATTCACTCCTGACATTACAAGATATAATGTGTTCAATCACATCACCCATTGCATATTTATTTGTATTGATAAGCGTTTAGGTAGAACTATACTAACATTAATTGATTATTAAATACCTTGTAATATTGTAATGAATGGTTCATTCGAGTAAAAGTAAATTAATCACAGTACTTAATGAATAGTTCCGTTTATGAACATATTTAAGTAGCAATATTATCATCTTTTTAAATAGAATATTTCATTAGGCTCTGTGATTAATTAAATACAATATTTCTTGTCGAGAAATTCGTTAAAGAAATTATTGTAGTAATTAGAGCAGTATTTTATTTAAAATTTATTAACTTAGGCCTTTAGTATAACTTACTGTAATACAAATCTTTCAAGTATATCAGATAAAAAATTACTTAAAAAATATTGCATTTCAATTAAATATAATATATATTAAATAAAATATTCCGCAAATGATGACTATGAACAATATTGAAAAATGATTTATTACATAAGAGTATTTTCTCTATAAAATCAATTGACTCATTAAAAATAATAAATTATCACACATAATGAATTTTAAAAGGTTATTCACTTCTTCTTACAGTTTTTAATGTTCTATATTATTTATTCAGTTTTTATAAATACAATCAGAATTGATTATCTTCATTGCAATATGTAAGTGAAATTCTAATATTGCATTTTTTATGTTTTTAAAGTATAATTCCAATTGAGGAACGAAAAATTGCAATATAATACATTTTTATGAAACGTACTTCTGTGAAAGTTTGATATTTATATATTATTACTTCATAAAGAATTACAGGTAAAATTGCTCTGTGGCAATACAACCTTTACTTACGTTGCATTTTTTTATATATCTGAAAAGCAAAAAAATATTCAAATGTAGTTGTTTGCAGGTATGAATAATTCAACAATTATGATAATTTTCATAGTTACCAGTTTTCCAATCAGAATGAGTTTCTATATAGTTGCATTTTCAAAGTTTTTTTTAATATATCTGATTTTATAAATAATACATACTTTTTAATATACAATATTTATAATTCAAACACATACATATATTTATATATAATTTATAAATTTCAAAAACATGAATAATCATTGTTAAAGATTTTTTTAAAAAAAATATTTTTGTAATTAAAAAAAATATATGAATTTCATTTGATTGATATAATTGCGTCACAAATTTTTTCTTTTTTTCAAATATCCTATTTAAAAATTGATCTGTTATGATATCAAAGATATAAATTATTAATCTTTCAAAATTATCCAAATAAATAGGTTTAATTTTAATATAAAAAAAATTAATGTATTTTTTATTACTTTTTTAATAAAGAGCAAGTAAAATATTTAACGTAAAAATTTTTTTTTTAATAATAAAGTACAGATCTCATTATTTATTTTTAATAAATATTATTTAATATATATATATATATATATATATATATATATATATATATGTCTGTGTGTGTGTATGTAATTATGTTTAAATAAATATTAAAGTGAAAAAATATATTTATAAAATTTTATATCATAGAACTATTTCTCCAAACTAAGCCAGACATTTTTAAATCAATTTTACATTTGAGAAATTTATGTAATAATAAACATTGTGATTATGGGTAATAACTAGTTTTAATATCATTAATTTTTGATAATTTTTTATCAACTTCCATTTACTGATTGCTATTAGCAAATTTCCAAAATTAATTTCTATTAAACAAAATAAAAAATGATATTGAATTCAGAAGATAATTTGCCTTTAAAAAAACCTAATATTTTGTGAAACATGAAGCCAAAAGTTAACATCAGAATATTTTTTTAAATATATATGTTTTTTAAAGATAATAGAACTTTAAATTGAATTCCTATCTGAAGTTCTATTTAATTTAAAAAAACATACCCTTTATCATACGTTGATATATACGTACTCACACACTTATATATATATATATATATATATATATATATATATATATATATATATATATATATATATATATATATAATCTTTTTTTAGGTCAGATAGAACTTCAGATAGAGATTCAATTTAAATTTCTATCACTCTTCAAAAACATCCTGCATTTTTTTACTCATAAGATATTCTTTCTCTCTTTTCTCTCTCTCTCTCTCTCTCTCTCTCTCTATATATATATATATATATATATATATATGAATAAAATAGTATACCATGAATAAACAATCCTTACCAACCCAGCTGATCAACGTGGTGATAATGACCAAATACCAGAGAATGATAACATTCATTGATGCTTCCACCCAGCAGTGGGCTAATATAAGTTAATTGGATAATGATTATGTATATATATATATATATATATATAAATTTTTATATATATATATATGTATATACATATATATATATATATATATATATATATATATATATATAGTTAATATATATATATTAATATACATATATATATATATATATATATATATATAAATTTTTATATGCACTTCACCATTTAGTGTAATATGTGTACCACAATAATTTTAAATTGTATGTGTATTTGAGTGTGAATATGCGATTTTGTAATAAATAAAAGTTAAAAAGAACTGTAATTAAAATATTTACACATCATTGATTTAAAACAATATTTTTATACAAAACCATTTTTCTATTCTGGTATAGGAAATTATGAAAAATGTTTATAAATTTATTGAAAATAAAAACTTTAATACATTAGTACAACAAAAATAATATTTTATTATAACACATATTATTTTTAGTAATGTTTTTTCTAAAAATCAATCATGTAAATAGTTCTTTATTTCAAAAACGATTTTTTTTATTTATACAAGTTTTTCTACACATATGCATAAGTACATATATATATATATATATATATATATATATATATATATATATAAAGAGAGAGAGAGAGTGAGAAAGAGAGATTTGTAATACATTTTTATATTCTAATAAAATATATTAAATAATATTTTATATTACCATAATTTTTATTATTTAAAATTATATTATTATATAAATAATTTTTATCATAAATATATCAGAACTTAACCAAATTAATGTTATAATACAAATAAATGCTAGACAAATATTACATTATTTCGTTTATGTAAATTGTTAAGAATGTGCAATTAACTTTTTTTATGCAAATTATTGAAGTGTAGCAAACAATTAATTAAATGTCTATACTATGATATGAAAAAGAAAAAATATTTAATTAAAAGTACACATAAAATAATTACACTTTTATTTCATTAATTAAAGCTTGATGAGTATTTTGAATATTCAAATTAGTTCGTTATTATATTAAAATCAAATGCAAATTAATGTCAAATGTCATATTTTAATACCACTTGTACACATGAGTAAATAAAGATGTGCATATATATATATATATATATATATATATATATATATCTACTTTTGTTTATAAAATTATATAATTTATTTTAAAATATTTTTTCAAAAAAATATAAATAAATTTATATATTTAAAAAATCTATATTGCAGTTCTATCACGCAAATATTTTTTGTGCAGAAAGTAAATTAATAAGCTAATGTTTTCCGTTAATTATCAAATAAAATTATAAATTTAATTAAGATCCGCTGCACTATTTAAGTCATATCTAGTGTTTAGCAATTTCTTCAAATCTTAAAATAGACTGTATCTGCTCATTAAACGAATGAGAATATTTGCATTATATTAATGAAGCAAATGTTGTACATTAAAGTTATGAATTCATTTCGAACATTAGGCAATATAGTACTTATGGCCTTACATATTGTTAAATCTAGATTATTTTGTCTGCGGTAAGAGTAAAATAAGTAGGTACTGCATGGTTTACAATGCTATCTTATTATTGCGCTTCGTGAAACATGAAATATATTCAGAGTTTTGAAAACGTCAGTTCACCTATTTGAACATACTTCTTAAAAGAAACTCTTCTTAACATAATTTCGGTAGGAAGGAGAATAATCATCTTTCTTACTGTATTAATAATTATAATTAGTTCAGTATAAAAAGCGACGGTGATTTTGTTTAATCACAGTCATCTCATTACAGTCCTAGTAAGAACATCACTAGGAGGTATTGAAGCAAACATGGAGACCTTAGTAAGTACTTTTTTTATTTATAACATAATGTTAATAATTGTTATTTAATAATTTTTACAATATTTATTTACTTTTTACAATTTTTTAATATTTTTTTTTCAATAGAATTTGTAAAATTGAGAAAAATATATCATTTAATTTTCTAGATTATTTTGTCTTGCCTTTTGGCTTTAACATCATGCGGACACATACATCAGCAGTATCAACAACAGCACTATCCTATACATGTACCCGTGATCGATGGCCACGGTGTTCCTGTTGAACCTCAAGAAGTAATCAGTGCCCGAAAATCTCATCTGTCTGTCTACAATAACTTAAAAGCACAAGGCGGTTATGAACATGAAAGCGGCCCAGTCGCTTCATACCATAACGCTGGTTATCAAAGCTACTCACATCAACAACACATTCCTATAATCGGTCACAATGGAGTTCCTCAGGAAACACCAGAAGTTAGCCATGCTAAAGCTTTACATTTCGCTGCTCACGCTAAAGCACAAGCAAGTGCATACAAACACGGTGGATTCGGAGGAGGATACGACGGAGGATACGAAGGAGGAAACGAAGGAGGATACGGAGGACATTATCATCGTAAACGTCGTGGAATCGACAGCGGCGCATACAGTTATTCAAACTTGATTAACACTGTATCCGGAGCTCAAGCTTACCACGTACCTTCAATCGGCCACGATGGAGTACCACTCGATACACCTGAAGTAGCTGCTGCTAAAGCCCAACACTTCGCTGCTCATTCCCAAGTATCTCACGGAGGAGCTCCATGGTCATCTGGTTCTTATTACGGAGGTGGTTATGCTCACCAATACCCAGCTTTCGGACACGATGGCCAACCACAAGAAACCCCTGAAGTAGTTTCATTGAAACACGCTCATTTCGCTGCACATGCTGAAGCTAAACAACGAATTGCTGCTGCCTCAGTACATGATGACGGCGATGATGGCCAATACAGACACCAATACGTTAACGATTATGCTGGAGATTATCAACACGGATATGATGCCGGATCCTACGGAGGTGCATCGTACGGTGGATCATCTTTCGGAGGTGCATCATACGGTGGATCATACGGAGGTGCCGCTCACGGTGGATCTTTCGGAGGAGCCTCTTACGGTGGACACGGCTACCATATTCCTGTAATTGGACATGACGGAGTACCTCAAGAAACTCCTGAAGTAGCTGCAGCCAAACAACAACATTTAGCTGCTTACGCTCACGCTAAACAATCTGCAGGATATGGTCATGGTCAAGGTCATGGACATGGACACTACTGATTCTATATAAAATGACTGTCATATCACCATTTACTAAAAGACTGCTGTTTTTCATACTACTGTAATGTTTGCAAATTATCTTGTACTTTTTATACTTTGAAATAAATTCCTTTAAGATGCATGAAATGTGTGTTTCAAAAAATATATTTATTTTATAGGATCATCTAAATATGGCATCTATATTTATGTTTTATTCAAAAGAAACATGTATATTAGGCGGTGTATGAGGAAACATGTGTATAGATTCCTTTGATTCTTTTTAATAAAACACAAATCTAGGTGTTACATTTGGATGATCCTATATTTCGATAAAAAAATATTCACTTTCATTTATATATATATATATATATATATATATATATATATATATATATATAATTAAAATTCAACTTGGATAAAATAAAGATATATTTTCATTACTTTTAATATTAATATGCGAAATATTTGTATCAAAATTGGATAAATTATTTTATTAAAACACAAGTCAATTATTATAATAATGTACATAAATCAACGTAATTATCATAAATTAATTATCTACATAATATTCATTATAAATAAATATAATTGCTATGATTTTGGTTGTAGTCTGGTGTTATTGTTAATAACAATAATCAATTTCAAAGAGAAACATAATTAAATATCAAACTTTTTTTTTACTTATCTAAATATTGTTTATAAATATTATTTCACTATAATATTGAATATTCAGAACTGCAATTATTAATTAGTAAGTTTAAATTTGTTCGTTGAAATGTAATATTTTCATTTCTATGAATATGAATCATTACATACTCTTCTATAACCACAAATAATAATACCTCCAACAAAACATATATTTTTTCAAAGTATAGGATCATCCAAATGTGACGCCTAGATTTGTGTTTTATTAAAAAGAAAAATGTGTATAGGGTGGTATATAGGAAAACATGTATAAATTTTCTTCTATTTTTTTAACAAAACAAAAATCTAGGCATCATATTTGGATGACCTTATATATTTTATTGACTTAAATCGTTTTTTTCTCACTAATATAAAATAGAAATTTACTACAAAAATCATATTTCTAAAATTGGTAGCTTATTTGAAAATTTTGATTCATATTACCGTGAAATATTGTATTTCAATAAGATAATTATTTAGCAAAAAAGGTCCCAAAGTGTTTAGTGAAGTATTGGTGAATGAGTTGGTTAGGTAAAAGTGCTATAGATTGATATTTTAAATTTTTAATTAGGGTGTTTTTTAACGTTTAAGATTTAATACTAACGTGTGATAGAATCAGCCAAATTATATAATATTTGTAAGGATTTGTTTTGGTTTAATATTGTGAATAATATAAGGTCATCCAAAAGTGACGTCTAGATTTGAGTTTTATTAGAAATAAACGTGTGTCGAGGGTGGTGTATAGGGAAACATGTGTATAGTTTATTTTTAATAAAACGTAAAACCAGGTGTCACATTTGGATGACACTATATTTTTATAAATCAATTAATTATAAGCCCCATTGGTAATCAATTTGAACTATGCTTTTACTTCATAGATCTAACCGATATCTTGTAATGTTTAATTTTTATGTATTTTTATAGAATGGATGATTTAGAAAATTTCATAATACCAAATAAATTTGGAAATTTTTCGTTTATTAATTTTTACTGATATATGTATGTGTGTATTTGTGTGTTACATACATACATACAAACATACACACACCTATATATATACATATATGTGTGTGTGTGTGTGAGAGTGAGTATGACAGTAAAGAGAAACAGAGAAAAAAGAAAAGAAATAAATAAAAGTATATGCATACGAATAAACTGTTATTTATTAACTTTTTATCTGTTTATTTAAAAATATTATAATTGAAATAATTTGTATTGAGTGAAGTGTTAAATTAATTTAATAATTTTGTACATACATATATATATATATATATATATATATATATATATATATATATATATATATATATATATATATATATATATATATATATACATACGAGGGTTGTTTAATAAGTATGGTAAAAAAGTAAGAAAAACTAAATTGAAAAATTTAATTAAATTAAATAATAAATAAATTTACCACATTTATCAAACGACTCTCATATATATATATATATATATATATATATATATATATATATATATATATATATATATATATATATATATAAATGAGACTGAAGAGTTTATATCTACATTTACTTACTTGCTATCATTTTATATAGTTTAATATCTTTCAGTCTTATTTGAGGAAACCCAATATGTATATTTATATACATATATATATATATATGTATACACGTATGTGTGTATGTATGTATGCATTTGTAAACATATGAACAAATCAATAATTTTAATTGAAGATATTCAAACATGCACATGAAAGTGTAATATGAATGAATTGGAGCGAAACGAACATACTGAAAATACGAAATTGTGAGCAATACAGATCTTTTTTTTAATTACACAATGATAATAAAGCGTGTTTTAATGTTAAGATGTAATCGTGCGTGTTGAATTTGAGTAGAATAAAAACAGTTATAAAATAATTTACATTTGTACACGTTTTATTCAGAACTATACACTATAATGAAAAGTTTATATTATATACTATATATTATAAAGTTCTCGTACCACAATAGTCCACAAAGTTTTGTTATGTGCTACGTGAACAATCAGCTGACGGATATTCGAGGATAAATGATATCATTTATAAAAGGATTTTATTACACAGTCGCTGTTAATATAAATAAATTTAAATTAAAGATACACACACAAACACACACACTTATACATACATACATATATATATATATATATATATATATATATATATATATATATATATATATATATATATATACTCAAAGATATATACAAGCATGTATGAATGTAAGATTTATAACAGCAAAAAATATATTAAAAAATAATATATAGAAAGAACTAAAAATAAATTAAGATTTAATTATATTCAGATAAGAAAGAAGAAACAAAAATAGTTTGGTTTATTCAAAGATTTAATTAATTATTACATAATTACTAAACTAATGTATCAATGTATTTGAAAATTTATTTATGGATTAAAAAAAGAAATCTTATTTTAATTTTTCATTTCTCCTAGGAATTTTCATTTTTAAGGTAATTCATAAGTAGTTACGGTTTATAAATTCGAAATCTAATCACGATATAGATATTGATTTTAATTAATTTTTTGGGGATTTCACGGTCATTGATTATTTTTTTCATAACTTCTAATTAATTTAATTTTATTTGTGGTTACTGATTGTTGAACAAATTAGTTTATATAATTAAAATATTTTATTAATATAAATATATATATATATATATATATATATATATACGAGGGTCGTTTGATAAGTATGGTAAAAAAGTAAGAAAAACTAAATTGAAAAATTTAATTAAATTAATTAATCAATTAAATTAAACAATAAATAAATTTACCATACTTATCAAACGACCTCGTATATATATAAATATATATATATATATATATCATAAAATTCTATATCAACCTACTGCTGAACGAAAACATCATTGAATATCATTAGCACATCTTAAATGTATTCCTAAGATTCCTATATTGTTTCCTGTCAACAATTAATTTCATCAAATCCTTACCTCCTTTATACTTCCTAATTTAATTCTTTTACTTTTAATACGATGTCTTTCTTAAAATCCTTTTATATTTATTCCATCTTATTATTCCATAATTATTTTTGTCCATCTAATGTTTTCTTTTCTTTCTATATATTTTGTCCTTAGATTTTATTTGTTCTATTTATTATAAAAAAAAATTTCAAACTAAAAATATAATTTAAGAAAGATTTTTTAACACAAATGGAATTGTAGATTGTACAGTTAATTTATTTATGAAACTAATTAAAAAACACAATGTATGAAAACACACTTTGCCTAAGAAATTTTTTTTTATTTAAAAACAATTTTGTAATTAGATAATTCTTTTTATCCATTCATATAAACATTATATTTTATAGTACGCTTCAATTTTGTTATAATTCAATATTAATATAAATTGTAATTTTTAAAACTTCTATGTGTATTTAGATATGTTTATATATATATATATATATATATATATATATATATATATATATATATATACTGAGAAAATAGATATATAATAAAACCCAAAAATAAACAGAAGGGAGAAATAAAAAAATTGTTGGAGTAGATTGGAAGAGAAAGGTATTGGATCGGTCAAAGTAATAGATTTTGGAGAAGCTTTCAAAGAGGCCTTTTATCCAGTAGTGGATTCAGAATGGCTGATTGATATATTATATATATATATATATATATTAGGTTGGCAAATATCTCCCTTCCGCCTTCTGGTCTTTTGAATTTCGCAGCTATGTATAAAAAAAAAAAGCGGAAGGGAGATACTTGCCAACCATATACATATATACACTTATATAAAGGATATTTAAAATGGTACTAAAGGATAGTAAGGAATAGTAAATGATAGTAAGCAAGTAAATGTATGTCTAAATCTGTTAATGTTATTTTGGCCACTATATATATATATATATATATATATATATATATATATATATATATATATATATATATACATATTTTTACAATTACTGTTTTAGGACAAATTTGAGTAGTTCAAAAGTTTCATAAATAATGTTCCGATGTTGAACAAAAAGAAAAAAAATGATTTTGGGTCAAAGTTAAGAAAATAAACTATGTTAACTTCAATAAAAAAATGTCATGATTAAAAAAGAACGTTATAAAGTGCTTAACTTGAAAAAATTCACTCATATTTTTTAAAAGAAAAATTAACACAAAAGAATTTTAAATTGAATTTTTAAAAAATTATCAATGAGTATTCTTAATAGGTATAAGAAATCCTATTAATTTTTAATAGAATTTTATATACATTGAATTAATTTCGTTTCTGCATATTGAACTAATCTCTACCTTAGTGAAAATCTTTAAAAATTAATTAAGAATATAAGTTAAAAATTATTATTTTTACTTATTTTAAGTTTTTATTGAATTTATTATTTTAATCGTATTTATTATTATGTAATTTTTATTAACACCTTGTTATTTATACTATGTATGTTATTTATAATAATTTTTCATCAGAGATTGAGACAATAATTGAAAAAAAATTTTTATATATATGTTATATTTCTGGAAAGTAAAAATAGAAATATATTCTGTAATGAAATTTTTTTAGAAACAGAATGAATTGTTAAAAAAAAGTCTTTATATGGCTCGTTTAAGCTTACAGTGTTGATAATGGTTTTAAAACATCTTTAATTAAAAAACGTGTACAAATAAATCGTTGAACCTTATAAATCCCTTTTTTCAAGACGAAGCTCATAAATATATGCACCGATATTAACTTCTGATAGCATTTTTCAACTTAATTTTATGGTTGAATTACTTCTAAGTTTAATATATATTCGAGATGAAATATTGAAAAGAAACTCAATTTCAATTAAATCTCGACCACAAAAAGGTGTCAAGGGTTATTATATAAATATAACGTTGCACGTATTTTGATTTATGCCAAGCCCTTGTTTCTATTAAATGGCCGTCTGTCAGTCCACGGATGGTTCTGAATTATTAAATGACCGCAACGACCTGTTGATCTCCGGCATACCTATACGTAATTGTTCTGTTATGGGCACGTGAATGTGTACACATCGCACCGTGTCTATTTTTTGTCTGGAATTTTTATATACTCCTTTAAATAGATTGATTTTTCGAATCGCACAAACAAGATGACTGGTCACTTCGACGTTATAAATATGCATTTTGTCTGTAAGGCGAATCCGGCTAAAAATAAATCGAATGTACATTTATATGTATTAATACGTTTCTATACACTTTGTAGATAATATACAGATGGACGAAAATCAATTAATTATACTTGTGGTGATTTTAATACAACAATATATGTACGTATAATTAATGATCAGAAATACATCATGTTTCTCATATAATGGATTTATTTTCTAATCAATAACAATTAACTTTATTTAGAAACTTATTTCTATAAAATTGAAATAACATCCTGTTTTATAGACTATTGAAAAATACATTAATGTAAAAAGTACTCTAACAGATATAGAAATATAAACTAAATATTAAAGCACATAATCTCTATTCTCTCTAAAATGAATTTCATACAAAGTTTAAATACTTATACAAACTTATAAATACTGATAAAGTTTTCTTTACAGAGTGGAATCTAAGAGACTATATTATTATCAATGTAAGTTTTTTTATAAACATCTGTACTTATTTATTAAAAGATATTAATTTAAGAAAATTGTAAAGTTTGTAAGAAAATTTCGTAATGTTTTATATAGAGTTTTTAAATAGATGCTCCATACAAATGTTATACGAGGGTCGTTTGATAAGTATGGTAAATTTATTTATTGTTTAATTTAATTAATTCATTAATTTGATTAAATTTTTCAATTTAGTTTTTTTTTACACAAATGAATCAGCCACAATTCCAAAACAACAAATAATTAATTTTTCTTACTTTTTTACCATACTTATCAAACGACCTTAGTATATATATATATATATATATATATATATATATATATATATACTTCAATAAGATATGTATTTTAAATATGTAATGAAATATTTATTTAAACATGAATATATTCAGCAGACCAATAAATAGATAAGATAAAAACACGAGAAAATTCATTGTTGTAAAGTGGAAGGAAAAAGTATTGCACGGCTGAAATTAGAAATTTTTTGAGAGATCTTCGTTCAGCAATGGATAGAAAGGTACTGATGCTAATTTATATATATATATATATATATATTATATATTTGTAATATTATCATTATCACAAAAGCCTATATCAACTAACTGCTGTGAAAAAACTTCATAGAGTATTATTAGGTTCTCTTAAATGTTTTCTCAAGATTCATCCTAGTTTTCTTTATGCAGCTAATTCTATTTATTCTTCGTTTCAAAACATTTTACAATATACATTTATCTTTTATAGAGTTTCTTTATTGGTTTCTTTTTGTCTCTTACTAACCATTCCATAATGATTTATGTTTATCTATTATTTTCTCTTATTGCTATGTATTTCGTCCATGTCCATTTTTTTAACTTTATTTGTTTTTTAATATCAGTTATCTATTTATTAGATTTCCAATCGCATTTAGAAATTTCTAACTTTATACTTTCCATGCTTCATTACATAGTCAAAATTTTTGTTTAATTTTTGGATTCAGTATCTGAGTTTCTGATTCATAAATATAAGAAGGTAGTATACATTGGTTATATATTTTCTATTTCAGGTTCAATGATAATTTTTATTCTTATTGTATTATTCACACATACACATGAACGAAGACTTTTCTCAAAACCATTCACCTTGATCGATCCAATATCTTTTTATTCGATTCCACTTCGACGAATTTCCTTATTTCTCTATCCCATCTATCTATGGCTATCTTTTTCGGCCTTTTTATATATCTAGGATATATATATATATATATATATATATATATATATATAGAGAGAGAGAGAGAGAGAGATAAACTTAAAAAATATAATATTTTTATTATTTAAAAAACAAATTTTATGAAGTATTATTGATAATTTGAATAATATTTTGTGAAAATGAAATAAGTACAAGTTTGGAACTCTTATAAAAAAACATATAATATAATGAATTTAAAAAAAATCTATAAGATGTCATATTTAATAAAATATTCAAGCATATATATATATATATTCTATTTTTTATTTATGGAATTTGAATTATATAAATATTATTATAATATAAATCGTATTGTCAATAATAAACTTAAAAATAACATTAATATTTGATTCAATAAAATAAAAACATAATAAAAATATTAAAAATTATGATATCTCTATAATTTAATTTTTGTCTAAATGTTATTTTCTCATTAATTAATTATATATATATTATATATATATATTTATATATATATATATATATATATATATATATATATATATATATATATATATATATATATATATATATATATATATATATATATTACTGATTTTTATGCAACTTTTCTTACGGTCATCTACCATATTTGGTATTTTTATCAATATTAAATCTATATAAAAACTAATTATTTAATTTATAATATGATATTTATTGAAACATAATTTTCATTCAAAGGTGAAAACTTATAATAAATAAGTGTAAATATATTTTTTTTATGCTTTTCATAATTTATATACTTATAATTTTAAGTAATATGATATCATGTTCCGTTTTTGGCTACAAAATTGTTTTATTTGAGAAGTATTTATGTTAAGTTTTGGTTCATTTTAAATGGGTCAATTTGAAATTGTTCTACTTTTATATATTTTACTGTAGTACTAACAGTTTTAAATTTTCGACTTTTAGTAATTGCTATTGTTATTTATAACGAAATTTATAAAATATATTAATAATTTAATACAGTGACATATATTATTTACAATTCATCACTGAACGAATATTAATGTGTTTAGTTTATAATTTATTAAAATTTTCATATTAATATTTATTCGTTATATATATATATATATATATATATATATATATATGTATGTATGTATATGTGTGTGTTAAAAATTGAAAATTAAATGTATATCTATAATTAAAAATTAATATCGAGAAAATGTCAAAACGCGATCACTTCCATTAGTGAAATTAATAATAATATTTTTAAATATATTTTTATTTGTATTATAATTTCAACCATTAATAAAACACATAAATGCACCCACACATATATACACACACACTTATATATATATATATATATATATAATATTTTAAAAAAATAATTTCTGGATTTTTTTTAGCAAAAAATATTTTATGTCTTTTAATTACATCTCTATTATTTCATTATTTTAAGATAAGATAGTTTAAGAATTTATATTTTCCTTATATAAAGAACAATTCCAAAATTTTATCTTTAATAATTTTACTATTTTCCAATTAATTGTTTATTGATTAATCAAAAAGTAATAATATATTAATGGTCAAATTTAATTACTCCGCTGTTTGATCTTCAAAATTTACATAATACAGAGATAATTGTGAAAAATTTCGTTCTACACGTCTGACTATTGCACACAATAAATCGCCACATATTCTTCGAAGCGAGACTGATTACGGTTTTGTACGAAAGTGCCAGTGTTAGCTACCTCCACAAATGGCATGGCTTCGTGTGGTTTAATAAACGAACACACGTAGATATAAAAGCACATCAGCTGCAGGGTTAGTCATTGCTAGCTTCACAGTCCTGGTGATCACTACCTAGGAGGTAAAGTAGCACTTTTCACAATGAAGATCTTGGTAAGTGTTGTGTACACTTGTGATAATTACAATTGCTATTTCCAATAATTTTCTCTTTCGTAAATACAGATTTTAACATCTTGTTTGTTGGCATTTGCATCTGCCGGATTCGAATATTATCCTCTTCACATACCTGTGATCGGACCTCATGGTGTGCCTCTCGAGCCTTCAGAAGTTGTACATGCACGTCAAGCTCATCTCTCTCATTACAACGCAATCAAATCTACACGAGTTAATACTGGCTATTACAATCCCGAAGGCTCTCATTATGGAAAGTACAACGGACCTTTACATTATCCTGTAATTGGACAAAATGGAGTACCATTGGAAACACCAGAAGTCGCTCATGCAAAGGCAGCACATTTTGCCGCTCATGCAAATGCTCGTTCTAACGCATATCAACACGGTTATTCAGGACATGATGGTCATTATAGAAAACGGCGTGGAATCAACGGACCGTATGGATATTCTAACTACGTCGGAGCTTACCACGTCCCTGTAATCGGACACAACGGCGTTCCTCTAGATACACCTGAAGTCGCCGCTGCTAAAGCTGAACATTTCGCTGCTCATTCTAAAGCATCTCACGGTGCACCTTACGTCTCATCCGGATATCAGGGTGGTTACGTACATCAATATCCAGCACTTGCACATGACGGACAACCTTTAGAAACTCCAGAAGTGTCCGCTTTGAAACATGCTCATTTCGCAGCACACGCTGAGGCGCAATCGCGTAATGTAGCTCACGGAGGACATTATGATGACGGACAATACAGACCCGAATACCACCATGGCAATGCATACACAGCACAAAGCTACCATGTTCCAGTAATTACTCCGCACGGAGTACCCGCAGAAACGCCCGAAGTCGCTGCTGCCAAGCAAAGACATTTCGCAGCTCATGCCGCAGCGCAGTCCCATGGCTACAGCAAATACTAATTACAAAAAATAACCACATTGTAAATACGAATTTATATACGAGTTGTTAAATGAAGTTCTTCATCTATTTCTTCAGCACGCACTCTATTGCACACTGTTTCTTAAATGCTGCAATATGTTTTTGTATATTATTTTTTTATTATGTAATACATTTTTGTCTTACACGTAAGAAATGTTTTTTTGTTACTTTCTTTTTATATAATGTCAATTGAAATATACAATTGAAATATGCGTAAAAAAGTTTCGTTTCGTTTATTTCCTAATGTTATTTTCCATTGAAATGGTAATGAAATGGTTGAATAGGTCATCGAATTCGAGATATGCGTAATGGTTCGTTTAACATGAACTCAAATTATTTGAAATTTAAACTTGATTTGTATCGAATATACAATAGTTATTTTATACAGTTATATATTAAGAAAATAGGAATTTTTAAATAAAAATATATATTATATACAATCATAAAATTGATTACTATTTTATATTTATTTAATGACTATTTTAATGTACACATAAATAAATAAGGAAATGAAAAGAAAGTAATATATATATATATATATATATATATATATATATATATATATATATATTAAATGAATAAATATTAAAGAAATTTTAATATTTTACATTTTTTTCAAAAAAAAAACATACCAACTGTATTTATCAATTTATGAAAGTATGTAATTAAAATTTATTATTATAAAACTGTCACCGTATTTCACCTTATAATTATTTATATATTTTAATATTGTCATTAGAAAACATTAAACTTTTTAGTAATCAATTATATGAATATATATAAGATGTTTTTTAAGCGTGATAGAACTTTAAATTGAATATAAAAAGTTCTATTCAGCCTAAAAAACACTCTTTATATATATATATATATATATACGAGGGTCATTTGATAAGTATGGTAAATTTATTTATTGTTTAAATTAATTAATTAATTAAATTGAATTAAATTTTTAAATTTAGTTTCTTTTACTTTTTTATCATACTTATCAACAAACGACCCTCGTATATATCGTATATATATATATATATATATATATATATATATACATGAATGATGTTTTTTTAGGTTAAAAAGAATTTTCGATAGGGATTCAATTTTAATGGGGCTTAAAAAACACTATAAATTGATTAATAAAATTGCATACAAAAAAAATTAATGTGAAAAATCAAACGAACTTTCTAAACAACACAACATATTGATAAAATTTAATTTATTTTTAATAGCATTTTCGAGATGGTAATATATATTTGTTTTTTTATTATTTATTTAGAGAACACTTCTATACTGATATATAAAAATACCATTCATTTATTTGTTCTTAAATTACTTAAGAACAGCTTAATTGGAAATTTTACTAATGATTTCTTGGAAGTAGCAGATTATATATATATATATATATATATATATATATATATATATATATATATATATATGTAGGTAGGTATTTATCGAGACTACGTTTTACTTTATATGTTCTTAAGAAGATTAAAAAAATCATTCATTAAGTATTTTATTTATATCACAATTAAAAATATGTTTTATACAATGGAGTGATTTATTTATGAGATATGTTAATGAATTGCTCACAGTGTAGGATTTCAAACCTCTGCAGGATTTATATATTTTTTTGTAATATTAAACAATATCCATTATAAATATTATAATTGAACAATGTGTGATAGCGAAATAAAAAATATCTATTCAGTTAAACCAAATATTCTTTTACCAAAAATCTCATGTATGTTATATTCATTTGAATTTTATATTATATTATTTACTTAGTTATTGAAAGTATTTTTTTATTTATTTAATAAAGGAAATCACGTATTTTCAAAATATGTCGAGTGAAACTAAACACTACAAATAATATCATAAAATTGTTTTCAGAAATTAGTGAAATAAAAATATTATTTTAAAAATAATATTAAATAAAGTTGCAATCCAAATTGTAAAATATAATATAAGGCCATCCAAATGTGACGCCTAGATTTGTGTTTTATTAAAAAGAAACTATACACATGTTTCTTTTTAATAAAACATAAATCTAGGCGTCATATTTGGATGATCCTATATATTTAAAGAAAAATAAATATTAATTAACAATTATAGCAAAAATATTAGTACAGTATTAATTTAATAAAATTTATATTTATTCAATACTTTTTTTGGGAATTGAGAATCAAAAAAATAATTATCAAATTAGAATGTTTAAAATGCTTGTTATACAAAATAATTATATAAAATTCTAAAATACTTATAATTATATTTTTGTTACACTTTTTATTAATGGAAATACTAGACTGCTAAGTTTATTATCACGATATAATCAGTGCCAGTAAATGATGTTAAAATCAACGTTATTAATACTGTTATGAATGATAAGATTTATTTTATAACGACGTTAATAACAGCTGTATCGTTATAAATGTGAAATTTGATATATATATATATATATATATATATATATATATATATATATATATATATATATATATAATAATAATAATAAACTATAATAATATAATTATAAATAACTTAAATTGTATTCAAAATGAATTCTAATGAATCAATTATAGTTTATGAAAGAATATAATTTTATGGGGAATTGTAAACCGTTTTGCAAGTAATCCTCTGTAGGTAATAACTAAATATATTTCAAATTGAATATGTTCGACGTATTAATCAATAAACACACAAACGCACACATTGACTTATCTACAGCATGAAACTTGTTACAAGGCGTCATCAGCAATTATTATATCCGCGGTATAAAGGATAGATGGCGGACAGGCAAGAGCAGACAAGCGTGTAGGCAGCCATATAGGTAGCCACCTCTCCCTACTAAATCGACCAAACTAAATCCACAAAGCCAGTAGGGTAATAGGCACGCGAGCTAAGATGGTGGCGATGGGGAGTAAGGCATTAATAGGAGGGAGTGTAGAACCCGCTTGTCCCAGACGCGTCGGGATGAAAATGGATTACATGAGACAAAGGATTGATTAATGGCAGTGGGTATCGGCGTCCCGACGTCGTGTGGTGGACTCTTGGCGGTCTATGTACGCGAGTGTTTATATATGTGTGAGTGTACTTTGAGACGGTGGTTTTCTTACGATTGCGACCATCGGCAGTGAACCAGACAAAAGTGGTGCAAACTCTGGGGGTATTGTAAACTACCGTGGTTGTTGCTGTTTCGTTTCATTTGTTCAAGGAACGTTTGAAACGATATTGAATTAAACCTCTCCCATATTGTAATAACTGTAATTGTGCGTGGCTGAGTAATTAATTTATCAAAAAGTCATCACCCCTACTGTGTCATTAATTAAAGCAGAAGTTACTTTAAAGTCTAACTTGCATTGTTTACATTTCGTTGTCTCATTATAGTTTATTATATTATTTGTACTGTGCTAACATTGTTAATATATGTTCTTTTGTACTAAAATCATGTTCAAATATGTTCTTTGAGTTAAAATCATATTAAAACATTTTCTCTCATCAAGTATACATACATATTTATTTATCTATAGATTTTTCCAATAAGCGCTTCAGAAGTTTAAATAGAAATAAAACAAAAAGTATTTAATTAATTAGTTATTTTTAATTTTTATTTTTAATCACATTCTATGGCATTAATGATCGAATATAATTTCATTCATATGACCACCAGAACTTTACTTGACATAGTGCATTCGTTTAGTTCAATTTCTAGTCTCTCTTTCACATAATTGTAGTCTAATTTCATGAATCACACGTTCAATATTTATTTTTAATGATTCTATTATTTATGGTTTATTAGCATAAACCAATGATTTGACATAACTTCACAAAAAAGAATCCATTGAAATTAGATCACATGATCTTCGTAGCCAATTTATGGGTCCATTTCGTGAAAAATAGACTCATTGAACTCTTGTTTCAATAAGTCTATTATTTCCATAAATATATGGCACTTAGCTCCATCCTGTCAAAACCATATATCGCGTAAACCATTTCCAATCATTTTTAGAAAAACATAGTTAATCATAGTTCGGTAACGCGTGATCTCCAGTTTCATTTTGAAAAAAAAATGGTCCGATGACACCACCAGCATGTTACTTCTTGGGGATGCAGTTATCTTTATTCAATGACTTGTGGATTGATTTCATTCCAAATTCTGCAATTTTCTTTATTTAGTGTTGACCATATGATTCACAAAATGCATGTTAAATTTTACGAAGCGAACATTGATTTTTATAATAAGTTTTTGTGAAAAACTTGTTTGTTTAAATGAGGTTACAAAAATTCAAACATGGCTGGCACCATCTGTCAAAGTGTTAACATTCTTATTGAAAAAAAAATCTTCGTTATAAAAAATTGTTTAAAAACAATTCAAAAGTAAACAGAATTAATTATCTATACACATTTATAATTAAAGCAATTTAGTTATATGTTACAAAATTCTGTATATATTAACGGTATGATTGTTAAATTTTAAAATGAAAAAAATAAATAAAAACAAAGAGCATTTTTGTGTATAAAAAAATAAAAACACGAATATAAAGTCAATTTTATATCACTTTTGATATTTCCATATAGGCAGCTGCACTAGCTATAATATCTAGAGTGAAAAAAGTGCTCTAGGTCAAATAATATCCTATGTGCATGCAGCTATAATAAAACTATATATTTGTGTCACTTTCCCGTTTCTTTATATATATATATATATATATCTGTTTGTATGTATGTAAGTATATATGTATGTATTGTATATAATAATATATTTAAGATCTTTGTTTTCGATTGAATACTCATGGATACACATAAAGATTCATAAAAGGGAATGAGCACAAAACTTATTTTGTAGACAGTAGGTCAAGTCTATATATTGAATCATAAACATCGAATTATTAAATATTTGGTATGATAACTTATTATCACTTTTTATTTTATTCTGAAAAAATGTAATTTTTATTAAGAAATAAATAATTATTTTGATTAAAATTTTCTCTGACGTTTTTATAATCAATATACATTAATAAAAATTACATTTTTTCATAAAAATTTTTAATAAAAATTACATTAATTAATTCGAATAATAATGTTAAATATTTTATTACAATATATATAAAGTTAGAAATGTTAATATTATTTTATAAAAAGTGTGTGAATTGAGTAACTTAATTTGTAATTTTTATTTTTAATTTAAAATTCTATTTTTGTTATTCTAACAAAATATTAAAATAATATAAATGTTGTATTTTGATTATTTTCATTAATAACATTAATATTTTTAAAATTGTCTTACTAATATTTTAAATATCATTCTTGATGAATAAAAATTATTTTTTAAAAATGCAAAATTGAAAGTGCTTTTAAAATTTTAATTTTTGGTAAAAATGATTATGCATAATGAAACAATTTAATAATAATTAAGAATAATAATTTTTTTTGTAATGCTTTGATTTATACTTTAAAATATTCTTAATGTTTATTTTTTAATTTGGTTTTATGTATTTTTTTAATGATAGTTGATACAAAAATAGTAAATATTTTTCTGGAATAATGATTAATATGATTATTTTAAATAAGGATTATACAGTGTGTTCTAAAACAATTTATTTTTATAAGTAATATCAACAGATTTTTGGTACCAAATTTGCATTTACACACACACACATATATACATATATATATATATATATATATATATATATATATATATATATATATACATATATATATATATATATATATATATATGTGTGTGTGTGTGTGTGTATGAATGTATATATATATATATATATATATATATATATTCTTGTATGTATGTAAACGTTTTGCAGTAATCAATCTAACCAAACTGTGTAAACTAGAATTAGTTTTATTATATCGATCGCTTTAAACCAACTTATAATACTAGGGTGACGTGGCAACGGTCGTGATTGATCGAGGGTGGATGGTGTGGTCAGTGATCTGCCTGTAGGTTTAGACAGATTTCCTTAAAGACGTTCAACTGATATGTAAGAAGCTTCGTTTCGGTGACATCGTGCGATCTCAACAGATTTACAGAAAAGGGCTGATGTAATCTTGAATAATGAAATTGGGAGCTTTAAGTGAATTCATTTTTAAATTATTTATTTACGTAGTTGAGAATTTCATTTTCTGTTGTGAATTTTTTCCAATTCTGTTCTGATTTATGACTTCGAAATGAAATGACACTGAAATATATTTTTTGAAAATTATTTACATACATACATACATTTTTTTTATTTGAAATGTAAATATATTTTATGTTATAAAAGGTTTATATACAGAGATTTTGGTCGAAATATAAAAGATATTTAATTATGAAATAAATTCCTATATAAAAAATCTTTATTTATTTCTTAATAAAATTATATTCTCGAAACGTGGTGTTTTAGATTTATTATAAAAACGTATATATATTTTGTATACTTTTGAAAATTATTTTTAAATTTATTTTTATACTTTAGAATTAAGCATATAAGCTGTCAGAAAAATGAATTAAGCAATATGAGGAAAATTATATGCGAATAACTTAATAAAATAAAATATTTTCACAATTCCAGCACACAAATGAAAATTAAAATGCAGTTATTAAATAAACTTATATGTAAATATTTCTACTTATTTCAAAATTTATTTTAATTCATTTTGTAAATAAGTAGTATTCAAACTAGGAAAATTTTAAATATCTACAAATATTTTTCTTTATATACTGTTATTTGCATATATATATATATATTTGTATATTTTTCTGTATCCGTAGGGGAATCCTTCTATAAAAACATCATGGATACATTGTGTTTAT
Organism: Neoneuromus ignobilis; assembly: GCA_029203775.1. Lineage (NCBI taxonomy): Eukaryota > Metazoa > Arthropoda > Insecta > Megaloptera > Corydalidae > Neoneuromus > Neoneuromus ignobilis. The sequence goes on along the minus strand of CP092089.1, from coordinate 2,628,435 downwards.
TTATAATACAATAGTAGATATTCGGTACAGATGTGCATGGACCATAAAAAAGAAACAAAAATCAGATAACTGATCTTTTAGTTATATAAGATTTATTTGTAGAAAAATAAATTCGTTTCAATTAAAAAAAATTTTTTTTAATTATATTTATTCATATTTTATATTATAAATAATAAAATAACTTTATATCTGATTTTAATGAGATATTTCTGTAGAAAGAATAAAAGTATATTTAATGATTATATATTTTTTTGTGTAATAAAAGTGTTGTATAAATAAATATTTAAATTATATTTTTAAAAAATATGTATTTTTCTAAACTCAAACTAGAAAGTATGTGTTATTGAGAGCATAAATACAAGTTATAATAAAAATGCAAAAATGATTACGTACATAAATATAAATTTAATATAAATGACTGAAACATTTGAACAGTGAGAGAGACAATTTTAATGGAGACACAACATATAATTCACATTTTGAAAATAGAATCGAAAACTCTCATTCAAAATGATAAGAACTACGCTATCTAAAATCCACTTTATACATTATACAACCTGAACACGAAAAAATTGAAAAAGACTTCACAATGCCAAGTCTTTTTCTTTCTCTTGATTTACGATGTTTTTCAAGAAGAATCTCTAAAGCGAACTCTCTTTTGAGATGAAATCGTTGTTGTCTGCAAATAAACACGCATGTTGTGACGACAAACTAAAGTTACGTTTGATTTACTCTTTATTTGTATTTATTGTTGTTCAATATAAAATATTCGTAGTTTATTTGAAAGTTTAGAAAACGTCATTATTTCGAGTTAACTACACTCGAGATTTGTATGTCACATACAAACAACCAATGAAAATCTTTTATTTCTATTCGAATTATATATATATATATATATATATATATATATATATATATATATTACTGGAATTAAACTAAATTTTATTTTTATAAAAATTATTTATTAAATTAACTTTTAAGTGAAAAATTTTATATTTATATACTAACCTTATATAAAATCAAAAATATATTAAAAATGTTTTTACTCATTTTCATTTATTGATAGATAATTATTATTATTACGGAGTCTATTTATAAATTTGTTTTTTTCTAATTTATAAAATACATTTTATAAATAAGAAGAAAGACATATCTACAAATAGATTAGTTATTATTAAATAGAATACTTATTTTTCTTAATTGTTCAACATGAGTTATTTTTAAAATCTTATTTATAACTTTTGTTGTTGTCGAATTTGTGTTTTCTTCCATTATTGATTTTGTATCGTTTTAGGTTATTTATAGTAATATATGTTTTTTGTATTATTATTTTTTAATATTTGTTATATATCTTTCAATATATTTATATAAAATATTATTTGATATATTTAGTATCAAAATGAAATTGTAACTTAGAAATAATACTTGCTAAAATACTCAAATTCATGAAAAAAAAAATAAAAATTAATTCTAAATATTGCAATATTTAATGCAATTTTAGTATATCTAAAAATACAATTCAAAATTTTAAACGCAATCATGATTTAATTAGAAAATTTAAATATAGTAACAAATTTTCAAATTAGTTTAAATTATCATTACAGCTTAAAAAGATTACTCATATGAAATAATATAGGGTGGCCTAAATGATATCAGTTGATACAACCTTTAGATCTTATTTATATCGTTAAGTTTCATTTGGATCACTCTGTATAACTTTATTATTTATATGATATATTTTAGTAATAATACATGAACACTGTTTAGAATAATAAATAGGAAAAATCTATTATTTTCAAAAATTACATTTTTAATATTTTCATTCAATTTTTATATAGAAATTAATAACTTTTTATATCAATTAACTTTATTAAATAATATATATATTTATATATATATATATATATATATATATATATATATGTAATTTACTAATGTACATAATATTAAATTATTAATAAAATACATATATGTGTTTCGTTATATATTAATATTGCGTATAACATACATTCCGAGTATATTATTATTAAAAAGCTCATAAATACGGCTTTTAAATATATTTCTATAGCGTACAAAAAAATTAAAGGGACATCATGTCCATTAAAGAACAAGAATAATTGTTGCTGTAATGTGCGAGACCGTCCTTAATGACTGCCCATATCTTCGTTGCTGGCAAGCTTTCCAAGTACTCTGATGCAGTAAAGATATTCTCTAAACACTACTTAAAAGCTTTATATACCACGTTTATGTCGAAAATATTCTTCTGGAAATATTAAAAAGAAATTATACTTAACAACTTGTCTTTGTTCATTTTTTCCTATTGAATAATTTTGATATTTGCTTTATGTTTATATATATATATATATATATATATATATATATATATATATATCATCAAATAAAAACTAAGACGTAATTTTTATAAATAAAAATATATTGTTCTATATAAATGCTATAAATATTTTTAAAATATTGTTTCAGTTTACAGTAATTGTTATATAAACTGGTTCGATCTTACTCTATAGGTAAACATGTTGTTATCTTAAATATATTTTTAAAATAGAAATAAGAAAATATAGCTTTCAAGGAAATCCATTTTATTGAAAATATTTTTATTTATTTTTCCATTACGAAAATAAGTTTGTTTTCAGTTATGTTTTGATAAAAATATGAATTATGAATAAATATAATCATTTATCTTTTTGTGATTTTAGATTTTTCTGAGAAATGTTCAAAATATTGTTTATCATTTAAAATAACTTTATTATAAAGAAAAGTAGTTGTAAAAGTTTAGGTTAGAATTAGTAGCCATTATACAAACTTTGTGTATAATTTAGAGTAGTGAAATATAATCAAAGTTGTTTACAATCAATAAATTCCAATTTGTTGAGTAAATTATTATATTTTATTTGACGTAGCTATTGAAAATAAGATAGATATTTAAACTATAATAATTATATCTGGTATTTGTAATAGAAATTTTATAATGGAATTATAAAATAAATCATAATTGTAATATAATTATTTTATAATGGAAATTTTGGTATTTTAAATGGAAATAAAATGAAAATTATTTAATTAATTAGTTATTTATTTTTTGGAATATTCTATGATGTTAATTATGAAATACAATATCACACATATGACCACTGCGAGTTCACTTAAAATAGTGCATTCGATTAGTCCAATTTTAGTCATTCTTTCACATAAATGTGGTCTAATTTCATGAATTATACGTTCAATGTTAATTTTTAACGTTTATGTTGTTTGTGATTTATCAGCATAAACCAATGATTTCATACAACCCTACAGAAAATTAGATCACATGATCTTGACTGCCAATTGATGGGTCTATTTCGTGAGATGATGGATTCATTGAACTCTTGTTTCAATAAGTCTATTGAATTTTTGACATTTTCTCAATTTTGTTGAAGTAATAAACGTTCCATGATAATTTATATTGAGTTTAAATCCCAAAATGAGATTTAAAAAAAATTAAATATGGTTATCACCTGCTGTCAAAGTTTTGATATTTTATTGAAAAACTCTATATTATAAAGTATGTAATATAATATAAAATACATCTTTTAAGTTTAGGGTAGTCCTAATAAGATTGAAGGATTTAGACAAATATTTACTTACTTTTTATCATTTATTATTTTGGAAGAATTTTGGAAAAACGTTTTTAAAATCTATTAACATTCAATGAGGCTTTTGTCCACCAGTGGGTTGGTATAAGCTTTTACAATAATGATGTTGATGATATATATATATATATATATATATATATATATATATATATATATATATATATGCATGTGTGTGTGTATACTACATTAATTAGATATATAGAAGATATTATATTATAATCACTGTAAATAATCACTAAATGGACATAACACAAATATTAATTATAATAGAGAATTAATATTTGTGAATTTGTCAAATTCACCATTGATTATGAATATTCACCAATATTAATCGAATAATTTAAATAATGAATATATTTTGACCATCAAATAAGAAAATATGTGTATGTATTAAACAAATATTTAATAATTATTTATAATTACTTTTTTGATTACTATTTATCATTGTTTATAAATTTTTGCGCACTATAATTTTTGATTTACTACTACTATTATTAATTCTTTCAGCCTTTATAGGCCTTTTGAATTTCGATCAATGCTAACTCAGCAGGATTTTTTTTATCTCTAGAGTTCTCTAATGGTTATGTTTTTACGATATAGCGTTATTAGATTTATGCCTAACCCTCAAATTGAAATATTCTTCTACTGTCGATCGAATCCATTCTCTTGTATGTTAGTCGATAATATAGGGTCATCTAAATGTGACGTCTAGATTTGTGTTTTATTAAAATCTATACACATGTTTTCTTATACACCATCGTAAACACATTTTTTTAAAAAAAACACAACTCTAGGTGTTACATTTGGATCACCCTTTACATTCTATATAACCAATTGCCTGTAATGTTTAATGTACATTTAAATCTAATTTTAATGTATAAAAAACTTTCACATTAATTGTGAAACGTCTATTTATATACTTTTATGTGAAATTAAAGATGTGTAATAGATTTTTCTAGTATAAAGTTATTGTTTTGATATGTTTTAATTGATACAATAGAAATACTATAGAAATTCGTATCAAACGAATAAAATTAACAATTGATTATTTGACAAATCTAGAAATTTTTGTGATATTGGAATAAGTGGTTCATTTATGAAATATAGAAATATTCGACAAGTTGAAATTAAATAAACATGGAAATTTTATTATTTTATATAAAAAATGTTGTATGTTTTATTTTATTATTTTATGGTCAAAATAACATTGAACAGTTGAAACAGTGTTTATATATTCTATCTTTCAGTCTCATTTGAGCCACCATGTATATAAATACACATATATAATAAATACACATGTGAGACTGATAATGATGATAATATATACGAGGGTCGTTTGATAAGTATGGTAAAGAAGTAAGGAAAATTAAATTAAAAAAATTAATTTAAATAATTAATTAATTAAATTAAACAATAATTAAATTTACCATACTTATCAAACGACACTCGGATATATAAATAATGTCCCATCAGGAATGAACATCAACGTTCAAAAAATATCATCGTCTACTTAAAGAAAGTGTTTTATTTAAAAATTAAGTTCTGCGCTTCTAATGGGACACCCTATATGTATATATATATATATATATATATATATATTACATTTAAATTGATTTATTTTAGTATTTTTTTACTCCCAAAGAAAAAAAATAGATATTCTTTAATCTTTGTAATTATTGTCTAGAAAGATATTATTTTTTAAAATAGTAAATAATATAGAATTAGACTTAGAAAATTATTTTTTAAATAAACTCACATAAATAATAAATAAGTAAACATATACATACACTATATATAAATATATATATATATATATATATATATAAAGGGAGCGAAGAAAAGAGATACTTATTCAGTGCAAACAATTCATCACTCCGTAATTTTCATGGCTGTCAAAACAAAATGATTAAAATAAAAGTAATCTCCTGCAGTCTCCTCTTTCACCGAACGACTCGACAACTGTCTTAATACGTTTACAGACGATATTTGAAAAATACTAACAAAACAAGTGGTTTCGATCTATATTTCTAAAACTGTAACGTTATTTCTATTCTGTTACGTTGAAGGGTGGAACCGGTTCGATTATTTTCTTTTTACATCTGTTTTTCAACTGAACATAAATGTTCGAGACATAGCGCAACGTTTTTTTTTTATACTCGTTGACACTGATATTATGCGTGTGTCAGGAGCCGCTTTCATTGAAAGTGAATTGTCAACGAGAAAAAAATTAACATCATATTTACTGTCAAACTGTTTGAAAAATATCCATGCAATGTAAATATTTCAACGTTTAGTATTCAAGCTTTTTTTGTTAAATGTTTACGAAACTGTTCATACGATATTTTTGTGCTATGAATAAAGAGATTTCGTTTTTATTTTATTTTTTTTTGTATAATAGAAATGAATATTGAGTAGTATTTTTTAAACATTATTAAAATTGTCATCGAGTTAATACGAATAATGTAGTTTTATATAATTTATAAATGTCCTAGATATGTTTTAAAAGTGTTGTAAAAAAAAAATGGAAAGAAAAAGAAACAATCACTTAATAAAAGTATGCGTGAACATAAAAAAGGAATTGTATCAAAAAACGATAAGTAACACTGACAAAACTGTAAAAACATAACAACTTTGCGCAGCTTGACGTTCGTTCCTACGGACTAGACCGCATCGGGCAAATCGCAACACAAAAAGTCGTATATACTAACGGTCGCATCGGACCTAACGTGCTACTTTGGTCAGGCGACATATGGTTGGTTCGTATGTGAAATTTGAATATTACCGACAGTGGTAGCCGTTCCCTGCCAACGGTGATGCCGCACCAACCTTCACCACTACTACCGCCAAACGGTCGTTCTCTATAGCTCCAAACCCGTGTTCGCAAACTTCCATGTGTGATCATCGACTCGAGAGTATATATCGTAAAGGTACGACGATGAATTTACAGGTTCGGCTTACAAATCAACTGTCTATATAAATTCTATTTCACATATATTCGAATCGACAAACTGGTACTTTCTCTATATAAATATTAAATCATTGAAATTCAATAATTTTCTTAAATTATATTAATAAATCACGTTTGAATTAAAACAATTCGTTTATATTAAAATTAAAACAGTATTAATTTATTTAAAATAATATTTAGATAAATAAAAGCTATGATATATTTTGAATTTTTACACAGAATTTTACAATAATCATTTATTGATTACTTTTTTTAATTAATATTCATTTATTTGGATATGTAATTATTATGGTAGTACAAAAAATATATGATATAATGATAATATAAAGTTTTACAATAAGAATGCCAAAACTTTGACAGCTAGTGGCAATCATGTTTTTAAAATCATTTTGACATTCCAACTCAGTAAAGTTTAGCAAATTATCATAGAACATTTAACACTTCAACAACGCTTAGAAATTCTGAAAACTTTAATAGACTTATTGAAACAAAAGTTTAATGAATACATTATTTCACGAAATGGACTCATCAATTGGCCACCAAGATCATGTGTTCTAACTCCAATGGATTTCTGTGGGGTTATGTGAAATTGGTTTATGTTGATAAATCATAAATAACAGAAGCATTTAAAATAAACATTGAACGTCTAATTTATAAAATTGGACCACAATTATGTGAAAGAGTGACTGAAAATTGGATTGAACGAATGCACCATGTCAAGCAAAGTCATATGAGTGAAATTATATTCCATCATTAATGGCATAAAATGTATTTAAAAATAAATAACTAATTGATTAAATATTTTTTGTTTTATTTCCATTTAAATTTCTGAAGCGCTTATTGTAAAACTCAATTTAATACCACCAGAGATTAAATCTAAAATTGAAGCAACATGGACAGAATTTGGATGAATGAATTATTATTCATTCTTCAAAATTCTGTCAATATTTCTCACATTCTCGATTTAACTAAAATTAAACAATATAATGAGCAGTAAAATACTATTAGGCCTAAAACATAAATCATATAACCAGTCTGTATTATTTGCTTATACTTACAGGTTAGAAACTTGGACACTGAATGACACAAAAGTGAAACAAAAACGTTTGACAACTTAGTGAAGTATTAAAAGGATAATGTTAGGAATTTACAAACGTGATTGAAATACTTATAGATGAATACGAGAATAGACGAGAGTAACGAATATAACAAATAAAATTGATGAAATAGGTATAGGAAAGACGTATAGCAAGAAGAGAAGACAATATATGGACGAAAATCATTATGGAATGGCAAAGGAGAGGCAAAAGACACAGGAAGAGACCGTTATTCTAGATGGAAGGAAAATATTGTAAACTATAATGGAAGGTGAAGGTTAGATAAGGTAAGCTATAAATATAAAATAATAAAAATATTTATTAAGATTTAATGATATTCGATGGGATTTTCCAACAGTGGGCTTCTATATGCTTTTTGATGATATATACGAAGGTCGTTTGATAAGTATGTTAAATTTATTTATTGTTTAATTTAATGAATTAATTATTTAATGTAATTAAATTGTTCAATTTAGTTTTTCTTACTTTTTTACTATACTTATTAAACGACTCTCGTATATTTAATTCATATTTACTAACTGAAAATACACCAATTGATAGAAAAAATAAACAAAAAACAATTCTGTGATAAAAATATTTGTATTAACAAGAGTAAAAAACATTGTCATGTCTATTTGTTTATATCAATTTATTTCTTTATGGCATGCAAATTTTTTATTAGTCCATTGTAAACTGTGTTATTTCCTAGTTCGTGTTATTAATTATGTATATGTGTGTGTGCATACATTATAAAATGGACGACATAATAAATTTTTAACAAATAGTTAATTGGCATTTAGATAAAGTATTCGTAACCAAATTATTATATTATTAGGTGTTTCAACCGCAACGGTGTTTAAAATACTGTTAATATCCACAAATAATTATAACACAGCATCTTTTAAAAATAATCGTAGCTGAAAATCGAAAGTACTGTAAATATATATATATATGTGTGTGTGTGTATGTATTTATAAAATAAAAAATAAAAACTATTTACTAATTTTAATAAAACTATTTTACCTTCACATAAAATTTTCATACTGTATTTTTCAGTTTAAAAAATATTTAAAACTATTGACAATAAATTATATTGTTTCATAAAAATATATTATTAATTTGATATTTCTGTTTACATCTTTAGACAATGGTTATTTCATAATAAACTGTATTTTTAAACTATGCACTTTTTCATATAATTTAAATATAAGATGGACCAAATAAGATATAAGGGTTTTGTCATAAATTTTCTTGCTTACTATCATTTACTATCCTTCAATCTTATTGAGGACATTCTATATATAATTTTTTTCTGTTTTTCAAAGCAAGACTGAAATTATTTTTATTTAGTTTTTGTATTTTTCCAAAGATATAATCTTGTTATTTATTTAGGCTAGTTTCAATGTTTTCAGATATTTATATACTTTTCTTTGAATTCCTTCTTTGCAATGAGTTAAATCTCAGTGAATTTAATGATAAAAATATGAATTTAGGTGTAAGAGAATATTTTATAAAATATATATTTTTTAATATAAAAACATGATTTAATAATAAATGATACAGTACAATAATTTTGAAAAGTGAAAATTTATATACAATAATTTGTATTTGAAATTTTCATTCTTGAATTATATATGTTTGACAATCAAACTCATCACATATTTTATTATTATATTAGTATATCAATTAGAAAAAAATAATTGAAGTATTTATAATACGTTTTTTAAAATTATGTTTTGGCTTGAAATAAAATGTCTTTAATAACATTTTTATTTGAAATTTAAAAATATTTAATTATTTTTTATGTACATATATATATATATATATATATATATATATATATATATATATATAACATTTTCTGTCATATTATAATTAGAACCATATTATTTTGATATTTAATTAGGAAATTACAAAAATAAATCCATTAATTAAAAAGTGTTCATTCCACCTTTCATTTCAAATAATATACATACATACATAACAATACATACTATATATATATATATATATATATATATATATATATATATATATATATATATATATATATTTATATATATATATATATATATATATATATATATATATATTTATATATATATATATATATATATATATATATATAGGGGGGAGGGATTTGTGTATTAAATTGAAAAATAAATATAATATTTTTCGTCGTGCATTAGTAACTTCTCCAGATGAAAATTATATAACAATAAATTTATTACAATTTCCTTTATTTGTAACACATGTATATTATAATTTTTATTTACAATATTAATTATTATTTTGAATAATTAGTATTTATTAATTTATTATTAGCAGTATGTTCTTACAACGAAACAAGTAATCCGTGAAGAAATCTTATGTTATTTTTTTTTATTTTTAGATTTTTTAGCAAAAATTATATATATATATATATATATATATATATATATATATATATATATATATATATATATATATATATATATATATATATATATATATATATATATATACAGGCTGATCTAAATAAGACTGAAGAATGTAACCTTCAGTCCCTGTTTAGATTCTTCAATTTCATTTGAGAAACTCTATATATGAATTTTTGAGATCGTTAAATATTAAAAATAATGTAACTATATTTTCATTTGAGAAAATAAAAATGTAGTTAAAAAAACATAAAAAATACTCATAATGTTTTCCTACATAATATTTTTTTGTAAATTTTGTATATAAAAATTTTCATTATTATTTTATCATATTATAAATTTATTGCTATTTTCTTCATTATTTCTTTTAAATTTTATAAGAATAGATAAATGTATATATATATATATATATATATATATATATATATATATATATATATATATATATATATATATACAAGTAAATAAATGATATTAAAAAAATTACTATGCAGCATAAAATAAAAATAAGGAAAAACATACAAATGGGAATAAAAATAGTATTATAATTATAAACTTAAGAGTTATCATAATTAAAAATATTTATTACTTCTTTTATTATTACAAATTAGAAATTGTAGACATTATATATATGTATATATATATATATATATATATATATATATATATATATATATAATAAAAATATAATTATATTTTTTACGTAATTCACCTTCATTTCTACATATGTTTAAATTTTTTTAAATTAATTTTTGCATCACAAATTATTAATTGCTGAATAGAAACATTCTTATACGCCGTTTTTAAATTATTCATGTTTTCAACAGTTATATTTCTTAAAACGATAAAGTATGATGTAAGAACGGATAAAAAAGAACTCATTTCAATTTTTTCAAAACCGTATCTTGTGTAAGTCGTGCATAAAAGCATTATCTTAAAGTTGAAATTCTATTTTAATATTTTTATATTCTTTTTACAGTACACATATTTTGTGATAAATTTCTGTAAAATTAGTATATCAAAAAAATACGTTCTGTTCTTTTCAGAAAAATGTTCAGTTTCAAAACGGAATGTTTATGGTTTATAAAGAGGTTTTTTTTGATATCATTTTTTCGTAGTATAGATTTTAAAAAATAATCACGTAATGAAAATAATTTCAGACTGAGCTAGTATTTTAATTTTTAAATTTTCATTTATGTAAATCATTCAGTAATTTATATTTGTATAAAAATTTAAATTCAATGTTGAATTTTATTTCTGATTTGAATTATAGAAGAATGCAGGATAAATGATAAATATATGTTCATCCAAATGTGACGCCTAGATTTGTATTTTATTAAAAAATAAACTATATACATGTTTTCCTATACACCACATGTTTCTTTTCAATAAAACACAAATTTAGGCGTCACATTTGGATGACCTTATATTTCAAATAGATATTTTGAAAAAAAGAAATATTTAAATATATTTCTTGATTTTTTTATTGAATATGAATATTATATTCAAGGAATTATTTGTCGATGTTTTCTTGTATTTCGAAAATATGTTGATTTGTTCGAATTTTACCACCGTGGATTTATGATGATCGTAGATGTGTGCTCAGTCGAAAATATTAATATCACTTATCAAACTTTTTAAAGTAAATACAACAATATCTTAAATTGTGACTAATTCCGCCCTGTAACTGTTAGTTTTAGTAGCTCTGCTCGTGCAGATCGGTGGAGGTTCATAAAGGAAGCGCCAGCTGCTGCCATCACCCGCGGTCACCGGTCACACGTTAACTCTCATGTCCTCCTACTCCCTCCATCTCATATCCTGAATAACCGCCTTCATCACCACGCACTGAAACCAGCAGATCACATAACCTTTGACCCGCGTTGTTACTGCTGCGGCCACTACCACTAGATTTTCGGGTAGGTGGAGATTATTTTCTTGGTCTGATATACAATCGCCACTGTTGTATAACTCACTCCTCCACAAAACGATGGAATGAGAGATAGGTTCGATATTATTTCGAGTTCATTTTCGCCAGTTGATATCATTTGGTAACATATTTTGTTTTTATGAATATGGTTCTTTTAACGGAAACGGAATAATATACTTACATACACACATACATACTGTACACCTATGTTTATATACACAAATATATATATATATATATATATATATATATATATATATATATATATATAATACTCGCCACATTATTTTTTTCAAAAAGATTAAATCTTGAGTTCACTTTCATAATTGATAAATATTTATCACCTCGCCAATCAAAATGATATAAATATGGAAAATAACTAAAATTATATATTATAAATGATGTTTTATTTATAAAATGTCGAAATAAAATTATAAAAAAATTAATTCCCGTCTCAATGTTGACAATTTCAATAATACATACTTTTAGTTTCTTCTTTGCTTTTTATGAATTTATTTCATTTAAATTACATTGTAGAAATTCGTTTTTTGATAAGATTATTCAAAAATTACATGGAAAATAACTCGAATTATGTATATATATAATGTTTTTATTTACAAAATGTTCAAATAAAATTTAAAAAAAAATAATTTCTGTCTCAATGTTAACAATTTATATAATTTATATTTTTAATTTCTTCATTGGTACTTATGAATTAATTTCATTCTAAATTACATTTTAGAACCTCGACTTTTTTTAAAATTATTCAAAAATGACACTAAAAATAACTTAAATTGTATATATATATAAATATTTTATTTATGAAATGTTCAAATAAAATTTAAAGAAATATAATTCCTATCTCAGTGTTAATAAATTGAATAATTTATATTTTTAATTCCTTTATTAAATTTTATGAATTTATTTCATTAAAATTACATTACAGAAATTGCCCTTTTTGATAAGACTATTCAAAAATTACATGAAAAATAACTCAAATTATATATATATATATATATATATATATATATATATAATGTTTTTATTTACAAAATGTTCAAATAAAATTTAAAAAAAAATTAATTCCTGTCTCAATGTTAACAATTTAAATAAATTCTATTCTTAATTTTTTCGTTGATACTTATGAATAAATTTCATTCTAAATTACATTTTAGAAACTCGTCTTTTTTATAAAATTATTCAAAAATGACATGAACAATAACTTAAATTATATATATATATATATATATATATATATATATATATATATATATATATAAATATTTTATTAATGAAATGTTCAAATAAAATTTAAAAATAATAGAATTCCTGTGTCAGTGTTAATAATTTGAATAATTTATATTTTTAGTTCCTTTATTAATATTTATAAATTTATTTTATTTAAATTATATTGTAGAAATTCATCTTTTTGATAAGATTATTCAGAAATGACATGGAAAATAACTCAAATTATGTATCCAGAATATTGTTATATACAAAATGTTCAAAAAAATTAAAAAAAAAATTAATTCCTGTCTCAATGTTAACAGTTTAAATAATTTATATTTTAATTTCTTCGTTGATACTTATAAATTAATTTCATTTTAAATTACATTTTAGAAACTCGTCTTTTTTATAAAATTATTCAAAAATGACATGAACAATAACTTAAATTATATATATATATATATATATATATATATATATATAAATATTTTATTAATGAAATGTTCAAATAAAATTTAAAAAGAATATAATTCCTGTCTCAGTGTTAATAATTTGAATAATTTGTATTTTTAGTTCCTTTATTAATATTTATGAATTTATTTCATTAAAATTACATTTCAGAAATTGGCCTTTTTGATAAAATTATTTAAAAATGAAATGGAAAATTATTCAAATTATATATGGTCATCCAAATGTGACGCCGAGATTTGTGTTTTTTTTAAGAAAAAAAGAAACTATATACATTTTTCCCTATACACCACCCTTCACACATTTTTCTTTTTAATAAAATTCAAATCTAGGCATGACATTTCGATGACTCTCTCTCTCTCTCTTTCTCTCTCTCTCTCTCTCTCTCTCTATATATATATATATATATAATGTTTTATTTACAAAAATGTTCAAATAAAATTATAAAAAAATATAATTTTTGTCTCAATGATAACAATTTGAATAATTAATATTTTTAGTTTTTTCGTTGATATTTATGAAGTTATTTCATTGTAAATTACATTTTAGGAATTCGTCTTTTTGATCAAATTATTCAAAAATGATATTACTTACTTTTTCATTATAAAGGGTTTTCCAATAAGCGCTTCAGAAGTTTAAGTGGAAATGAAACAAAAAGTATTTAATTAGTTATTTATTTATTTTTTAAGAATATTCTATGGCATTAATGATAGAACATAATTTCACTCATATGACCACCATGAGTCCGCTTGACATAGTACATTCATTTACTCGAATTTTTAATTATTCTTTCACATAATTGTGATCCAATTCATGAACCACATGTTCATTTTTAATTCTTCATTGTTTGTGGTTTATCGGCATAAACCAATGATTTCACATAACCCTATAGAAAATTAAAAGAAATTAGATCACATCATCTTGGTGACCAATTGATGGGTCCATTTCGTAAAATAATGGACTCATTAAACTCTTGTTTCAATCAGTCTATTGAAGTGTTTACAATTTCTAAACCTTTGTAAAGTATTAAACGTTTCATTATAATTTGCCAAACTAAACTGGGTTGAAATTTGAAAATGGGCTTAAAAAACATTCTTATTGGAAAATTCTATATAGTTAATATTGGTAATGATGTCATTGTTCTAATATTAACTAAATATCTTGTTTAGAGTTACATTAATTTTTTCCATGATGTAACTGATGATGATAATGATGTTATTTCTCTAATGTTGATTGAATATTTTATTAGTTTGAAACTAGCAAATTCACTTTCATACAAATGAATTATAGATTAGATTTTATAACACAATGCTCTGATGATTGAATTGATATCGAAATCCGCATTAACCTATTGTTGTTATAAACAACAAGTGATTATTGAATACTTATGTTTTGGAGGTGATAATTCATTTGTGTTAAAACAAATATTTTATACAGAATGGCCTAAATGAGATTGAAGAATGTAAACAGGAATTGAATGTTATATCCTTCAGTCTTATTTGGGGTACTTTATATTAAAAAAATATATTAGTATTTATTAGAATAGGAAAATATTTAAATATGATATTTATTTCCAATAAAATTTATGAAGCAGATAAATTTATAAAATATAGTTTATTGAATCTAAATTATTTTAGATATAAGCAATGTTATAAGAGTTTGAAATAATGATTTTAATTATGAAATTATTTTTAAAGAATTAAAATATCAAAAACCTTAATAGAAAGAGTTTGGAAAAAAGTTAGAAATTATTGAAAAATTGTCAAGGTAGAATGAAAAACATAATTGAGAGTGACGATAAATATATGTATGTGAAATTTAAACCTACTTAAATATAAAAAAGTTAAAAAAAATATTTGAAAAAATGTAATTTTATGTTTGTTTTGAAATTGTGGTGAATTTGCTTTAACACAAATGAATTTCACACAATGAATGAATTTAACACAAAAAGGCTCTGATAATAATGGTATTTCCATCGAAATCTTCATTAGAACATTATTGTTATAAATAACAAAGTAAACAATAAGTGATTATTAAACATTTTATAATATTTTTTGGTGTTAGGAGTGACAATTCATTTGTGTTAAAATTGAATTTTATTATTTGGTTTGGAACTGTGGCTAATTCACTTTCACCCCAATAAATTATCACCCTTAGCATCATAAGATACAAAAAAGTGTTAAATTATTATTTACAGTTCACTTTTTCAGTTTATAACAACAAATTTCGATGTAGATAATCATTAGAGCGTTATGTTATAAAATTTAGACTAATTCTTTTTTGTATTCTTCATCTTGATGTCTTTTTAAACTCTCTTCTTATCGTTTACATATCTAAAATTTATGCAACCCAAATGTTTCTTTGTATTATTTTCTGTGTTTTATTTTTATCAGTCTTGTCTTCTTTTTGCATGATCTGGTGATTTTTTTAAAAAAAACAACAAATATCTTATCTAATATACAAGACACACAATATGCCAACAATCATTTTCTTTGACCGGAATTGACTCATGGACTCTTTAGATAAAAACTACTTATATACTATTTCTTGTGTATTTTTTATCTTTATTCAATGCATCTCTAACTAGTGGTCGAATTTTTCTTTTCATTATGTACTGTATATGCAAACGTATCTGCATGTGTTTAATTGTCTGTATCTAAAAATTCCATCTCTTTTAAGATAAAAGACTTTTTTTATTGTTTTTCACAACATGGTTCGTATATTTGATTCGTATCCCTTTGGGGAAAAAATAAATCGACATATTGCTATTGAATTTTTCTTCACGGTCAAAAGTATTTGCAATTTTAACAGTTTGTGAGATCGGTGAGATGGGAGATGAATCGAATATCTACATGCTACATTTTTGTATTTCTTATTTTTATGTTAGAATTGTATGTTTTAATTTTATACATTTTTCTCTTTATTCTAGTGACATGCACATATTTTATAATAATATTTTTTCAAATAATACAAAAAGCTGACTAAATTCAAGGTCATTGAATTTTCATTTTAATTCATTGTATGGGATTTTTTTTTTTGAAAAATTTTAATACTTTTTTAAATCAGTTTAAATCTATTTCATCCGTTATTTGTTTAATTAATTTTAATTGTCTCTTATTGTAATTTTTTTTCACTGGAAGTTTATCTAAATATTTTTGCATATATTTAGTATTTTTTAAAAAAATCAAAAAAATATAAAAAACCCAAATTAAACTCAAGGATAGTACATGATAGTAAGCAAGTAAATGCATATCTAAATCCCTTAATTTCATTTGGGCCACCCTATATATTATATCTTTTTTAAAATAAAAAAATTTTTTTTTCATTGATAATAGATAATTTTGATATTGTATTTATTTTTTAATAAAATATATTTCTTTTCAATTTAATACTATAAAATAATATTAAACTAAATAGCTAAATATGTGCTTATTAATAGTATAAAATTGTTTAAAAATCTATATCATATATAAAATTATATTACTTATTAAATCAATAGAAAATAATTGATATAATATAATATTGTTATTGAACTAGTAACTTGTTAACTGTACAAAGAAATCACTTTCTCTCATTTGTTGAGTTTTTGATTAGTTACACTTTTCGGTTGAGTTTCTTTAGTTAATATTTAAACAATGTAAAGAAATATTCTTTATTAATATCAATGAATAATTTCACGTACAAAATAATGTTGTAACGTTTTTTATACAGAATTATTAAAAAATGTTTACATATTTTAACAATGTATACATTGGGTATTTTATAAAGGAGATAAAAACTTGCTTAATTATAAATAATTTATAGTATTTAATATATATATATATATATATATATATATATATATATATATATATATATATATATGAGAGAAAGTTATGTATTTTTATTTAAAATTTAATCTCCATTTAAATAATGTTGAATTAGAGAATAAAATTATTTTATCTATCTTAAAAAAGTACAAATGACTATAATATTTTTATTAATTATAAAATTGAGATTTAAATGTTGATAAAAATATATTAAAAAAATTAATATGTATACTAATGATACTAGTATAAAATTATTTTTATACGGTGAAATAAAGTATCTATTTTAAAAATAATAAAATGAACATTAGAGAGATATTTAATGTTTTTTAAAAAAATATTGGTTTTATTGAAATCGATATTTGTTTCTATCATGATCAAAGTTATTATAATTTGATTGTGTTTCATTGCATAAATTCCACTTCAAATGAGATTTATTGTAAATGTGTTATAAATTATGAAATGAATTACAGTTATGTACGAGAAATATTTAAATCGAGTATTAAAATACTTTCGATATGTCCATATTAATATTTTTTGTAATAAAAATTTAAATATGTATTTGATTTACATATTTTTTTTCATACATATATTTTTTTGGTTTATGAAGTAATAGAAATAGTATTGAAATTAAAATTTATATTGAAATATATGTAAATATTCCACAAAAGTTATCCTTGTAATTTTAATTGATTTATTCGAAAAATTAGATTTTGGAAATGTTTATGTTTTAAATATTTAATTTTTTAA
>CP092089.1:2587625-2605125 GCA_029203775.1 Neoneuromus ignobilis | reverse complement strand
TAATGCCAATTATATGTATCATATATATAGGGGTGGCCCGAATGATACTAAAAGTCTAGACATATATTTACTTGCTTACAATCATTTATTATTCTTTACTATACTTTAATTTCATTTGAGACTCTCTCTCTCTCTCTCTCTCTCTCTCTATATATATATATATATATATATATATATATATATATATATATATATATATATATGTCATTGTCATCATAGAAGCCTATATTAGTTCACTGTAGAGAGAAAATCTTATAGAATATCGTTAGGTCCTCTTAAATGTTTTCCCAAAATTCTTCCATTATTTCCTTCCTATAGCTAATCTCATTAATGCCTCGTCTCCATAATACTTCAGTATGTGATATTGTTATCTCTGATAAAGTCTCTTTTTGAGCCTCTTTTTGTATCTTTTTCACCATTTCATAATGTTTTTTGTCCATTTGTTGTCGGCTCTTTTTGCTGTATATACTACCCATGTCCATTCCATTGATTTTATTTTTTCAATCAATTACCTTTATTCGTTCTTATACACATTTGTAGGTTTTCCAATCACATTTGAAATTCTTAACATTATTTTTTCTATGTTTTTTTGAGCTTTACAATTTTTTTTATTCAGTGTCCAATTTTCTGATACATAAATATAAAGTAAAATACGAAGGTCGTTTGATAAGTATGGTAAATTTATTTATTGTTTAATTTAATTAATCAATTAATTTTATTAAATTTTTCAATTCAGTTTTTCTTACTTTTTTACTATACTTATTAAACGACTCTCGTATATTAGTTATTTACTTTCTGTGTCAGGTTCAGTGATTCTTTACTCTTTATTATACTATTCATTCTTTTAAATATTGCCAATTTGTTCATATTACTCATGTTGATCTTATTTTTAGCTATAGGTTATCATCACATTGCATTTTTCCTAAATATTTTATTTTATCTAGTTGTTTCAAGCATTGGATTTCTATCTGTATATTTTCTTTTTCGAAAAATCCATTAAACATGATTTTATTTTTTTTATTTTCTCTTAAATATGGAAAAAATCAAATTTACTTTAATCAAACTCTTGTACATTTTTTTGAAAATGTTTCAAATAAAATTTTGAGCTTTTTGAAACTTCACTTATATAGCATGGCTCAAATGAGATTTCAAAATAGTAAATAATAGTAAGCAAGTATATGTATGTCTAAACCTTTTAATCTTGTTTGGGATACCCTATATATATATATATATATATATATATATATATATATATATATATATATATATATATATATATATATAAATAAATATATAGTGTGGTGTGTGTATAAAAACAATAACTCAATTTGAAATGATATATTTATCTTTATACCAAGTTATTTAAAAATTTATAAACTAGAAAATGAAATTACTGTACATGTAAGAATTTATTTATTTATTTAAAACTTTGTTAAAATCAATTTTATTCCAGACATATTTTTTTAAAAAAAGGACTAAGGTATTTTTTTAAAAAATTGCTCATAGTTTCAATAAAGTAAGGAAAAATAAACACTATTCGTCTTTTTTTATTTTCTTTACATTTATTATTCTATAAAACAAATAAAATGTATTTCCTTATTTTTTCTTTTATTAAATTCTTTAATTTATTGGGTATAAATTCGACTAATTTAAATGTAAATCTATAAATTTTATTCAGTCTATAGGGTAAAAAAACAAATATTTCTATTATTTAATATTATATAAATTTCATTCGCCTGTTTAAATAATAAATGTTAAAAATATTTAAGAAAGGATAAATAAAAATTCTATTTTCTTTTTATTTATTTAAACTGTAAACAATCTTCAAAATAAATTAAAGAATAAAATATAAATCATATACCAAAGTTGAATTTCCTTCAGATATTTTCTTTATATTAATTTATCGTGAATCCAGTTAACATAAAATGTTCAACATCACCAGTCACAAAAATACTGTCGATTTAAATAAAAGAAACTGAAAGCTTAATATTTCAAATTTTCTTTCGATTATGACATTCTGCATTGACACCACCCAACCTGCTGTCGTTGAGATTAAAAATCTGTGTATTTGGCGTCTCACGTGAACGTAGAATACAGCAGAAATACCTCAGTCAAAAATTTCAATTAATAAGTATATCGTCTTCGTTTTTTTTATTGTCAAAAATAATCGTGTGTTTTTTATAAATATTGTAATTTTACTTGAAATAAATGTCTTGGTAATCTAATGTTGAAATTTGTTTTGTTACAATTAGGCAAATTATTTTTATATATGTTTTTATTATTCGTCGATGTTTGATATTAAATTTGTATCAAAATCATTTTTAATTAAAAATTAATCTTTTTAAAATAATGATTATATTTTATATATAATCATTCATAATCTTAATAAAGATTAGTAAAAGTAATAGAAATAATTATTTTCATATTCATCTGTAAATAAAATATACAGAACAAAGTAATAACATTTTATTGATATTATTGTCTTCAATAAATATTAGAAATAGGAAAAATAATAATATAATTTTTTTATTTTTTATAATTTATATTATTTTTTATATTTTTATATTTTTTATATTATCATTTTTTATTTTTTATAAATAATAATATAAAAAATAAAAAAATGATATTCAATAATGATTTATTATCTAATATTTATGATATCAAGGTATTATTAGAGAAAATATTTTTTAGTAATAACTTTACATACATAAATATATGGTCATCCAAATGTGACGCGTACATTTGTGCTTAATTTAAAAGAAATACGAGGGTCGTTGGATAAGTATGGTAAAAAAGTAAGAAAAACTAAATTGAAAAATTCAATTCTATTAATCAATTAATAAAATTAAACAATAAATAAATTTACCATACTTATCAAACAACCCTCGTATATGTATAGAGAAACTTGTGTATAATTTCTTTTAAATAAAAACACACATCTAGGCGTTACATTTGGATAACACTATACATTTTCATTTTATTTAATAAATTTTGGATTTCTCTCTCTCTCTCTCTCTTTATATATATATATATATATATATATATATGTATGTATGTGTATGTATGTTTATTTATTCGTACAAGTATAAATTATACAACTGTATCCAGTGATTAATTTTCGAATATAGAAGATATTTAAGAAAATAAAATAAAAATGTTTTGTAAACAAAGTCAGATTTTTAAATAATTATTGTAGAATTTTTTTATTCATATTTAAATATTATTAATAAATATTATTTTGAAAATTTGGATAATTAATAAAATATTATTTTTTATATTCATATTTTTTTAACGTATAGTGTCATCCAAATGTGACGCATAGATTTATTAAAAAGAAATAATATTTTTCTGCCGTGTTTTATTAAAAAGAAATATGTGTATAGAGTGGTGTATAAGGTAAAATATAAATCTTGGTGTCACATTGGAATGACCCTCTATAAAACTTTGTTTGATATATTGTTATTTGTTTTAATAAAATATTATATTAAGATATTTGTATTAATTACTATTTAAAAAGTTCCTCTACGTTTTATAATTTTGTTGGAGCATTATAAAAGAATATAACAATGCATTATAATTTCAACAAATTTTCGAATTAACTTTCTTTCTCTCTCTCTCTACATACATATATATATATATATATATATATATATATATATATAAATATATAAATATATACCTATATATTGTAAACGTTTACAATAGATTCATCGCGGGAACTTTGATGTAATAGTTGTAAGATTTCGTTACATGAAAAAACCTATTGTACCATAAAGAAACGTTCAGTCTACATTATTGTATTTAATCTCGAAATTCAAGATTAAATATGATTTCGAGTCGAAAATGTGTACATAGAGGTAAATGACGAGCGGAATGATAGTATGAGGAAACACGGCGTAAATAACAGCGAAACAAACACACCGTCTGTGCGATAGCCATTTTAATTGGCTGGGATTAAACACCACTAGAAACGTGTGTAGGTGTGGTATCGTAAAAGCTGGTCGTCGATTCCTAACGCCGGCGAGCTTGTTCCGGGCTTCCGGAGCCACGAGAGGAACTGTTTCCGAGGGATGGCGCGCGTCTTCAGTATACAGGCCTTATTTAATTGACGCTTGTCTGCTGAGCTGCCACTTTCAGTAGTAGAATTAATTAATTTACTGCCAAGACGTCTACGAATCGACTACCGTTCTCATGCCAGTGCTGGGATTATCGTCAGATGGTAGAGAGATGAAAAACAGATTGCCGTGATTAGCTTGCGAGTTATTTTATTTAATATTATTAAATATGTTAATATCGATAAATTATATCATAAGGTGCGTGCATGGAAAAAATATTTAATATTCGAGTACATTAATTATTTTATTAAATTGTTATGGATTAAACATTTTCCACAATTTCTTCACAACACTTTGTTGTAATATTAAAAAATTTAATGATACACTTTAAAATGTAAGGAACGACTAAATTTTACCAATATAAGGAAACGAATCTGTCTATAATTTTATGCAAAAGCACGTACTTTTTTGTTCATAATTTAAATTTTACTTAATGTTGTTTAGACTATACATACGTATTGTATAAATATATGTAAAAATACCTGTCTCTATGTAAGATTATCTCATATAAAATTAATTAAATATTATATTAATTGAAGTTTTAGAAAAATAATTCAAATTTAATTTTTATATAAAAATTGATAACATAAAATTTACAATTATTTCCATAAAGTTATTAAAATTAATAATACACAAATAGTTGTATTTTTATTATTTTTCACTCGTGTTTTTATCTGAAAATTAAATACTATTATTTTATAAACAGAGACATTTATAAGAATGAATAATTAAAATATTTCATGGTTTTATATTTAATAGTAAATAAGAAATAAAAATCATTTGATACATTATTTTTAAACACTAGTTTTATTTCTGTTTCTTGTAACAATGAAAGACATAAGCATGAATTGTTCGAGATTACGAGTTGCAAAAATACTTTCATGTAAGAAATCGAGAAAGTTGTATTTACTTTATGTAGTTAAAAATGTAATTAATAATTTTAAAAAAGATTGATATGACTGTTTTAATATATTTTTTCGCTATATCTATTTTTTTAAAAAATAACAGATTGGAAATATGTAAATGTTAGGTATTTATTTAACATGTATATATATATATATATATATATATATATATATATATATATATATATATAATAGATACTGTAAATAAAAATTACTTCTTTAAAAAAAATATTCTTTAAAATTTTATTTTTATTAGTAATTATTTAGAAAAAAATTAAATAATATTCATTCTTTTCAGTTGTACAATGTTAGTTTGTGAAAATATTTTTAAAATCAAAATATTTCTCCAGGGTGGTCCAACTGAAAATAAAGGAAAGTAAAAAAGAGTCAATGATAGTAAGCCAGTAAATATATATTTCAACCTTTCTGTCTCATTTGGACTATCCTATATAATTAAATATTATTATATGATAATAATAAATATTACCAATTATTCGAAATTAATAATTTATTTAAATTACAATTTTAAAATAATTATAAAATTAATTCCTAGAATTTCAAATAATTTTTTTGTTTAAATATATATTTATATATGGAGTCATCCAAATGTGAAGTCTAGATTTGTGTTTTATTAGAAGGAAATTATACACATGTTTCTTTTTAATAAAACACAAATCTAGGCGTCACATTTGGATAACTATATATATATATATAAGTAAAATTAAATAAAATTATATTTCGTTCTGTATATCTAAATCATCGATTTAAATATTTTTATTCCAGAATTTATCTGTCTTTTTTATAAACAATATTAACAGAAAATATAATATATTCTGTTTTATATTATATTTAAAAAAATGTTTTTATGTGGATTTTTTTTCATTTTTCCAGTGATTTCGTGTTTATATGTATAACCGGAAATATTAATATACGGAATTTTAATTTTTTATTAACATTTAAAAAAACGTACATAAGAATAAGAATAAGAATATTAATATTAATAATTTCAACGAAAGTTATAAATTAAAAAGAAAATAAATTCAGAGGAACGTATATATATATATATATATATATATATATATATATATATATATATATATATATATATATATATATATATATATATATATATATACTTATATGTATATTTATTATGTAGAATATAAAAGTGATAAAAATGTTTATAACGAATATTCGTTTATCGCAAGTAAATATAATAATATCCTCCTTTCTGTTTACAACTGTATTAGAATTAATAATTCAACAACTGGGAAAAGTAGAACATAAATATTCATATAAAGAAACTGCCATCTGCGTTTTGCTGTTGACATAGTTACGAGAAGTTATCAAAAAAAATATATTATGACTACATATTAGAATAAAAAAAACAAACGTTTGATTCATTGATAAGTATTAAAAACGAATGATATATAAAATAAATATTGGTATATTGATTAACAAAGAAATTATTAACGATTTGAAAACATATCTATAGATTAAAAATATTAATAAAAAAAATTAATTAGAAACGTTTATTATTTCAAGTAATCTTGAAAATGTTAAAAATTATCAATAATTGTTTTATTTGCTGTTGAAATTAAGCTATTTATATTGTATAAATCTAAATATGTATATATATATAAATGTGTGTGTGCGTATGTGTACAACTATTTACCTATATCAAATTTTAGTTGTTTATTTCAAATACAGTGTTATACAATTTTAAATACCTACAAATATTTGTTTCTCAAACAATCAAAATATATTCTAATTGAATCTTTAAAATACAATATTATACAAACGTATTTAATTGGTAATAAATGAAATTTTACGAAATTCATTTACATTAAAAGTGTTTTATTTCTTAAAATGTATCTACAAATAAATACAGAGTTCATCATTTTATATAGTGATTTCAAAACAGATTAAACTATTATTTTGAATAACCACTATAAATTTGATTTTTTTTTGTAGTTTGTTTTTTAATTAATTTTGTGTATGTGTGTTCTATGATATTTTTTGTTATAAAATTTTATAAATATCAAAATTATTTTGTGTGAAAATCAATATTATCTCTATACATTTTTTATAAAAAAATTAAATAAAATTTCAATTCTATTATATAAGTGTAATTTTTTTAATAGTAAATTTCAATTATTTGAAAACCAATTAACGTTTTTGTTCGATTTTTTATTCATTAATTTCATCATAAAATGTTATTTAATTATTAATGATAAATGGACATATGAAACGAAATATCCTCAAAAAATATTTTATTTATTAAAAAATTTACTGTTAAAATACAATACAAAATTGATAATCGATATTAGTTATCTTGTATGCGAAGTCTGAAAATAATTTGATAGTTACAATAAATTAAAAATTAAACCACTAATATACAAAAAGGTACTAAATAAAAAAAATATTTTAAAAATTACCAACATCTGTAGTAAATTGTGTTCTTGCATATTATTGCTTTGATATTTTTAAAGAAAAGATTTAGTGATGAATGAATTTACAATATTTTTAGTATTCGGAAAATTTATTATTAAATATAACTATTATTGGTAATTCTTTGGTTTTGAGAGGAATATTTAATTATTTTATAGAAATTTATTTTTGTTCCACTATATGTATATATATATATATATATATATATATATATATATATATATATACATATATAATCAATTGATGGTATAGTGTATTACATTACTGTTTGTCAAATTGGTAAGGATGTTCGATCTAAGGTCGGAAAATTAGGACAGGAGAGATTTTTAAATCGGTGTGAAATAAATTTGTCTCAGAAAGTAAATCCTGAATAAAAAATGTTCATCAACTTACTTAGTTCACATAATGGGTATAACCTAATACTATTTAATGTTGGTTTCGTCTAACACTGAATAAAAGTTGATATGATGATGAATAATTAAATAAGTAGCCTAAATAAAAATAAAGGTTTTATACATTCATTTATTTGCTTACTAATATTTACTATTTTTTAATATCAGTCAATTAAATTTGGGACATTCTGTATATAAAGTAATATATATATATATATATTGTATACGAGGGTCAGTTGATAAATATGGTAAAAAAGTAAGAAAAATAAAATTGAAAAATTTCATTAAATTAAACAATAAATAAATTTACCATACTTATCAAACAATCTACGTATATATATATATATATATATTAAAAAAAATCATTTTCATAACTTTTCATGTAATGATAACTGATTTTCAAAGAAAGCCATTAGAAAACAAATATAATAATTGAGCTAGAGAAAGTGATGATGGTATTTCAATAACAATATTCTCAAATTACAAATATCCATACCGTTACCTCCATATTCTGTAGTTTGCTGTTACCTAAAAATTATCAGTTCCTCTATGAATATAGACAACTGTGCACGGAAACAGCTGTGTAGTAATGAGGTTTGCCTATCACTGTGCACATTATCCTCTTGTGTGTAAACGTATAGGGTTTATTTAAATTTTTATTTGTATACTAAAATTTTTCATACATCTACTTATATATATATATATATATATATATATATATATATATATATACATAGAGAGAGAGAGAGAGAGGGAGAAGGAAAAAAATAGATTCTATATTTTATCACCATTACAAAGAAATCTTGCTCAAATATTAATAAATAAATTGTAGAATGTAATGACATTTAATAAACATTATGTTGAATAAAATTAGAAAACATCTTCAGCAGATATAAATTTCATTATTAACTTGACATATTTCCTTTTTTAAATTTTTAAAAGACTTCATGGTTGATTCATGATATACTATTTATTTTACAATTGTTCAATTTAATAAGTTTTTTTAATTGTGAAACTCGCATAACATTTTTTTAATAGAATTTAAATTAAACATATTTTGGCAATTTTCTCTTTTACACATAATCTTGTTCATTTTTAGCTTAATAAATACGAGGACATAGATAAAATACTGTCATAACAACTATAGTTTTTGTATTGACTCTAAGTATCATTTTCTGATTTGACAAATCCCCATAAAAAATATTTTATTTATTTAACAAATTTTTATGAAAAAAATTGTTAATTATTTTTTATATATATTGTTTTGTTCAAATGAGATTAAAGAATAATAAATGATAATAAATAAATAATTAGTTGTCTAAACCATTCAATTTCATTCGGGCCTATTTCTCTTTTTTTCTATTTCTTTCTTTATATATATATATATAAATATATATATATATATATATATATATATATATATATATATATATATGTGTGTGTGTGTACAGAGAGAGAGAAAGGAAAAATCGTAGATTTTATGTTTAATCACCAATTATAAAGAAATATTGCTCAAATACTAATAAATAAATTGTAGACATTTATACTATTCAATAGGCATTATATTAAATAAAATTAAAAATTATCGTCAGCGGACAAACTTAATTATTTTTTTGATATATTTCCGCTTTTTTAATTTGTTTAAACACTCTTTTCACGTCTAATTCATAATATGCTCTTTACTCCACAGTTGTACAAATGGATATATTTATGCAAAGCTAAAACTTGTATAACATTTTTTAATAGAATTTAATTGAAAATATTTTTGCAATATTTTCTTTTGCGCATTATGTTGTTTCAATTTTGTTTAATAAATACGAGGACATAAATAAAATAATCATTTTCAACTACAGTTTTTATACAAACTCTAAATATTATTTCACCTGGTTTGATAAATTCTTATTTCAAGATATTTCAAATTATTTAACAAATATTTAGGAAAACAATTATTCATCAATATATTTATATATATATATATATATATATATATATATATATATATATATATATATAGGGTAGCCCAAATGAGATTGAAGGCTAGTGAAGAATAGTAAATAACAGTAAGAAAATAAATGTGTCTAAACCTTTCAGTCTCACTTGGGTCAATTTTTCTCTCTCACTATATATATTGTACTTATTGGTCAGAAATTTCAACACTGAATTCAAAAATGAAGTAAACTCTTTTGACAACCCATCGAAGCATAAAAAATATAATATTAGGAATTTCTAGACGAGACTGGAAAACTTTAAAACATTATAGATATGAGAATAGACAAAAATAACTGATATAAGAGAACAGATAAAATCGATAAATGGACAAGGGCAGGACATATGACAAAATACTATGGAATTGCAACAAAGAGACAAAGGAAAACGAAAAAAGATACCCTATCAAAGTTCTAGGAATGATATTGTAAAGTATCATGGATGTGAAGGTTGAATGAAATTACCAATGGACAGAAAATAACAGGAGAATCCTGATAAAATATTTAATAGGACTTAATGACATTCAAAGAAGTTGTTACTCACAACAGTGGGATGATATAAGCTTTTAATGATGATGATAATGATATATATATAGAGAGAGAGAGAGATAGAAAGGGGGAAGAGAGGAAGAGAGAGAGAAAAAACAGAGAAAATTATAGTAACTGTTTTTCTATAGAAAAGTTCTTAAAAAATAGCCAGTTTCGATTATTTACAGAGTATTCAAATTGTGCATTGTATAGCTGATGAAATTTTCCTAAGAAAACAACTATTTTTTCGTGTAGAGAACGAAAGAGGACGCAAGATCCCGCTTTGATGGAAACATGTATTAAAAGTTTATTTGAGAGCGTCGACGATACGAAAACAAATGACATCCTGGAGCGATGTGTGTTCGGGAAAGAAAATCAATATTTGTAATAAGATACAGAAACAAAGAAAGAGGGTCACAGTAAACGTTGCGACCCGTACAAATTCCTGAGTTTTATTAATATGAAAACTTAATTATCGTTTGAACGAATTTCACTTCGTAACGATTTAATACAATAATCTGATACAAGTTTCGGCAGGTTAGTGCCACTTAGTGAGCCAATACGGGACGGTAGTAATTTAATTGAAATAATTTTCAAAAATTGATTCGATCCTTTTGTTGCGTGTACGTTATTGATATCATCTTATTTTTTTTTTCATAATATCTTCGGATTCACTATACCATAATTACTTTTTTTCGGATACTAGCTTTTCTCTATATTTCAAACATCTGAAATTTATTAAAAATTCCTTTCTTTGACGTAGATTCTTCTTAACTAATGGAATCGATTGATTAAACAATATGTTTTTTTTTATAAACTTCGATTTTATTTCAAATAAATTGTAAAAGTAATTAACTTGATTATGTAAAATAATTTAAATATAAAATTGATAATCAATATATAACTTATTTGTACTTATTAAAATAGAACAAAAATTAAACAATTTTTTTATAATTTTACAATAAAAACAATAAGTACATTTTTTTAGTAGAGAACATCTAAAACATAATAAATTAAATTTCCTCTATCTATTTTTAAATACTTTTTGTAATAAAAACATGAATTCAATATGCAAGAATGAAAATATTGTAATTCAGCACACGACCGCCACTATAAAAACTCAACATTCGCAAACGAACTTTTTATTTTTACTATACAATTATTATTTTTATAAAAAGAAGAATGTACCATGCACTGGTAGAATTTCCACCAAAGGAATTAAATATATATTCTAAAATTATAAGTTTGTGGTTTTTCGTCTAAACCAGGCCCGTGCAACCTGCAGCCCCTTTGACATTTTTGTGCAACCCGCGACATAGAACTGTTTTTTTTTTTAAAAAAAAGTAAAGTAAATTAAAATAATTTATTTAGATATATAATGTTTGTCTCGAATTTATTTCATGAAATAAATTTGAATTTAAAGTCAATGAAAATTTCGATATTTGAATTGATGTCTGCATTTTGTTCCATGTATAATTGTAATGGATTATACTTTCAATTAAAAAAAAGAGCTTGAAAAAATCCAAAATATTTTTTGTTTTATTAAAAATAAATATGTAAGTGTATTTTTAGATTACTCTATATATGCAATATATGAACTCTAAAGTAATACTCTGTTTTATTTATATTGATATTTTAAAATATAAAATAAACTAAAAATTATAAGTGAATTAATAAAGGTAATGTTTTTATAGTAAATCGTCTGTATATATATATATACAGTATTGAGTATATTTGGAGTGTATATCTGAAAGATATTACTGACTTATCGATTAAATTGTTTATTGGCTTTCGTGCAACATTTAAAGTAATGTAAGATGTATCTACGATGCACTCATCGTATCAATTGGGTTAACTTGCAGAAAGAAATATGAAAACAGAAGATTATATTGAATGAACATTGACCACAGCTGGAACTACATTATAGTTATAGAAACGTTATAAAAGCTCTCGAGAGAGACTTCGTAACAACATATATCGTTTAAAAATTTCTTGTATTTGATGTTTTGTGTTTTCTTTTCATTTATATGTTTTATTTCAGCCAACAAACTTAAATATACGATTTTATAACGCAGAAGAAACATTTCTTTCATTGTAAATATTAGTGAAATTTATTTTTTAAGTAAATATGTCCTTTGTGTGTCGTATTTATATATCGATGATATTTATTACGTTCAAACGGTTATTTTACACAGTCGTGTACGATAATTTACATTATTTTGTATCGATTTTATGATATTTAAAATTTATCGTCAACAATTAAATACGTTGATGTATTTTTTATGAACGAGTGTTTGCGACATTTTCTTCTTATTCGTTCGCAGTTATACGAGAAAGATAGTGCCGTCATGTACATTATGAATTGCAAAAAGTTCCAACAAAAACTTCTCTGTCATCATTTTTACTTCCTTGACGACCAAGGCTGAACAACAAAAATAAACATAATTCCGAGCACTTTAATGGTACAGAATCGAATAAACATTTTGCTCTTAGACGCCCTAACTGGTTAAAATATGTATTGGGATTTCTTTTATCCTTTTTAGCCGTGGCATCAAGCACGCATTAGAGCAGCCTTTGTAGTTTCGGTCCGAATCTTGTATAACTCCGGCCATTTATTTTTTGAAAGGAAATGTAGACATGTGAAGTATATTCAGTGGCGTGGCCTCGTTTTTGATGAAAAGAATGAAGGAAAACATGATAAATTCTATTGTTTATGATGAAACGTTAACATAAAATATTAAATTTGCTTTAGTCGCATTCGATGTTCTCATTCAATTATATCGAATAATCCTATCAAACGTTCAATTATGTATACAATGGGAAACATCATTGACAAATTTTATAAATTAACGATTTAACAATAGTAGTGTGCGATTTATTATTTAGATAAAACGTTATAAATTTCTATGCGATTGTTGTTGACTACCAACTGCTTAATATTAATATTTTAATTAGCAAAATACCAATAATACGCACAGCAATGACTCATTTTTAATAAATTTCATTTAGTGTATATCAATTTATTTGTGGATGCGTTCTATGACTATTCACACAAACATATTCTACGTTAACTTATTAATATACACATACAGACGTATAACTAATCTAGAACACACAATACATTTAAATGATAATGTAACGTATATTAATGAAATATACAATATCATTATTCAGGCATAATAATACCACATATAATCCACACACACACATTATATATATATATATATATATATATATATCAAAATGAGGTATTAAAGCTATTAAATATATTGTATTATCGAAATTGATCAGTAACATTAATTTATTACATGTTATTGTTTTTCATTTTTCAGGCGTTATTAACAAAAAAAAAATAGTTCAATTACTAAACAGTATTTTAGAAGTTCATTTTAAACGTTGTGTTAATTACTCAATATTTCTTAACAATTATGGATATTTATTTTTAAATATTAACAGGTATTATAATATTCCAATGAAATAACTTATTAACTAATTATAATGTGGGCAGTAAGACTAATTATCGGATAATAGACAAATGATAGGTAAATGTAATTAAATTTATTGAGTACGATTAAACAAAATGAGTGATAATTAAGTGTATTGATTGATTATGTATTCTATTATTAATGTACAAGTGAGATTAGTATTTTGATGTTTACTAATAATAAATAAATATATAAATAAAATAAGAGAGAAAATCAATATAAATTTATATTAAAAATCAATCTAATAATTTGACATTTAATAATATGTATATTGGGTCATTCCATAAATAATGTGTTTTTTTAGAAAAAAATTCGAAATGGATCAAAAATTTGACATTTTAATTTTAATCCAAATTATATTTTCTATTATTATGCACGTTTTATTCGTACTAAAATCTTAAATTTTCAATTTTAGATTTAAATTTTTAATTTTTTCTTTGATTTTGTGTTAAAAAATCGTTTTCTTTGGACATCAGTCCATAATCTATGTCTCATTAATGTGAATTTGGAGATTTAAGCATAGATGAAAATCTGATGGTGGCAGATCGAGAGAGTATGGCAAATATGTCATAATTTCCCATTCAAATTCTCTCAAATTTAGAAGTTTTTTTCATGCCATTTGTAAAAAATTACACTTTCTTTGTTAGCTAGTTTTAGTCTTTTTTCGTCGATAGATTCCTTGAACTGACTTAGTTGTTCACAGTACAAAGCTCTTGTGATGAATCATTTGTCTAGTTGTATTGATAATTCCATCTAACTAACTATATTCCATCAAACTGACAGGATAATCTTCTTTGAATGGAATCCTCCGTTCGGTTATGGTGATGATGTTTCATTGTAATTAAAACCAATTGTCTTTAGTAATTTTATAAACAATCCTTTTTTTGTCATCAATAATAATTCGATTCAAAAATGGCTTCTTTTCAAATTAACATTTAAAAAGAAGCTATTTCTAAACCAAACTGATTAAATCCCGAATATTCGTAAACAACCCACTGATATAGCTTAGAATTTTTACCAATCGTTTTTATATACCAATAGATCGTGCAATAGGTTTATTGAAGAACTTGCCTAATTTTTTTCCTTAAACTAGGATTTTATTCTTCTAGTATACAACGCAAAAATATAGCATTACATATGGGTTGACCCAATATATATATATAGGATTTTCCAATAAGCACTTCAGAAATTTAAATGGAAATAAAACAGAAAGTATTCAGTTAATCAGTTTTTTTTGTTTTAAACCATATTTTATGGGAATAATGATGGAACACAATTTCACTCATATGACCACGACGACTTCGCTTGACATGGTGCATTCGTTTAACCCAATTTTTAGTCACTCTTTCACATAATTGATCCAGTTTCATGAATTGCACATTCAATTCTTATTTTTAATATTTCTGTTGTTTGTGGTTGATCAGCATAAATCAAGATTTTACATAATCCAAAAGAAAATAATTCAATAAAGTTTGATCACATGATCTTAATGACCAATTGATGGACCCATTTCGTGAAATAATGGACTCATTAAACTCTAATTTCAATAATTCTATTGATTTTTTGTTAAACGTTCCATGTTAATTTGTCAAACTATACTGAGTAGAAATGTCAAAATGAGCTTAAGAAAATCAAACATGGCTGTCACCAGCTGTCAAAGTTTTGATATTTTTATTGGAAAACTCTATATACATATATAATGTGCAGAAATTTATAACATATTTAATTTTTCCTTTAAACATTTCAATCTTAACAAAACATTAACAATTTTTGATTACTAATTTTTCCCATTCTACATATGTTTGTAAATAATGTGCCAAAAATAGATTTTTATAATTGTAGAATTTGTAGACAGAATCAATCATGTCAACAAATAGAAAGTTTTGCACGTTCTCGTTTTTCTATACATTAATTTTTACATTTAATTTCAATTTTTAAATTTATATGAAACTTTTTAAAATAAAAATTTATTAATCTTTGTAATATGACAAATAACTAGTTAAAATTTTTATCGACAGTTTTATTGCGAATAAAGCAATTTGTGAAAGATAAAGAAAAGTTTAATGATTTTAAATGAGAAATGGTTATCAGCTAGTCTATATATATATATATATATATATATATATATATATATATAAATATGTCCATGTGTGTATGTATATATAAAACTGCTCGAATTTCATCGTCAAAGTTTCTTGTTCCAATATACACCCATCAATGATATCAATCAGGCAAGCGGCTCTTTTACGTAAATAATTACTGGCTTATAAGTGTGCACAGCTGGGACCATTTGGTCGGCTCCCAATGTTGTTAATTTCGTAAACAGGTGCGGTGCAGCACCGTCAAGTTATTTATTTAAAATCTAGGAAGTTGTAACAAGGGCTATAAATCATAGTGCCTTCGCTTCGGACGAAACAAGGAGGCCACACTACCATCACTTTCCGCGTGTTTTACGATACATTAACAAAATAAACAGTTCGCAGCATCCAATAAACGGGATATACATTGCACGGTCTCGCCCCGTTCTTTCATCGATCATACGAATGAGATTTTAAAATAATTTCGACAGACCTTTATATTTTAATGTATTTATTTTCGTGTATACCAGAGTGGATTTGAGAGAAGATTCATTGTCGATCAGTGTGATATCAAGTTTTGATTTTATTTTTTAAAAATAATATGTGTATTGATATTTATTTGAATTGATTTCTTGTATGAAGTTTTCAAATATCTCTATAACGAATCAATTTTTAAATACATATTAAATCAATAACCATTTAATATAATGTAATAAGGATAATTATGTTTTAAAAGTCTATACAAATCTTACATCCATTAAATTAATTAATACTAAGAACATTAAAATAATATTATATTTTTCAGAAAAAAATAACCAATTATTTGTTTAAAAAAAACATACTAAAACATATCACTGATTTCTTTAATATATATTTATTTATATTTTAGAGACATAAGAAAATTCATTTAAATGGACTGGAAGAGAAATGTATTGGATCGGCCAAAGTGGAAAATATTGGAAGAGATTTTCATCCAGCAGGAGATAAAAAGAGGGTATTTCTGTTGCTGATTATATATATATATATATATATATATATATATATATATATATATATATATATATAATAGGTACTTCAATCAGTATATTTTTATATAAATTATCTAATACCATTGTAAAAATCCAAGCTTATAAAATGTTCAAGACACATGTTTTCTTAAAAGAAGACAATAGTTAGTATGAACAGTTCAATGTACTAGTTATTTTGTTGAAAGTACAAATTGAATTTGTAGACTAGACATATTCTATTAATACTGGATATTTATTTAAAACTTTATATTATTGTTTAACTTTTTATAATTGAATAAAAAAAATTGATAAAATTTAATCATTTATTTTAATTAAAGTGCATTAATTTATTTTAAAAAATAAAAATCAAATAAATAAAATCTACGTCTTAAATTTTAAAAACAATTTTAGTCATATAATTTTATATGAAGTTAAAATTAAATGAATATAAGTTATATAGGATGGCTCAAATGAGACTAAAGGATAGTAAATTATAAAAAGAAAGTAAATATATCTCTCAATTCTTCAGTTTCATTTGAGTTATCTATAGAAGC
>CP092089.1:2527625-2582625 GCA_029203775.1 Neoneuromus ignobilis | reverse complement strand
ATTTAAGTTAATGAATTTATCTTTTCAATTTTTTCTGTAAAATTTTTTTTCCTTATTTTATATGTGGTTTATAGTAGAATATTTTAAATAGTGATTTATGATAAATCAAAATTTTATTTTTTTATTCGTTTCATTGTTTTCGATCCTTATGTAATAGGAAATACAGATTTAATAAAATCAATTTTTTACAATAATTATATGTATTTTTTTACTAACTTAACACATTATATTTATAGTAGAATATTTATTTTACTTGTAATTGAGTAAAAACGTTCAAATGCTAATGTAATATATATATTTTTTAAATTTTTTTAGCTAGACTTTATGACAATTTAATATATTCTATTTATAATAGAATATCTATCTTATTTGTAATTGAATAAAAACGTTCAATATTGAAATTTTAAATTTTAGAATTACATATTTTATATCATCATTAGTAGTGATTTTGTATTTGGATTGCCATGTATATAAAAATAATAAAGATGGATTTAAGTATTCATCTTTATTTCATGTTTCTATTAATTACATATTTGAATATTAGTATTCATTAGTATTGATTTGTATTAAGATTGTCATTTATATAAAAAGATTACTGGAATTTAATTATATATTTTTAATATTGTAATTACCGTAATAAATTAAAAAAAACATTTAGTATGGCTGAAAATATTTTTAATTGCATAATTGTTTTTGAAATTTGTGTTAAATTAACTATCGACATATTTTTTTAAACTGTTACTTTAATTGTAAATTTGCAAATATGAATTTTTATACAGTTAATAGATTTATGAACATAGTATTGTCAAATCAAAGTTAAAAAAAGATTATCTCCAGCGTTCTTACTTTACAATATTTTTCTTTATATTTATTTAAAACTTTGCTTGAGTATTTTACAAAATTATCAATACATCCTTCTTGGACAATAAATGACATTCTTTATTTTTCGAATGATTTATATCTTATAAAATTTATATTTACTCTCGATATAATTTATATTCATACAGTACATAAAATAATTTATATTTTAGTACTTAATATATATTTCTTTTTTATTTGTAAATATTTCTATTGATAAAAAGTAATATAAAATATTATTGATTTATGTAATATCATTATTAATTTTATATTGGTTTGATTAATAAATTATTTTTTTCAATTTCCTTTCATATAAAATATGCAACAAACGTTTATAAAATTGAATTTAAAAATATTCGTTATACAAATGATCACTTAACACCAATAAAACAACTTATTTTTAATTTTATTTATTTAAAAATTGATGTACATTCCAATGGAGATCTGATTTTATCAAAGCGTGAGATTTTAAAATGTAGCGCTCTGATAATGTTTATATGACCATCAAAGTTCACATCAGCTTTTAGGCAAATAAAGTGAATAATAACTGATTATTCAACAATTTTTTTTTAATATATTATGGTGTTGGGTTGGTGATTAATTTATGTTAAAATGAATTTTCTACAGTAACAAACCAAAAATTTGGAATTATATACCACAAATAAAAATACGTTTTATTATAGTTATTTTACATTTATCTTTTTTTATATTCAGAATATAAGGGATTTATAACAAATGTATATATATATATATATATATATATATATATATATATATATATATGTATATAAATGATTTATTTGAAATGTACTAATTTAAAAAAATATTTTTTTACTTAATTTATAAAAAAAATTTTTTTATTGATTATTAATATAATCATTAGTTTTTTCTAAAATTAAATACAACAATAATTTTAAAACTGAATGATTGTATTTTCATCCATGTATGTTTCTGTGAGTTGAAGTATTTATAAAAATGATTGATAATATTAAAAACATTGTCTGTGCAAATATTTAATTAAGTAAAATTGAACATACGATGTTCACAAAATTGAAGTATTAATCTTAAAAATAATATGAATTCGGAATTTAATATCACACCGGTAGGTATATTCTCTAGGGATATTTCGAGAGTTATAATATTCTAAGATGTCACCGTTATGTATGTATAACAAAAAAATGAATCTTCTCATTACTGTAGACTTTTAGAAATGGGCGGCAAAATGAAAAGTGAGGTTTGTGAGTGAGACGTTCCTTCTATAAATTGCCCTCACCCGTGCAATATGGCTGCACCGCTAAGCTGTGTAAAGTCGCCTGCTGCTCGTGAAAGCTCCTTTTGACATTGATTTCCATTGGCGTCTCGGCTATAATCGCATTCAGAAAATATGGTAATGGTTTTCCTAAAATTAAAATCGACAGGAATTATGGAATAACGGCTGACAAAAATTAAAATAATATTGCTGTGTTCTTTTTTTAACATAAAAATCATTTTGCTGATATTGACTTCGACTTTTTAATTTTTGAGAAGTTTTTCACTGTATATAACAATGAATATTTATATACATGTACATTATTTTTCTAAATGTATTATAATCTATCAGTTAAAAATTAAAACTTAAAATATCTTATAAAAATTCCAATTACTTAAAAAACATTTATATAATGCTTAAAATTTTCATATTACATAAGTTGTAATATCTTATTTATTTATTTTTAAAAAAAGTAAAGTAAACTATTTTCCATATTTTAATAGTTTTTGTAAGATTAAATAAATAAAATTCGATTTTTCCTCACCGTTTTAGTAATAACATTTGCAAATGGGAAGTAACTTAATATATTACATAAAATAATATTCTGTTTTTATTTCTCGTTGACTTGTCCTATTTTATATCATTATCGATCCCAGATATATTTCATTCTTCGCTTCACTATTTTTCTTCGTATCGTTATTTTAAGTTTATTATTTTCATTTCTACAATCTATCATAACTTTATATTTTCCTTTAGCAATTTTCATGTTATATTTAGTTTTCATAATGTTGTCTATGATTGAGAGTATATTTTTCAGTCGTCTTAATTTTTTGGGAAAATACTCTATTATCTACAAATCCAAACGTATTTCATTTCAGTACGTAATTTTTTAACACTCCACCAATTTTTTATAATTAGTTTTCATAATGTAGTCTATAATTTAAAATGTATTTTTCGATTCGTCTTTATCCATTGTTCATAATACTATATTATCTGAAAATCCTAACGTATTTAATTTCAATTCGTATTTTTTTTGCTATCTGCCTATTTTATCAATATTTGAAAAAAATATTTTAAAAAGGATTCTTTTTTCAATGTATTTTGAATATCGATTTTTCATATTTCCTTCAATTTTTAATTACAGCTTTCAGCTTCATTCTTTTTCGAAATGATTCTTTTATAAAAATTTATCATAAGTAATTATTAAATACTTTGATACAAGTTTATTATTAATATTATGATTCGTTTTTAAAACATAATTCAGTTACAGTACTCAATTATTATCGTTAGTTTTTTAGTGATTAATGAAAATCTAAAATATTTTTATAATTAAATTAAAATATATTAGAAATTTCTCATATATGTATTTATATATATATATATATATATATATATATATATATATCATATATTGAGGAAAAAATAATTTATTTAGTAATTAACTAACTTCTTATTAAGATGTTGATATATTTTCAATTTTTCTGAGTTGACATATTACAAAAAAAAAACTATTGTAACGATATAATGTCTACATAAACGTTTTCGTAACGCCACTGTAAAAATTTTTATACAAGTCAGTTGGTGTATGAACTCTTATAAGTCATATACTCCTGTATGTCATTATTCAAGTTTAGCTGAAAGATCGAGAACGCAGATAAGCTTGGTTTAATTCGACTACTGTTTATTCTCCCTTTCTTTTGACTTTTATGACTTGAAAAGTGATGAAACTGTACATTTTTGTTAAACGTGTAATATTAAAAGTTTACTTTTAGAAATAAGTGTACACAGTTATATATAAACACTTTTATATATATATATATATATATATATATATATATATATATATATATAAGACGTAGTACATAAATTTTCCTATATTTACTAAGGAAATAAATATATTTTATTGTTTTACTTTCAACAATATTTTATTATTATTTATGCGTCTGCGTTTTTATTTCTTTGTTAATTACTTCTGCAGGTGGTAAGGTATTACAAGAATTCTAATTTTTATTTCCTTTTCATATTATACTCCTTGTATTTTTTATACACAAATTTGGTATAAATGAATTTTATCGAGTTAATCGAAAATGTTTATTGTATATAATTCTTTCATAAATATTTTAAGCAATAAATTTTCTTTCATCAAAATCAATATTTTTTATTATAATAATAATGTTCAAATTTTGAAAACTTGGTATTAAATGAAATTTTTATAAATTTGTAAAAATTACTGAACAAAAAATGTATAATTAATTATTATCGTCATGCACTTAGTTGAAATTTGTTATTTTTTTATTAAATATCTTTGAATATATTGTATATATGGTCATCCAAATATAACGCCTAGACTTATGTTTTATTAAAAAGAAACTACACATTTTTTTATAAAACCCAAATCTAAGCACCACATTTAGATGACCCTATATAAGTAACAAAAAAAATGTTTGTGATAAATATATATTTTTTTCAAAAAAAAGTATTTAAAATAAAGATAACCAAATATAATTTGTATTATACTAAGAGAATATTTAGAATATCATATATTTTTCAAGAAATTATTACCCAAACATTTAATTTTAAAAATAATCGTAAATTTTCTTTCATACAATAACTGAAAAAATTTTTTATATAATAATTATTATAATATTGTTGTTAAATATGCATTATTAAAATGTATAAAGAATCGATATTACAAAGATAATACTAATGTTCTTATGTACAAATGCAAATAGTTAATACTCAACAATAAAGTTTAGATATTTCCCATGTGATATAAAGATCAAAGGCGAGCAGTTCAAAGTTCTGCCATTTTGATATTGATTGCAAGACTTACAGATTATCTTCTCATATTTCAAATAGTCTATTCATTTTAGTAATTATATATATATATATATATATATATATATATATATACAAAACTCCATGTAAATATTTGTTTTCGAATTTGATTATATATAATATGTTATATGAACTTTTAAATATTTAAATTTGACATTTTTTCCATTGAACATAAAAATATTTACATATATTCTATTCTAATAAAAAAAAGTTCAATATATTTCAAACACTTTTTGTATGTTATTTATAACACAATAATTTATTATTAAGATTTATTTTAATTTTTTTAAATGAACAATTATTAAATTATATTTATATTCATACACGAAAAACACTTATACAAGACATTGACTAAATAGTCTAGTTTTTAGTTGCATGATTTATCTACGCACCGTTCATTGTAATTTTTTTTTTAAAAAAAATCTAAATATATATTATGTATTAAATATTTATTTTGTTTGAACAATAGTATAACAATTTTATCAGTACTGCTGAATGTAATATTATATAACTGATCTCACATGTACGTTAATGTGTTTTTGCTGAAGTGCACTTACATTTTAGTACTTGATTCATCATAAAGATCTTGACTTTGTAATGTGCACCGATTACTCGAGCAGCAAATGTTTTAATACTCCCTTAAGGATGATTTCAACAATTCGCAATGCGCTAATTTTGCGGTTTTGTCTGCAATTACAAATACCTGGAACAATCAAGCTTGTTCGCATTTTATAGAATAGATTTGAGCTAATAAAAATATTTATGTGATACGAACAATTAAATTCAATACTTAAATATTTAGGAAAAATGAAAAATGTATAGAGTTTTACGTTGTAACACTGCACAGAGTCAAAATTAAAATTGTTTAAAATGAATATGTGATGGATGTTCATTTTGAATTATATATAAATTCAGCATTTATAACAAATTAATAAATCATATTTTTCTTTATATATATTTTTATTAATTCATTACACATGTAATTAATTATATTATATTCGAATAATTTTAATACAATTTATATAAATTATTTTGAACAATATAAAATTATAAAAAGGGATTTCATCATTTCAAACTCAGCTTTTGAATACACCTATTGTTTTAACTATTAAATTGTATTTAAAACCGTCACAAACAAAATGTCTGTATCTTCTAAAATAATTAAGTTTTGTTTTCCAATTACACATGAACGATAATACTACCACAGGCTTAATAATATTATGTTTCATCATTTAACGTTACCAATGCCAAACAATTTTCAGTAATGCCGACGTAGTTTCGTGTACATATTTGAAAATTTATACGATATATAAAAAACGTTATAATATTGTATTTATTTGTGTATAAAAATATTTATAGTAATTATATTGTATCTATTATATCAATAATTAAAACACAGATGAAAAAAAATGTTTAGTAATATTATAATTTATATATACAATAATAAAAATCTAATATTTATAAAATATGAAATGTTATGAAAATTAATAAATATTTAAAATAAAATAAATAACATTTGCAGTAATTCAGATCTGAATAATTAATAATATTTAATCAATTAACTGATTATCTGTCGTATAGAATTTTCTGTTAAATGCACAAGTTGTCAAGAGCAATTTTATCTGCATTTGTTATCAGAAATCTTATCTACACTCTCTCACTAAATCTTGTTACTTTTCCTCTTTGTGATATTTTCTTTTTCATCTTATTATTTTAGGACATCAATAAATTATTTTTATTTCCATTGAAATATATTTGTCAGAAAATATGTACCA
Source organism: Neoneuromus ignobilis (assembly GCA_029203775.1). NCBI lineage: Eukaryota > Metazoa > Arthropoda > Insecta > Megaloptera > Corydalidae > Neoneuromus > Neoneuromus ignobilis. Next base: position 2,575,905 of record CP092089.1, on the reverse strand, counting down.
TCCAAAATAAACATAGTTTTCGTATTATTTTCTCATTATATTTTTTTAAGAACATTTTTTGGCATATTTATTTAAACTATAAAAACATTTAATATTATTTTTGTATAATAAATTCTTAAATTATTTAAAAACATATTTGTTAAATATACACGTTACATTTGTATTCATTTTGAATAATTAATAAAATAAATTTATATTCGTATTTTTTGTAATAAAAATATTTTACAATTATAGGTTATTTTATTGATATATTCAATGTTACATAAATTAATTTTATTCATTGATGTAACTATAGTTATAACAATTTTTTTTAATTATATAATTTTAAAACTTAATTTAAGAAATAAACCACTCTTACAATGAAAAGAGTAATTAAAATATTTTCTAAATTTGAAATAAATTTAAAAAGCAAACATTGTATTATGATAATGACATTTATATATAGAAAGATAAAAGGTAAAGCTACTACCTTTGTGTGGTTAATCTGTCACATATATAAAAAATGATAGCGGTCTAAAATGACCATTTATAACTTATAGAGATAAATTTTTGAGAACGTTTTAAAAAATATATTATTCTAAAGTCTTTATCTGATTTTATAAAAAATATGGTTAGATATCAAATAATAGAGTATTTATAAGTTACTCGTATTTATCGAATTTTAGTTATTTTCCATAATTGAATTTTTAAAAAATAACTTTATTAAAAATATGTAAATATATTTATATTTCCAGTGGTTTAGCGTTGTGGATAATTAGCTTTTACACAAAACACTCATCATTAGGCCGCAAAATTTTGTAATAGTGCTGAATAAATACTTGGTATCCATTTTATTCCCTAATTCAAATTTCAATAGATTTTATAATACCATACACTGAAAGTGATTGTATTATTACTGAAATATGTATTAACAAATAAAGAGGATTGCAATTTATTATTCAACATTTTTATAAAATATTATGGTATTAAGATGAGTGATTCAATTACGTATAGATTTTTGTTACAAACTTTTTATAAAAAAATCATTTATTGAAAAAAGATATATATAATTTTACATATATTTATAATTATTATTAGAATATCTTTTATTATGAATAATCGTATTTATAGTAAAATTGCTATTAATATTCAAGTATGATAAGACATAATACTCTGTTAATATGAAATAAGTTTATTAAAAAAATAAAAATTCAAACATAATGACACAAAATAACAAATAATAAAATGATATAAATATTTGTAAGGATAATAGTATTTGTACAATTATTACACAAATTTTATAATTATTTCTTAAAAACATAAATGATCAACATAAATAATTTATAACATATTTGTTTGTAAAATAAAATAAATATTTTGTTTATAAAAGTTTTTTTTCCATAAAATTTTTTTTATATAATAAACCGTGTATAATAGTAATTTTCATTATTGTTTGTTTAAAATTTTTCTTATTTTATACATGTATTTTTTAATTAGAGTTGATATACATACACACACACACACACATATATATATATATATATATATATATATATATATATATATATATATATATATGAAATGTTAATTAATATTATTTATATAGGATATGTATTTTAAACGTAAAGCCTTTCCTGCTAAGAATTAATATTAAATAAATATTGATAATTAAATTATGTAAACATATAAATAGATTAACAATGTTAGCCATATTTTATTAAGTTTATATGTACAATTCCCTGATTATTAATTTATGGAAAACGTGTCCAGTGTTTTTACGAATACATAAATAACGCAGCAAATAATCAATTGAAAAAATTTATAATTTCGCTTATTTGTACAAAAAAAATTAACCGGTTTGAATTTCTAAGGAAAAAAAGTATAATGAAAGAATAACTGTACTCGATCCAGCAGGAATAAAATTAAATTATTTTAATGATGACGACATGAAATCATGGTTTTGTGTGCTATGTAAGTGATTTTTGTTTTGAGAGTAAGCAAACAGGACAAAGCACTTAAAAATATTGAACCGTTTTGTTCGCTACATAACCAATGGAGGTCATTGCTACACTGTTCATCAGCGACCTAATTTATATTCATGGAGATTTTGTTTGGATAACAGTTATAACTTTGAGAAGGGCTGAAAATACGTGAGTCTGTAAAGAGAGGGTCTGCTATTTGCTGGTCGCACGGTCATTAGAAACTAATTTAATTATTATTTATGGTTTAAATATCTACATTTGTAACGTGGTAATGAACTCCAAATTTAGTGATCTAGCGATAACAAACATTTCGATTATATGCACAACGAACAATGAATATCATCAACTTGTATATTTTTTCAAAGATCACACGAATTTCGTACAATCTTTTTTCCTATAGTTTGAGTAAAATCATATATTTTACAATTCATGAAATAATGAAAGTAATATATTATAATACACATTGTGATAAAAACTACACACACATAAATCTATACGAAACATTATTTCAATTTACAGATTTCTAGTTGTACATTTCAAATAATAATTATCATTTTTGATGAAACCAAGGAATTATCTAAAACTTGTTTTTGATAACTGTTATTTAAAAAATAAGAGATTGAAAAGAAAACGTTTGTTTTCTTTTCAGCCTCAAAAACATAAATATTAACATACGTTTCTCTGTTAAAAAAGCGTATCAAAATACATTTTCAATCTCTAAATAAAACGGAATACGTAACATGTAATTTCGAAAATAATGTATTTTTCTGCAAGATATACGAAAAAGTTAACATTGTGGGCGTTAAGACAAGATATAAGAAGTAATTGCAAACGAAAGCATTTCAAAAGCGTTAAGGCGGTAAAGAGCACATAATTCTTTCAGTATTGCCAAGTGCAGTACAATTTTATACTCAATAAAATAAGGAAAATGCGTTCAGTATTATGATTAATATCTTCTAACGTTTTTTTTAATACATTAACAAAAAAATAAAGATTTTATTTCTAGTAATATGTTTCGATGTATGAATAGTTTAATATTAATCGTTATTTAATTTATATACAGTGAGTGTCGTTTAAAATCATATAGCTAGATTATTAAGAAACTTTTTATTATTACACAAATCTTTAATAAAACAAGCATTTTATATTTGATTCTATGTTAAAATTCAATTAAATGATAAATAATTATAAACTTTGATTTCAAATAATAATAATAAAAAATTCATTACATTTGTTACAAAATCTATCAGTCAGTTAAAATCGTACAGAAAAAGTTTATAATAAAAAAGATTTAAAAATGATTTAAAACAATATTTTTAGTTTTTAGTTGAAAACCATTTGATGTTTTCTGCAACTTGTAGTAGTTTAGGTATGGAAGCAACTATTTTTTCACTCTTTTTGAACAGCTCTTTTTAGATTTTTTAGATTCAATATTAAATGTATTATTTTTATCTAATTTATTCTAAATATGTACAATTACATTAAGATCTGGAGACTGAGTTAGAGTTTAGATAATTATATAATGTCCATATTCGTGTAACGTGTAAAAATACTTTGAATCATTCTTAATATATAGTTTAAAAGTTTTGTGAATACCAATTTCTCCAACATTTTGATTTAAATTCTTCTTTATTATATTTATATATGCTCATTTATCCATCATTCCATTGATAAACACTGATCTTCCATCTCTATATGCTGACATCCAACTCCATATTATTGGCGATTTTCTGTCAATTTTCAACGTTGATTGTGTTTTTAACGTTTATTTCGTTATTTGGTTTTTCCCATACTGTAAATTTTCCATCGTGCATAAAAAGATTTAATTTTTATTCGTCATTGAAAATGACGTCGTTTTAAAACTCCAAAAGCTTATTTACATACTCTGTTACAAATTCGAGTCTTCTTTTTCTATTTCGTTCGTTGTTAAGAAGTTTGTTGCGTGCAATTCTATCAAAAACGTCATTTTTTTACAAAACTTTTCTGATTGTAAACTCATTCACATTTTTCTTCAAGTATGTTTTAATATCAGCAGCGATTCTAGGGGATGAATTTTGAGAATTTTCGTTAATTTTACGAAGTATACATCGTTTGAAATTGTTTATCTAATTGAATTTTTAATTTATTTCTTACACGATTTTCTTCTTTGTAGCTTTTCATTATACAAATTGAAAAATATTATTAAATTAATTAATTAAATTAAACAGAAAATAAATTTACCATACTTATGAAACGACCCTTGTATAATGAAAAGATACAAAGAAGAAAATCGTTTAAGAAGTATTTTTTTCAAAATACATATTCTATATAAATAATATTAATTAACATTTTATATACATATATATATATATATATATGTATGTATGTATGTATGTATGTATGTATGTATGTATGTATATCTACTCTAATTAAAAAATGCATGTATTATTGAAGTGTACTACAGCAGCTATTTATAATTTCGGAGATTTCTATGCATCTTTTTCAAAATTTGCTCAATTTTTAAATTTCAAAAGACCATGCTTCCAAGACAGTTAAAACTATATTGAATAGTTTTAAGCATAGAAAGATGTTTTTTTCAAATTACTAAGAAAAATTCTAGAATGATTCCCTGAATTATGTCTGCTAAAAGTCATTGTACGATTTCAAGTGATGACTAGTTCTTATTATTTTAAAAAAGAGTTTTCTCAAAAAATATGTACTGAATTTTAAATACATGTATTTATTGTAACTATTTTTTTTTTATTTCATACTTACATGAAAAGAAATTTTAAATAAAAATTATTCTTACAAATACAGTACGATCTTAAGTAATACACAATATATATATATATATATATACACGGACACACATACCACAGATGATATTGTTGTTTAATACTCTATGTATAATTCTAGAAATTCTATAAAGAAAACATTACTGATAAATGAATAAAATAAATGATGTTAAAAATGAAATTATATTTGATATAAATTAACTTTTCGTTCATTAACCAGTCAACATCTTTATACTTTACTTTTGTGTAAAGCAACGTAGTAGCACCGCATTGAAGAGTTACCTATTCCGCAGAGTCCACAGGACAATTTCATAAAGCCCCCAGGCACGCTTGTCAAATTTAAATATGTAATGGAAACGGGCCGATTACAAAGGAAACCAAAATCAAGCCTGTTCATGCGCGACTAATTTAGTAATGTGTCAGTAAATAAAGACTACATTTACTGGCTCTAGGCTTTGTGGTTTCTCCGAGAATATTTTCAAACGTTTTATTATGACGTCACTAGATGGCTTGAGTGTTTTTGAATGGTTTCTACTTAAGTTGGACGTATACAATATATAACGATGAAAGTATGTCTGTTACTTTGACATGTTTGGAAAAATTGTGTTTTTCAAGAGAGAAAATACGAGCTCCTTTGTAAGTAGTACACCATGTATATATTTAACAATTTTTTTTTTAATATTAAAATTTAATTTGTTTACTATCAAACAGAATTTAACAACCGACGAAATTTCAATTTTGTGCTCACGAATGAATTTTCTTTTTTTTTGGAAAAATATAATAGCACGTATCTATTTAAAGCTGTTTGTTTTTTCTTCAGAAAAAATAAGATACGTATCTTAATAGTTTCCTACATTTCATTTCAATCGTTATTTTTTTAATAATTTAATTTAACTGATTTTGTACTTTTTGAAAATACTTTGTAAAATGAAAATATTTTTATTTTAAATAAAACATTTTTGTTTATATGAAAAAATAAAAAATGTTTTCAGTTTTACAAATATCTATTTATTTTATAATACAGTATAAAGAGAATTGTCTTTCAAATACATTCAGATTATCTTCAATCGTATGTCAGTTAATTAAAATAAAATAGAGTTAATTTTTCGAACTCTCTTGAAATGAAAATGTGTTAAATGTAAATTTCGATATAATTTTTTTTTAATTTTTCTTTTGGTATTATAAAGTATTTTTCTTAATACTTCTTATATCTCACGTTTCTTATTTTCTTAATAATCTAGATGAAAATTAATGTCTAGTATTTTTTTTTGAAGAAAAGTGTAATTTTTAACGTAGTTATACAAAGACAAAATCTTTAAACACAATATATGTAATTCAAACTTTCTCATTCAATGTTCCAAATAAAACATCGTAACAATAGAATTAAGCTTGAATACAATACCCGGAATACACAGCATGACTCTGCAACATCGTATGTATATTGTTTACATTATTTTATATTAAGGTTATCTCACAGATTTCAATACAGCAGTAAACACTGAACATCCAAATATAAATTTCTATTTTAACTTAAAAATAGTGAAAAAGATTTTCATAAATGTCTATTTTGAATAATGGTAATGATAATTAAATTTCAATCACTTATTAAATTTTAAATATGAAATGTGTACTCGATAAAATATTTCTATAAAATTTAATTAATGATTCCGTGATCGGAATATTGTGATGGATTTTATAGAATCCATCGACTTGAATAAATTTCAAAAGTATCGAAACAGTAAAGTAATCCAAAACTTACAAAATAAATGAAGTGACCCGAAACTTTTAGATTAGTTTTACGATTTTAGTTTGTTCGGAATAAACTCAATAAAATTATATTATATTAAGGAAAATTCATAAAAATCTAATGATATTTTTTTATCATAGATTATTGATACTTATATTCTTAGTCGTGTATTTCATTGAAATAATTTCAAATCAATTTTATGTATATCCATAATTTATATATATATATATATTTATTGGGTTGCTAGAGATATTTGAATAAATTTTCTTAATGTATCAATTTTCCTTGACGTTTCAAAAAAAATGGTAAAAAGAATATTAAACGTTTAGATATTTATTGTGAAATCGTTTAATAATGTACGAAATCTCGTTTCGTATCACCTCATTTCACGTTGTTTTCAACAGAATAAAACCTTTGGTAATATGCAATGAACATTTGCACTTTAGTTTTAGTGCAAGTATGAGACAGTTCGGTTTCTAGGTTGCTATACTACCCAACGAACTCGACTGTGGTTTATCTACTGTGAAACAAGAAAATAAATGAGTCTGCGTTTACAACCTCTGCACTCTGAAAGAAACTATTTACCATCTCCAATGAATCAAAACAAAATAAATTAATTTCTATTTAATATTCTAGATATTTTAATAAACACTTAGTATAATGTTTGGATTTAATTTTAAAACAGTTTTTAATCAAAATTAAACACATTAAATATTAATGTACTATTATATGGACCATTTATTATGAAAGTGGTATCTATCCATTTCTTTTCTTGTTTTGAGATATTTCAAGATTTGCATTTTAGTCGATTCAAAAATACTAATAAAGTCTATTAAGTTTATGTTTCTATGAATTTAGATATGTGTAAATTGATTATATAAATGACTAAATAAACCAATATATTTCTTCTGGGTCGTAATGGACTTATTTTTAGAATTCTAAAACTGTAAAAATCATTAAATTTTAATAATTTCAGTTTTACTTGAATTAAGTTATGTTTTATTCAGATCTTTTTTATAAGGAACAAGAAGCAAAATACTATAGTTTTATCTCAATATTTATTAATTTATTGTTAAAATACTTTATGCTTGTATGTAAGTTTATTATTATTATGAGTTTAACATTAGATTCTGTTTTTCTTTTTGTTCGTTATGTGGAAGTATTTTAAAATATTCGTGATACATAGAAAATATATAAAGCAATCACTGCATCATATCCTTATATTTTTCGGATGTAATGGGTCTGAAATTTTTAAATAAAAGTATTAGTGATGTTTCTGAACCTTAGTGGCCTCCCTAGACTTATTGGTGATGAATTTAGATTCATAAATTCCATGTTCTCTATTTATGTTTTATTTAAAATAATATCTGGTACACTTCTGCAAAACTTCATCCAAGATATTTTTAGCCAATTGACTTTTTATTTTCAAATTTACAATTTTTACTAATTACAATTTCTATTATTTTTTTTTTTTGACCTGGAATAATCTTACCACTTTTTGTATAATATTCTTGTCTAGGATTTCACGTCCAGAGATCAAACGTACATATTTTTTTTAAAAAAAACTAGATTTTCATATTAGATTTTTTTTATAAAATTGTACTCCTTTGCTTACACAATGCTTAATGACATTACGAAAAATGGACTTGCACTACTTTCATAATAAATGATTTTCAGTTGCATTTACTAATGAATTTTCAATTCATCAAAGCATGTGAATATTTTAAAATATAGACTGTGAATTGTCTACAAATAAAAAGTTCATACTAAATTATTTCTTATTTTTTTCTAAAAATGAACTTACATCACTCATAATAAACAATTCATATGATAACATTAAACAGCATCGATATTTTGTGATTACAAAAACCTTTAATTATTTGTAATCTATTAATTTTGAAATTAATTTCACATATTTTTCCCTATTTTTACTAAATAAATTCCTAAAATTACAAAACAAACAAAAATGTTCATCAAAAAATTTTGAAAATAAAAAATGTTATAATTGAAAATAATATTTATATTAATGATTAGATATTCATTAACGTTTTTAGTTAAAATAAGTACTAAATTTGGCTATTCAATTATATAATTTTTTCGAAATTTCTTATTGAAAAATATATATAAAAATAAATTTACAATTAATTAAAGACCTATGATGTATGTATAATAAAAAATGATGGATGGCTGAATCTGTAAATGTAAAAAAATATAAATCAGGTTTATATAAATTAAAAAATTAATGATTATTTGACACATTAACGTTCATTAAAAAAATATTAGTGTATTGATAAAAAGCACAAATATTGTGAAGTTACAGTTTAGAAACTGAATGGACTGAAAAATAATTTTTTTTCTAATGAAAATATAGATATAATGTATGGAATTCAATTGAAAATTACATACATTCATAAACATATATATATATATATATATATATATATATATATATATATATATATATATAATATGTGTGTGTATAATTTATGAATCAAGTAATTACTTTTCGATATACTTAACAGCCACAGATATTTAAAATATATGTACTAGAGCATTTAATGTCAGAAAGTGTTATTTATATTGCATTAAATACTGAATAATAAATTTGTAGTTTTAAAAACACAACCGCAGTTTAAATGAATTATAGGAAAATGATTTTTACTTTTTCTAAAAAAAGCATGCTTGTTAAAGTGACATAAAAATAATATATGACATTTATATTTCAGTTATTATTCTCTACATTTGAATTTTAATTAGTGTCTATTGTTTGATAATAATCAAGTTATAAAAGAAAACTATTTTATTGGTAATTAAATGATAAATGAAGAATTGTAAATTTCTTTTCCTAGTATAATAAAAAAATTATAATTAATATTAACATTGAAAAAGGAAAAGCAGTAAAAATCAATATTAATATATTATTTTAATTTTTGAAAAAAAAATTGACTTAAATAATTCTACTCTAATTTAATATTATAATTCATGTTAATAAAATGGTATTATTTACTTTTTTATATAATAAAATATAGATATTTTGATAAGAAAATTGTCAGTGTATTAAGGAAAAAAGCATAAATGTATAAGTATATACACTTTTTTTATAAATGTGTATATATAAATCAAAAAAAGGTATCATTTAAATTATTTCACATTTACATGGTTTACGGCTATTGAACTCTTTCTGCTTACCTATACTGTTATATTATTGTACAGAAAATGGAAGATGTTTATTTTTTAATTTTTTAAAACATCTCATTAAAAATTAAAACAAAAATTATAAGTGGATATATGTATGTTATAATTTTTATTAAATTTTGTTTTGGGAAAAAGTTTTATAGCATTTAAATCATTAATTATTTATTTATTATATTATTTTATAATTTCAATTTCACTAATGATTCAAATTTTCATTTTGTCTACTATACATTCAATATTAATTTTTTAATAGAGTAGAAAAAACATCACAGATACCTAAAGGCAAATACTAGTAGACAAATAATTCCAATTTGTGTTTATGGAATTACAATATAGTAATAGAAATATTTACAGTATTTTAAACAATCAAAATTATTAGTGGACGTGAGAGTATGGTAAAGAATTCCTATAATATAATAAATACACATTAGATAGGAAATTAAGATATAGAAATAGTGTTATCGTCGATAATAAAGATCTGTATTATTAAATAATAATAAAAATGTATTTAGGTATATACACACACATAAACATACATATACACACACATTTACATGCACACACCTACACATCGACACATACACATATACACAAACACACACATACACATGTACACTTACAAACACACACACACATTATAGGTATTTTTTAAGCGTGATAGAATTTTAAATTTAATCCCTATCAAAAATTCTATCTAATATAAAAAAACACTTTACATATATATATATATATATATATATATATATATATATATATATATATACACACATGTGTGTGTATATGTAAAAGGTGTTTTTTAGGTTAGATAGAATTTTTAATAGAGATTCAATTGAAAATTCTAAATCGCCTGAAAACACCCTATATATATATATATATATATATCTATAAAATAATTTTAAAAATTTCCAGCACAATTGTGTTTGATTTTATAGAAATAATTACTGATAAATAAAATGTAAATTAGCTGTTCATAATTAATATATTGAAATTATTATTATTAATACAGATAATTATTATTATCATTACTATTTACAAATGAAAAGTACAATAAGTATTTTCGAAGCACTTTAGTAAAATGGCAATTATTCACAAAAGATATTAAAATGAATATTGAAACATTACTTTTACAATAGATTACTGGTTTAAAATACTAAAAGCTCTTGTTCCTCGAACGTCGACTAAGTTCATTGCAAAATAAATAAAAAAGATCATTTCAGTGTTAATCGTACACTTTTATTTTGATGACAATGTAAATATTGCGTTAAAATTTACAAAGCGTGCTAATAATTAGGATTCAACAAGGTAAGGTCATTAACAGTTTCGTAAAGATTTATCAGCATCTCACGAGTAAAACATACAATTCATGTGCGGTGGCATCAGTGTTCGTCGACCAGGCTCACAGCAGCCTGCATTATGCTGTGTGAGCGTAATTAACAGAGTTTAATTATTTATAAAATCAATACACTTGCGAGTTTATGCAGCGCCAGAACGCCAGCTGTTCTGTTCGCAGTCAACGAAATAAATATCTCTTGAATCTTATACTGACGTTCATCTAAGCTACCAATGACTAAAAAATTATTTATTAAAATACACAATAAACGACAAAAACAACTCATTAAAAATTTAATAATTACCAACTTGGTTCAAGTTTTGTTCAACGAAGACTTTTAGAACACGTTTTTTTATTTTAAGTCAAAATTTTGAACGATGTGAACTTACACATCATCATCATCATCTTCATATCATCTTATATCAATATCTACTGCTGGACGAAAGTCTCATTGAATGTTACCATTCACTAGTAATTGGTCGTGATAATCACGTTGACCAGGCAGGTTGATGAGGATTTTTCATTCAAAGTTTATTCCTGTAGATAAGTTTCCTTCATTTCGGCTTAAGAGCCCCATCTGCTCTATTTCTCTAATCGGAATTGAACATACTTTCTCGCATGATAAGTGGTGAAGCAAATTACTATACCACTGGTCGAATATATATATATATATATATATATATATACATAGAGAGAGAGAGAGAGAGAGATGTACAAGATAACAAGTAGAGATAAAAACTAATGGATTAGAAAAAATGAAAATTTGAACCTTCGACCATCGGCGTTCACATAATTAAAAGTTGGAGTATTTTTGTACTCCAGCTTTTCTTATTATATGAAAATTTTAAATTTAATAATTAAATATTTTAACAATAGAATCATGGATTACAAAAGTACCTCATGTGGGGTGGTCTGGATTAAAATAGACACTAGTTTGTCTTTGAGTAAAAATAACAGACCACAGATGAACAAGAAGTATTGTTGATTGGGGAATTAAAGATATAAATGGACTTAAAAAGGCATCTAAAAATAGATAAGAGAAAAACAAACAAGAATTCGTTTATGTGGAATAGAAAAGAAAGAACTGAGTTGCTGATAGTGTCGTTTTAGAATAGGTGTGTAAAATAAGTTTCTGTTACTGATACTGATGACATATTGTTTTCCACTAAGCCCTTAAGAAGTTTAAATGGAAGTAAGACAAAAAGTATTTAATTAATTAATTATTTATTTTCTGTTATTTTTAAGAATATTCTATGGCATTTATAATGGAATCTGATTTCACACATTAACTACCACGACTTTGCTTGACATAGTGCATTCGTTTGGTCCAGTTTTTAATCACTCTTTCACATAATTAGGACCCAATTTCATGAATTACACGTTCAATTTTCATTTCTAAATACTTCTGTTGTTTGTGGTTTATCAACATAAATCAATGATTTTACATAATCCCACAGAAAAAATATAATGCAGTTAAATCACATGATCTTGGTGGCCAATTCATGGGTCTATTTCTTGAAATAATGAACTCATTAAACTTTTGTTTCAATTAGTTGATTAAAGGTTTTACAATTTCTAAACATTATTGAAGTATTAAAAGTTTCATGATAATTTGTTAAACTATACTAAGTAGAAATTTTGAAATAAGATTAAAAAAAATTAAACATGGTTGTCAGTTTTCTGATATTCTTATTGGAAAACCATATATAACTATATATACTATATTGTATATCATCACCATCTTTTACAGTACTGGATGAGAATCTCTTCTAAAATTTTCCACTTCGATCAATTTAATTCTTCTCTTGTCCAGTCCAATCTAACCAATTTTTTTATCTCTAATATACATACATACATATATAAATATATATATATATATATATATATATATATATATATATATATATATATATATTGTACAAAAATTAAAAATATTTTCAGTGTATTTCATTAAAAAATACATAAATTAATAGGAATAATCTATGTACCTCTCTTTTTATTTTCTTGTGTATTACTCATATACAAATAATTAAGAATTTATTATTGTTAAAACATTTTAAAAGATTTTTTATTTAATTATAGAAATTTGAAATTCGACATTTTTTAAATAATAAAATGAAATTGAGGAAAATGAAATTATATTCTTCACTAATTATTCAGTATTTTTTTTCGTTATTTTTTAAACATTGATGAATAATAACTATCGTTTATTATGTATTTAAATAATAGAATTTTAGTGATGTTGAATTAATTAAACTAGTAATCATAAAATAAAATACAATGTTTCCTGGCAAAAATAGAAAGTAAAATAAATGTTGATAGCAGTTAAAATATGTAATACAAAAACACAGCGTTTTAAAATGTTAAAAAAGAAGTAATAAACGCTTGTTGTATGACAGTCCGGGACAAAAACAAATGTTTGTTCATTCCAGTAAATATTTTTAATTATCGCAATTCTAAAATAATTTACTTCAAGCTTGATTTTTATACTTTCGTTTATTTTTCCTGGTAAAAATTACAAATCAATATCATGTTACGAATGTTATTTTCATTTTGTTACAGTAATGTTATCACTTTTTACAATTATAATTAAATGTAAAAATATATAATTTCATGCCGATAGCTATTTAACCATTCGGATAAATCATATACAAATGAACAAAAAAATCCCTAAACTAAACATACTCGAAATATATGCATAGATATTATACATACAACCATATATTCACACACACACACACACACACACACACACACACACACACACATATATATATATATATATATATATATATAATTTATATATTTGTGTACGATGAAATTTTATAGCTCATAGCAAATTTTCCTTCCTTTATCAATCAAATTATGGTCAAAATAATTAATGAGACTATATTTATTTTAACTAAATGAACTACCGTCAATTTATATGTAAGTATATATATATATATATATATATATATATATATATATATATATATATATATATATGTGTGTGTGTGTGTGTACTTTTGAAACGAAATATTGTTTAAGTGTTAATAAAATTATATATGATTTTTTTAAATATATTTTTTGATTTAATTAAAAAAAATGAAATGATAATGTCTAATAATTTCAAAGGATTCGATTATTATAGATATAAGAAACTTCTATATATTAATAATATAATGTTCGTTTCGGTATTGGTACAAATTTACTTTAATGTAAATAAATTACTGACTATTATCATAAAGTTTTGTATAAATGTTTCATAATCACTTATTATTAATGTTATTTGCAAATGTGAATTTTGATGACTATGTTATCAAGTAAGCAAAAAAATGTAATACAACATTTAGTCAAGATTTCAAGATTTTATTGAAATGAATATCAGCAAATTAAGTGAACTATAAGTAATTATTGAACACATTAATTGTTAAAGTTTTTGGATTAATAATTCATTTATATTAATGTTTGCATAGGGCAGTAAATTTGATGCAAAGGTCTTATTGACGAATGATATGATATAAAATTACTATTTTTTAAAATAATATTTTAATATATAAAATTCTTTTAAATTATCACCCCCAACACCATAAAATATCACAAGTGTTCAATAATCACTTATTGTTCACTTTGTTGTTTATAACAGCAATAGACTGAATTATGAACATAATTTCTTTTATATTCAAAATTTTATATCTTGCTTAAAATTAATGATAATTAATTATTTTTTTAAAATATGAATCTAAAATCAATCATAGAAATATATAAGAGAATATTTCTTCAATTATAATGGTAAAAAATTAGATAGATATTTTTATTAATATTTTTTTGTAAAAAGTACTAATGTATAAATTATGGAAATCATTTTTTTTCCAGTTCAGTTATTATTTATTAATAACTAAATACATTTTTTTATAATCGAATTATTTTTTTAAAAAAAAGCAACAACTATTGAAAATATTGAATAATGATAAAAATAGCATAAAATATTTTTCTAATATTTATTTAAGTACATAAATACATTAACGTACTTTCTCATCTCCCAATATATATAAATATTCTTAATTTATTATAATGGAACTTTCTTCATACAGAAAATTTTATAAAATATCATTATTATGGAATGTTTCTAACAAAATTATTTGTTCTCTAACAAAATTTTATTGCAATAAATTTATATAAGCTAAAAATTATGATTAATTTCAATATAAGTTTTATTTTTCTTTTTTATAAATATACTCTCATTTCAACACCAGAAAATATTAAAAAAATCAAAAATGTTATTCATTTTTCATTCTTTGTTTATAAGTTGATATATAAAATGTTTTTTTAAGCATACTAGAACTTCAAATTAAATCTCTATCGAAAGTTCTATCTAAATTTAAAAATCACTTTTATGTTCATGTGTGTATGTGTATATATATATATATATATATATATATATATATATATATATATATATAAATATGTTTTTCTAGGTGAAGTAGAACTCTCGATAGAAATTCAATTTAAAATTCTATCACGCTTAAAAAACACCTATAGCAACACAATCATCATTAAAACATTGCGTTCTGAAAACTATCATTATTTCACAATTATTAAAATAAATTCTATTTTTTTTAATAGAAATACAAACCAAGTATTTGTATATAACAATTAATATCAGTAAAAATAATTTGTATTATTTTAAATTTCTCAAACTAAAAATCTTATATAATCATTAAATATATTTTTAGTTGAAATGTTAAAAAAAAAATTTAAATGGAATCCTAATAGTTTCCAAATATTATATTTATTTTATTTTAAAAATATTAAAATTTTGTTAGAAACATGTTTTACTTTAATATTATTTTATATTTTAATATCATTTTAAGGAATATTTTTTAAAGTAATAAATTATTTGAATAAATCCATTTATAAACTTTGAATTATATTAAATTGATATAATTTTTTTATAATAATTTCTTATACATGGAAATTGTATACTGCTAAAAATAAAATTGTCATATATTTAGTAAGCTCGAGTGTAATGATTATTTGTAATATAAAGTTATATATATATATATATATATATATATAAATATATATTATACTGAAGAATGTCCATGTTAATTCTAATGAAATGTACTATGTTGCACAGTGACATAAAGCGGAAAAAGCACATTCTGTATATAACGTACCGATATGAATAGTTCGCCTCCGTACATATATATTCTTGTATGTGTTGAACACGGTTGGCCATAGAAATCCGTTCCCTTGAATTAGTGCCAGCTTATGTGTGAAGAAATACGAACTGATGTTCGTTTTTTTTTCTTAAGGGACTGATCGATGGTGGTCGTTCTTTCACTTTTTATACCATTTTCCGATGTTTAGGTTCGTTACAGCCGAATTTCCCAGTTTCGTTCATTTTCTTGACATCGAATTTATACAAATTCACTAAAACATTTAATTAATATGTTTTGATTATGTTTCGAAAAAGTTCATTTTTAAGAAATTACGTGCAAATCAAAATTACGTTATTGGAAAAATCCAACGAGGTCGATTAATTTCCATCATTTATTTTGTGGGAGGAAAGTTAGTTCACTAAAGTAAGATCATTGATTTTTATGTACATAATTTAACAGCATGAGAGATTTACTACTAGAAATGATTTATTCATCATGTACTTTTACATGTATTAATAGTAATTTCATGTTGTTTATTCACACATTTTTTTAAAATATCAATACAAGTAAATATAATTTAAATTAAAATTTACGACCACAATGATTAATATTTCAAAAAGATATTTTAATATAGTAAATCTTATCAATAAATTAAAATTATATTCTGGTTTTTAATTAGTATGTTATATCAAAAAATACTTGATGAATATTTAAAAAATTATAATCTACTAAAAATGAAATAATCGACATGAGAGTTCATTATGTATGGTTTATATTATAAGCGGATAAATACTAAATTATATGAACGGACAATGATGGTCAATACATTGAAGATTAATTAAACGAGGATTAAATAACATTATTGTTATCAGCAATAGAAGATTAAATTCTCAGATCAGGTCCTATAATAGCACTTGTACATATTAACAACAATAGCTATTACATATTAACAACAATATTGTAAATGTATTTATAAAAATATATATTTTCACATATATATATATATATATATATATATATATAATTATGAAATTATTATAAACAATTTTTATTAAATATAAAATACTGCAATTAAAAACACAAAGTAATTTACTCTATTATTTAGTTAATTTTCATATAAGTTTGTACATCTAAATTATTTTAATTGAATTTTATTTTCCATATAAATATACAAAAAATATAACAATAATAAATAAATAAATAATAGTATCAATTGAAATACTATTTTAATGCGATGTGTATTTGTAATAAAAGTAATTTAATTGGATATTTTTTTCAATTTCTATTAATAAAGCAACCTAAGTGAGATTGAAAGTTTTAAACACACATTTACTTTTTACTAGTATTTACTGTTTTTTAGTCTCATTTGGACCACCCTGTATGTATATATGATTAGAAAATAAATTTTATAATTCTGCTCTCTAATGATGATTGCTTTGACATCAAAATATACGTTAGCTTACAAAAATTTTTTTTAAAAATAATTCATAGTGTTAGGATCATATTTTATTTGTATGAAAATATACTAGAGAAAAATTACATTTAAATATAGTATTTATTTAGTTATACATAACACATTACTTTTTTATATTTACCAGTTTAATATTAATTAATATATTCGACAAAAAATTTTTGCATTTTTTTAATTGGATACTTTAAATGAGTGCATATTAAATTTATGCCTTTGTAAATTTACTCGCAGTTACAGTTTTCAACGCCAATGACCTATATAAACAGATCAGTTGAATGCAGTTAAACCGAGCAAATCCTAAATCCACTGTAATATTAAATCAGTAAATCAATAATTACTACTCAATTGCAATACAGAATTCTTTGAAAATAATTTTAATGGGGATGGTAATTAATAGTAATTGAAATTGTATATATATTATATATATATATATATATATATATATATATATATATATATATTCAAAATATAAACTATATAATTACATTTTGATAATATATCATTTTCAAAATCAAACTCACAGTTAAATAAAATCATAAAATTTTTTTTTTAATATTCATCTTAATTTTTTAAAAATACATAAGAACAATGAGTTTTTAAATTGATTTTGAATAGAAATTGAAGATTAGTAATTTTGACAATTAAAACATTTTTTTTAAATTTATAATAAAAAAGTAATGAACATTTTTATTCCTGAAAATAATTTATTTTTAAACAAATAATATAATTTTTAATGAAAATTAATCAATTTTTTAAACAAATAAATAAATTTATTTTGATATTATCTATAACAAGGTTTATTCTAAATAAAATATATTCTTGTTTTTTTTTTCTTAAAAAAATTCGATTTTGTCAAAGTACTTCTATTTATAATATACTGTTGATTGAAATCTTTAAATACTTTATATGTTTTATCTATGTACATACATACATACATATATATATATATATATATATATATATATTTAGTTTTGTGTATTTGTAAATACGTTAGTATGTATACATATCACTTTTATATTTTTGAAATTCTCTACAGAATAACTAAAACCTTGATCATCACAATTTTCCTAACATCAAAAAGTTAACTCTGTTTACTTTGTTCTCTGAGAATATTATCAAAGCTGTATTTATTTAAAGAAAATAAATCTTAAGTATATTTCCTTGCCAAATCACTTAGGATAATTAACACTTCAATACAAGTGTTAATAATAGTTGAGTAAAAAGTAGTTTTTTTACATTCTGTTGATTATATAAAATATAGTAATTATCGAATTAAAATTCATGAGAATGATTTTACATCTAAGTGTTTTGAAATCGAATAAATTTATTATAAAATAGTGCATAAATTTATTTTTAAACTTGTGTACATCATATCAATTCTATTAAAGATATTGATTTATATTGTTACTAAATTTAATTATAGTTTTAATTTGCAGAAAATAGTAAAAATTTTAGCGTTTAATTATTGTTTGTGTAGATAAGATTCATATGTATTATTTTTGTAATTTTTTTGAATAATTTCTTTAATAAAAAATTAAAACAATTTGAAAATAATTAAAATTTAAGATAATTTAGTAAGTGATATATAATATGCAATTTTTTTCATATTTTCTATAGTTTATTAATGATTTAAGATCTGTGTTTCTTTGAATCATTTTTTACTTCAATATACATGCTTTTTCATTTTTGTATTAACAGAATTAAATAATATGGAATATTTTACATATTTAACGTATATTTAAACTCATTTTATACTCATTAATACATTTATATCTTGCAAATATTATTTAGTTGTTATTTCGATAATTTATCAAACTGAAACGGAAATAGTTATAATTTTTTTTAACTATGAATTTAATCATTTTTCGAGTATATATCAAACTGTACACATTTTTTTATCAGTTATTACTATTGTATATCAATTTAATTATATTATTTTTATATAATTTAGTGATAACGTGTGATTATTAAAGCTTTATATATATATATATATATATATATATAAGGTGTTTTTTAAACGTGATAGAATTTTAAATTGAATCTTTATCAAAAGTTCTGTCTAACTTGAAAAAAACTTTTTTTATCATACTTAATATATACATATAATATTTTTATATCAAAAAAAAAGAAACGCTATATAATTCGAAATTAATTTTCCACGAACGCGAGTTCTATAAATGTATGTATATTAAATATATTGTAGTACGTTGTTAAAAACAACTTGGCAGATATTATGAAAATAAAGATGATACGTTCTAATGTTGCAAATATACACAGAGATACACTTAATGCGTAAACATAGAATACAAATCGACCGCGTTAAACGCACTATATGACACTTCAAGATAGCACCACGTGGTGTCAAGACGTATCACTAATACGTCCGTACCCTCATTCTTGAGTAAAAGGGATGCGTTCCTCGGAGGGTGGTTATGCCGGTGGCTGCGTTCCAGAACACCGCCACTAGTGTTTACCACTCACACACTATACACATTCAGTCGAATGTACACATACATACATACATGCAGACGTGCACACATCCACAAACATGAACATAAACACAGACACTAAGACACAACTACATGTAGGCACGTACCGTATAATGCACAAATACACAAACACAGTCGTGCTTCCGCCTTCAATGATCGATCAACAACCTGCCGGCCCCCGATAACAACCAGAGGGTTAGTTGGTAACTTGGTAATGCCTATGTGGGTAGAGAAAGCTATGAGCAACACTCGTGGATAAAACGTGTTTGTATTGTGTGTAGAGCTCAGGGATCGGCGATCTTCGAGATTGAAATTCATTCAACTATGTTATATTACACGTTTTCTTTCTTATTCTTTCGAAACTCAGTCATCCATATTTTCTCCCAAATAAAGTCTTCACACACTCACACATTGCCAGTTGTAAAGAGTTATTCTTGTACAATAACTTTTGCACTGAACTGTGAAATAATCTATTTATAGTTGAACTGGGAATGTAAGAATAAGTTCAAATAAGTGAGTAAGTTTGTCGGTACAGTACAGAACTAGTCGTGTTTTGCGGTTTGTAAAATAATGCCGTCAGCTGATTTCGCCATGAGAATTTTATGTAAAACTCGAGTTATTCTTCTGCAATGGAATAGAAAGTGTGGATGTTTCAATACTTGTTTCGTATGAATAAAAAGTTTTAAAAAAATATCACAGTACACGAGTCTTTACAATTTTATCTTTCATAGATTTACAAGATATAAATGAGGCATTAAAATAATTTTCAAATATACCATTTTATTTATTTTGAAATATTTCTTTTAGGAAAAATTACTGATCACCTAATTCAATTTTTATTATTTTTTATTACATTCATTTTTAAATATAGTAAAAATTACAAATGGCACTATTTTTAATAATAAATTTTAAATATTTTAATTAAATTAATGTATATCAATTATTCATTTTATTAAAATATCTTTTAGTTTTATTTAGTTTATATTTTCAATAAAAAGGCTAAAAATATGTCCTTTCTTATCAAATCTTGTACAACATTTGAACTTGTTTTAATAATGTAACCAAAACAGATTTTTTACCTCACAATAATTTTTTCATTGTGTCAAATTCATTTCTTGTTGCTCCAATAATAAAATTTATTTGACTAAAAATAAAAATAGACAAACATACGATTACATACGAGGGTTTGATAAATATGGTAAAAAAGTAAGAAAAACTAAATTGAAAAATTTAATTAAATTAAACAATAAATAAATTTACCATACTTATCAAACAACCTTCGTAGTTTTTAATAAAATTTTTCAATGCCTTTTTAAATTTTTGTGTAGTGTATTGTAAAATATTGAATATAAATACAAATCCCTGATATAATCGAAAATGATTTATTTACTCACGTTCATTGCTTTTAATGTTTTTGATGTCATTGAATGTAATTTTTCTTTCAACGTTTCTTTTAATATATCACTTTCGACTTTAGATCTGCCAAATCAATGTATATCATCGACTAGTATATCTGGCTCTATACTTTTGTAAATATAATTAGTTTAAAATTACACAGATTTTAAAATTTAGAAAATCTTTTTTCATTCCTCAATATTTTTTTTTCATTTAAAGGATTATATTATTATATATTAATTATTTTATTTTCAATATATCCAAATAAATCATTTAAAAAAAATGTTATATATCGTATTTCCATATTATTTATTCAAATATTAAAATAAATAATAAATTTCATAACAATTAATGTTAAACAAATAAACAAATTGAAATTTGAATCAATAAAATTAACATAGTTTTTTTTTAAAAAAAGCATATTTTCTTAATAAATTAAAACACAAGACGTAGAAGTTTATTTTTCGTCTGAGAATAAATTGATATTTTCAAAAGCGTAGTAACCGGCTGACCTCATTTTTTACCTATCAACGTTATTTTTGGATATTCATATTAGCATTAAATATATACCTGTTAATTTTCATAACAAAATATTAAAACTTCAATTTAGATGTGCATGGAACATGTTATTTGAAGTTTGTTATTACAAAAACTGTTTGACTTATATCAATATCCATGTTTTTGCGAAACTGTAGACATGTTTTGAAAAGTATTAATTACATATCTCCAGTGAATAACATATATTTATATTTGAAGTAGTATTTCATCATTCTTTAGAAAATTAATTCGAAATAAGAACAACTTTTGTATATTTTTGTATTTTATACGAAGATAGTTATTCAAGGAAAACATAAAAGTACTTACTACTAATAAAACAGTATTATGTTTTTCTGAACATTATACATAATATTCAACGTATAACTTTTTATATTGAAAAATATATTTGCAGCACTGTACTTATTTCAATATTTTTTTATTTATATTAGTATTATAAAACATTTCACTTATTGAAATATTATTTTAATTAGAAATATTAAACATTTTTTTTATTTTCAATTTTTAATATATTTGTATGTGTGTGTGTGTTGATGTATACATATATGTGCATATTTTCACTATTTTTCAAGAAATCAATTGATATATTTTTTTACAAAAAAAATATATAAGAAAAATAATGATTAGATGCAATATTTTACATATGTACTTGCAAATAAAGATATATTTAGCTTCGCACATCTGCTTTATATAATACGGCTCAATTATACATAATTAAGATTGTTATCCCTATTTAAATTTAAATCTACAAACACCATTACAAGGCCATTATCATACTGTACTTATCTACTCTCGTGTCATTCATACTGCATACATGGTCTAGTTTCATACTGAGAAAAAATATTTTCACTGATTTTAACACACATGTACAACATATATGGATTTGTGTGGTCAAATTCGAAACATGCATTTACATTATATATATATATATATATATATATATTAGAGAAAAGACTATTGATGGAAAAGAGGAATTATTTATTGAGTATCCAGAAATACAAATTTTCACAAAAAGAGATACATTGAGAGTTAGAACGAAAAACATTTCCAATTTGAAATTTAAAAGAAAAAACTCATTGACAGTATTAGGAAATGCTTTTATCTAACATTAAATAAGTGTACTACTGCTAATATAATATATATCAATATGTATTTTAAATTTATTTCTTAATCAAGTAGATTTTTTGTATCTTTAGTGAATATGTTATTAATTATAGTATTTGTAATACTTTGGGCAAAATAGTTATGTTAAAAATATTTCAACTTTTAAAATATATAGCAAATAAACGTTTAAAAAATATTAATTAACTAGTATTATAGTATTATATGATATTTTTAAACACTTAGACATAAGGTGGATAGAAAAAAAATAAATATTTCGTTAATATATTTGTTGGATTTTATTTTAAAAAATTACAAAATAATCTATAGATTTTTAATGAATAAACAATAAATGAATTAACATATATATATATATATATATATATATATATATATATATATATATAACAGCTATGTAAACCAAAATACATTCACTAAAGTAAATTTTAAAACATGCGTGGACAGGTAGATAAAAGTTTACGGTTTAATAATCAAAGATTTCGGGCAAAATGTTTTATTCAATGTTGCGATAAAAAAGCGTCGACTATTTTAGAATTTTCGTTTGGCAACGTGTAATATAGTTTTATAGTGCTGTTACTCAAATATATTTTTTCACTTACTTTTATATTTTATATTAAAATTGTCCATAAATATATATATATATATATATATATATATATATATATATATATATATATATATATATATATATTCATTTGGACATATTTTATGAGTCGAATTGAATGATTTTTTGAACTATTTTTTACTATATATCAAATTTATATATTTTTAATAACTTAGATAAAAATATAATTCAAGATATATGAAATTAATTTTATTCATAATTAAAAAATAAAGCTTATTTAAAGTTATTGTTAAATTATAGATAAACATTAGTTTGTTTTTTAAAAAATATGTTTTTTTATTAAAATTAAATTTTAAAATTTTATTCTGATTTTTTTACATTGACTCACCCACTATACACAAAATACATACATAGACATAAACATAAGTGCATATATATATATATATATATATATATATATATATATATATATATATATATATATATATATATATATATATATATATATATATATATATATATATATATATACAGAACACACATATAAACACATACACACCTCATTGGTAGTGTAGTGACTAGTATCACAGTATCTTATGCGGAAGAAGTATGTTCGATCTCCGGTCGGATATATAGGGCAGACAGGGATCATTATTGAGAGATGAAGGCAAACTGCCTAAGGGAATAAACCCTGAATAAAAAAACCTCACTAACTCCTTTGGTCAGTTTGGTGAGTATGACCAAATATTAATAAATGGTAACATTCAGTTAGGTTTTCGCCCAGCGGTGGACTGACACAAGCTGTTTTTATGATTATATATGTATATATATATATATATATATATATATATATATATATATATATGTATATATATATATATATATACATACACATATATACATACACACATATAAACACACACATTATGCATATATATGTATATAACTTTCATTCTAAGTTTAATCCAAATAATACAAGATACAACAAAATATTTTCAGAATTGATTTGTGTAGAACAATAATTAAATTGTTTTTGTTCGCGGTATATATATATATATATATATATATATATATATATATATATATATATATATATACATACATACACACACACACACACACACACACACACACATATATATATATATATATATATATATATATATATATATATATATATATATATATATATACGTATTGCCTACTTCCTTTGACTGAAAGCAAAGAGAAGTGGTTAGAACTTGTACCCATGCGGTTGGCTTTGTATAAAGTTACCTTATATATACCTTCTACAAAACTTTACCGAGTCGTCTCGTGGCTTAACGTCTTTTGACTGTTATGGATTGTCCTTTTCGGGTATAATGTTTTTCATGAGATTTTTATTCAAAATTGTTTTTTTATTACACAATATATTTATCATTATTTTGTATTTTTTTTATGAAGTAACAATTAAAATATTCATATTTAATAAATGTTAATAGAAATAACATTTATATTTTTTAATAATTAATTTAAGATGATTTTGTAAGCTTAATGAATGTGGTTAGATTGATTAAATTTACATTATATATATATTTCAATTTCCATACATGTATATAACGATATATGAGTTAAAAGTATACAAAATATTTCCAATGAACAATTTAAACCGCAAAAACAAAGTAAAATTCTTTAATTAACTCACTTTATAAAACCGTTTTGTTAATTTTCATTATAAAGTTCAGTTTTGAAAATACTTCAAATGTTTTCACATTAGTGTTGTTTCTTAGTTATGATAAAAATAATATTTAGAAATATATTAATTCTGTCTAAATAATTGACTTATTATTGTATTATTTTAACGTTTTTGAAAATTTAATAATAATTAACAAACTAATATAGAATTTTTAAAATTATTAGTTCAATGAATGTGATATTACAATAGGTAAAGAGGTAATCATTTTGATTAATAAACCGAAACAATAAAATGATTATTAGTAGATTAATTTTACTCAAAATACGATTTTATGAAGTATCATCAACATAAATAATACTCAATTATAATGATGATGTAATATATCTAAAAAGTACATGTATTGTTTTTGAAATTTCATTTCCTAGTAATTGACTGATTGATCAATTCTATTACTTTTTAGCATTCAAGTTAATGAATAAAAACTTTTAACATTTTTCAACATTCGAATAATATTCCTTGAAGTGTTTATTTTAATCAAAAAATAATTTTATTAATTTTTATTTGTATTTTTTTTAATATAAATTAATGTACATTTTTTTAAATTAATATATATGCCTATATATGTATCACAATAATTAATACCAGTTTCATGTACTTAAACACTTTACCTCTATTGAAACATCTCGTGGTTTGAACGTCTTCATAAATCTAACTGCAATGCTAAACAAAGATTTGGCTTCTTGGTAACATTATTTTTGCTGTTAGGGTCAAAGGGATGAAATTAGATGAAACCACTTGTTGAATAAACCATATCTTAAGTCTTAACGGATACCACATTTAACTTCGAATTCTATGCAATTTTTTTGTCATTGACTTGATTTAAATTATATAATGAAATAATATTTTTTTATAAAGAATAATAATAATAATCACTAATAATTAACAAATTAATTTTGTAATCAATTTTTACCACATAAAGTGTATATTTATAAAACAATAATTTAATGAAAATAATTCATTGGTATAAATTAATTTATACATTAAAATTTTTAATGGAAATAATAGATACAAACATATAAATATTTACACACACATATATATGTATTATTTAGATCAGTGTTTAAAAGAAAAAAGTAAATAGTGTACCTAATATAAAAAGTGATCTAAATTCGTTTAGTTTGTAGATAAATATATATATATATATATATATATATATATATATATATATATATATATATATAATTTGAAATCATGTAAGGAAAATCGTCAGAATAGAAACAATGTACAAAAACGACAATGTGTTCATACAGTTGACATAAAATAAATTTGAAACTTGGGATGATCTATCTTGTGAATAAAATGTATATGAAAGTAAATGGTCGCTAGAGCAAAACAAAAATTCGGTCATAGTACAGCATCGACTGCTATCTATTTGACCGATAGCTACATACGACAGGTATCTAGGGAATCCAGTTGCTAGCTCCTGTATTAGTGTATTTTTATTTCTAGATATTCTATTCGAACACAAATGCACTTGAACATATTTTTGATTCAGGGAAAACACGTAATGGATATATTTTACAGACTATTTATTTGCAGCAATAACAACGATATTGGAAAATGTTGCAAATAGAAAATATTTATTTACGTTAATAAACGAAATTCGTATCGTATTCGTCACGAAATGTGAATATTACTTTTTATAATGACTTTTAATATTTAATTTATTTTTAATTTAATGTTAAAGCAAATTATATATATATATATATATATATATATATATATATACATGTATATGTGTTTATTTAATTTTTAATAAATATTATTCCCAAGTAATATCAGCAAAATGCAATTTTATACATATGAAATTTGTAGGTTATTTTATATATTATTTTATTGATGATAAAATTGAATTTTGGCATATATTAATATCTAATTCATTTTTAAGTAATAGATAATTAAATCTAGTGTTGAAATTTATTATTGATTTATTTAAAATTTAATATATTTTAGTGAAAAATAAATGGTTTGATGAAAATGTTATCGACAAAAGGATATTTTGATAGTAATTAGTATTAGAAAATTTTAATAGCAATTTTTACTTTTTTGATAGAAAAACACTTTAAAAAATTCACAGTACAATTGCAAAAATCTTATAACCGTAAAATATTGTAGTTATTATACAAAATTAAAAATTCCAAATAGTTAACATAAGTAATAATAGAGTATAATAATTTACTTATTTTTTTAAAATATCACAAATAGCCAATTTTTAAAAACAGTGTTAAGAAAATTGGATATTAAATTATGTTTTTTTACCAGTAAGTGCTATTTTACATGTATGAAATTTGTAAGTTATTTGATATGTTACTTTGTTGAATATTAAACTTTGTTGAATATATATATTAAAATCTAGTTCATTTTTAAGTGATAGATAATTAAATTTGATGTCGAGATTTACTACTGATTTATTTAGAATTTATATATTTTATTAAAAAAAATTAATTATTGGATGAAAATATTGGCGGAAAAAAGATATTCTAACAATAATTAGTTTTAAAACGATTTTACTTTATTGATAGAAAAAGACCTAAAAAAGTTTACTGTAAAAATGCAAAAACTATTTTGAGTTACAACTTTGATATTTCAAAATATTCCAGATATTATACAAAATTAAAATTTCGAAATTGTTAACATTAGTAGTAGTGTTTAATAATTCACTAATTTTTTTTTTAAATATCATAAACGATCTATTGTTAAAAATAGTGTTAAAAAGTGGATTATTTTTTTAAAAAAAGATTTTAAATTATTGTAATTTTATTAAACATTCGCATGATTAACATACTCAACAACTTTACTGAATTTTGTTTGTTGATTAAAGTTTCAGTTTTTTCTTCATTCCATTCATTTAGAATTGTTTTAAACATTAAGTGAAAAAATCAGCCAATATTTTTCCATTTTTCTCATATTAATTTGAAAACTTCTTCTATAATTTCCAGCAGTTTTTCTATTTTTCAAACATCTAATGGCAGTCGAACTTCTTTTATTACTAGTAGAACTTTAGTGCTGTATATACAGTTTGGATATATATATATATATATATATATATATATATATATATATAAAATTATCACAAACGTTTCGAAAATAAAACTTCTTTACTTACTAATTCTCTTTTATGTGTTAATTACTCTTCGATTTAATTACAAAGCTTAGATTATAAATAGACATCCATACTATTTATTATTACTTCATTTAACCTCGTTTCATTGATATTTCTTTATACTCGTGATAATTTTTTCCAACCATTTTATATTAAATAAAATATTATTTACTCGCGAAAACTCAATTTACTTTTATGTATAATTCAGTATTCAGTGTTGAAATATTAACGTAATCAAATGCTTATATTTAAAAAATAGTAAAGTTCAGCCATAATTCTATTTTAGTTTCAAGTAATTTGCTTTGTGAATATGTAAACGACTCGATGTATAAAATTGAGAAATATTTATTTTATACATGTTATTACATTAATTTCGTTTCTCATTTACGCTTACTCTCATGACATAATTTTTATATATAGTCGTTTCTAAATTGGATCAGTTAAATATAATTAAGATTACAAGATATAAATAGTGTCAACTTGTTGAAGAACTTTTAAACTAAAATATTGTGCGTAAAGGGAATACTATATGGATTAAGTTCATTATTATAGTCATTTAAAATTTTTATATTGAGTTAACATTAATAGTTGTTTGTTTTAATTTTTAAAAACGAGATCATTATAATATAAATATTTAATAATCTACAATAATTATTTTAGTTAGTCAATGTTTTAAAATACATTATTTAATTCAGTATTATGTGTAGGAGTTTTTAAATTAAAATTTATTTATTAGTAATTTTAATTAAAAAAATATAAATAATTTATGTTAAACAGGGAATAAACAAAATTTAGCTTATAATTATTTTTATTTCCTAATTCAAAAATTAATAAAAATTATTTTTAAATTAGATTACTTTTGTGGCTAACTTTTTTAAATTTTTTTTTTAGTTTTAATATTCTTCCACATTTTATGCCTGCGAATATCAATTCCTCTAGTTATTTGTTATATTAAAAAAAATATTTTATTTTTAAACTCAAATTTGTTTGAAAAATTTAAATAGCCTTTTGTTTTTTTTATTTTTTATTAATAATAAATTTATCTTATTACATAATATAAATCAATTAAAAATATTTATCATTTTTGGTTTTACATTTCGACAAAAAATTGCTTTTCTTCAATATGAATTTCAATATTTGAAAACAAGACATAAGCAATTAATTTTATTGAATACGATTGGTAATTAAGACAAGAAATGTTTTTTTTTGCTAAAAATTTATTACTAGGAAAATTGTTATAGACAATATTTTTATTTCGATTCAAAACCTATCTTTAATTCTAATTGTTTTGATAATTTTTCTTAGAAATTTCAGTATTTATATAAAATATTCCTTACATATTTCATTGAACAATTTTGCCATTGGCCAATTTCAGTACAGTTATCAGTCATTTTTATTTGTAAAAATTGTGAACAATCAGTCATATATGTATATTACTTTTTTCTGACTTTGGAAATGTTTGTGAAGGTCATTGAACCATTTTATCACCAATTCAATTTCAGTACAGCTATTATCAATTACTATTAATGAATATATTATGAGCAATCAGTTATAGTATGTGTATTTTACTTTTTTCTAATTTTGGAAATTTTTATGAAGGGCATTGAACAATTTTATCATTCAGTACAATTATTAGTAATTGTTATTTGTAAACAGTTTAGACGATCAGTCATAATCATTTTTCAGATTTTAGAGAAATTTCGTGTAAAGTGAAATAAAGTACTGAAATTATAATATTAATTGTGGTTTAAATAGTAATTGATATATTTATTATTTTCATGTCTTTAATTTATCAGAAAATAGGGTATTAATTTAGAGACAACAGAAATTATTAAATTAAAAATAAAGAAATGTCTAAATTTCAGCATGTGAGTTTTTATATGTTTTAATTAATCAAACTATACTCTTTCACATTATGACAAGTGAGAATTTGTTGAGTATTGTTTTATTGAATTTCATTAGCATTCTTATTTTTCAAAAAAGAATGACATTTTTTCTATTATATGCTGTACATAATACATTCTTTCTCTCTCTCTCTCTCACACACACACATATACGAAGATCGTTTGATAAGTATGGTAAATTTATTTATTGTTTAACTTCATTAATTAATTAATTAAATTAAGTTTTTCTTACATTTTTATCATACTTATCAAACGACCCTCGTATATATATATATATATACACATAAAATTAGCTTTTATATTTTTGCAAATATAAACAAATATGTTATTGAAAATATTGTAGATATAATTTTGTTATTTTAATTCACTGCATTATCAATAAAAAATTGATAAATGTAATTTTGATGCAATTGAAATTAAGATAAAAAATACAGGTTACATTTAATTTTCATCTTGAAATATATATATATATATATATATATATATATATATATATATATATCTGCATATGTGTATATATAAATATATATATATATACATATATGCAGAATTTTTATGTCATAAATTATTTTCGTCCCCATCAAAGAACATCAAAGTCGTAAAGAATCCACACTGATCTCTTATGTATAATTAACACCTAGTCTTGCATCTGTATTTTAGTTTACCCAATCGGCTTAACTTTTTCCCCACTTTCGATCATTGTAAATTGAATGTTTCGAAAAGCTACGCCTCTTTAAGAAAATCTGCCAATATGTACGACATATTTATCTATTTTTAAATAACATTGAGTTTTCTGTACTGGACAGAATTAAAAATGATTTTGTCTATCTTATTTAATTTAGTTCGTAGTATAAATTTTTGTACACCATTAAGTTTATATAATTTTAAAATTTCTATCAAAGAATAACAACGTATAATTTATACATATGTATAGTTACTAGTGTGAGTTTGGATGTGAATAATATTTGGTGAAATTGATTAATGTAAATATTGAACAAACCAATGTTGGCATATATATATATATATATATATATATATATATATATATGTATATATTCTTGTAAAAACACATCTACAATCATTAAAAAATATTCGGACTGAATTCCAAAAAACTATATTGCGTAAAAGTAGATTTTTGTAATAAATCATTAACAGGAATAATTTATATTAATATATAATATGACATTTTTGAGATTTTATTACAATTTGAAACGAATTTTAATGTTAAATAATACACACACACACACACATATATATATATAAATGTATGTGTGAATGTATACATATATAGGCTAGCCGAAATGAGACTGAAGGTTAATAAATGATATTAAGCAAGTAAATATCCATTCTGTATTTATAACTATTAGTATATATTTATATCTATATGCATGTATGTATGTGTTCGTATATCGTTTAGTAGTTTTATTAAAACTTTTACAACATAGATTTTATCGTGAAGGTATATAAAAATATTTTTTTATAATTCTTTTATCATAAAAATGTTGATAGTTTCAATCTCTTTATAAATGAAATATTTGAAAAATGTGTTCGAATATTTCTTACATATTTTCATTAGGATATTTATAATATTATTTTTGTATTTTAAAAAAATCCTATATAACTTGTAATTGGAAAACTATTGTATTTTAAAATAATATTGAAAATCAAAAATCTTTTTTTACAAATAATTGTTGAAAAATGAATAAATTTTTGATAATATAAAAATATTGTTCGTTACTTAATTTTATATATATTTTAAAATAGATTCTAGATTTTTTAAGAAATGTAATTTCTTAAACCTAATAATAATTTTAAACTGTTTAAAAAAATATCAGTATAGTCAACTAACACAAATTCAGCATTTTTGGGATTTGGATTACTGAACTAATAATGAATCACTGGTAATTAGATTATCACATATAGTTCACTCAAAATTTTCAAAAATAAATCACCTATAATCAACTCAGATAATGGCACAATTTTTAAATTTTTTCAGCCTTTTACACCACCTAAAGCAATATTTTAAAAATTCAGTTATAAAACGTGATATTTCATTTAAATGAAGTATCTTAGACAGATCTTGCAAACTGTTAAAATTTTAAATTCTTTTAACTGAAAAAATATGAAATGCCAGTATGTTATATATTTATTTTTTTAAAAAAAGTATACAAACCAAATACACAACTATTGTTGTCAAAAACATTAAAAAATGACAAAAATTTTCATTTAAAAATTACAAAATTCTTAGACAAAGATAAAAAAACATGCAGAAATAAATTGCATATGTGTAATAAAATAAAATAATGAGTCGACCACTAATTAGAAATGTATTGAATAAAGACAAGAAAATACACAAGAAATTACATTTTTCGTCAAGATTATATCTGAATTAGCAGTGGACCCAGATTACCAGTGGTAGGTTTAATGAGGGTCAATGTATTTTTATCTGTATTATATTATTTGATATATTCAGTTATTTTGGTATAATTTATAAATAAATTATTTTAAAAATATTTCGAATATTTGAATATGTGGCAAAATATAAACATTAATTTATATGCTACATTTATCTGCAATAAATAAAAATCCAATAAAACCTAAAGTTTAAAAAAATAATATGAAAAATTGTTACAGTGAATACTATTTGCGAGTTTGTATGCAGTCCGTTTGGTGTATTACTGATATATCTTCGTTCGAAATGTTTTCGAATGTACTTTTTGTACTTATATATATTTTACTGTAAACAAATGTTCAACACATTCAGAACAGAACGCTTTTAGTTCAATATAAATATATAATCAACTATTTTTCAAGCATACAAATTTTAGTTCAATTTATTACTTCAACTCTATTTCTCACAAATGCTGATAATTGCTGCAGAATATTCTGAAAACTATTTAATTAATTATTAACAAATCTATTGTAAATTAAATTGTGTTTTAAAATTACCAAGAACAAAATTTTACCTCTAAATTTTTTTAGTGAATTTAATAGTTTTTTTTCTTATATTTACTTACACAAATTTATTAAAATATGTTAATTTACTCTTTTTACTAATTTATTTTCACGCATATTAAATTAACCTCAAGAATTATTTAACATTAAAAAAGAGAATAAATTTTATCAGTGTTTCTAATTTTTGTTATTAAAGTTTTGACTAGCAAACAAAAATCGTATTAAATTTGATCGATTTTTAAATTTTTTTATTATTATAAGTTTATAATGACATTGTAAATCGTAACGACAAATAATTTTTTATTTTGTCAAGTCGGTAAATATGTTAGGTAACAGATTGAAAAACTTTTTTAAATCCACAGAACGTACCGCATAGATCTCTTTTTTCATTTTAAGAACAAATTATGGTCTGGAAAACATAAATCTAGGTTACAAGAGACTTGGAATAATTCTAAGTCATATTTATCTAAAATGTCTGATCTTATATGACTAATGAAAGAGTTGTTGGCAAGAACTATTTTATATATATATGAACATTTTTGAATGAATTTTTATGTTGAATAATTTTATCTATATGGATTTTTAATGATATATTTTTATTAATCTTCTGTATGGAAATCAACATAGAAATTGATTTGTTTATTATAAAAGTTGATTAAATAAAAAAAATATTAACAAATTTTTATTAAAAAATGTAATAACAAGTATATTTAATTTACATATTTAAAATGGTTATAATATACTCGATATGAGAATATTTTAATCAAAAATTAACTTATAGTGAAAATAATCACATGTTGAAAATTAAATTGGAAATTTTTTTAAAAAATAGGGAAAAAAATAAAAACTATTTTCCGGTATTTATTTCTATTGTACATAACTTTAAATTGAAAAGATATTTTTATGATAATTGTTAAAAATGAAAATCTATATAAATAATAATATAAAAATTAATGTATTTTGAAAATATCAGCATTTTTTCAATTAATTTATTTGTTATGTATTTTAGACAAATTTTAGATGTAAATGAAAATTTATAATTTTTTAAAATTAATAATGATTTATTCCCTCATAGAGGTTTTCGGGCTGAAAATTTTCTTAATTTCAATATTTTCAAAATACTATTTTTCTCATTTAAGACATTTAAAAATCAGATTAAGAAGAATAAAATGTAATAATGTAAAAAATGTTCCCAAGTTGTAAGCTGTGTTACCAAATAGCTTTCAAACATGTTATTATTTTTATATAATTAAAAAATAACTTTGATGTCTCTCTATGACAAAAATGATTAAGTTAAAAATTAAATTGAGAAGTAACAAAAACAAATTGGAGAAAGTTTATTTTTTCACAAAAATTTTCAGGCTTAAAATGTTCTTCGTTTCAGTATTTTCAAAATACCACTTTCCTCATTTAAGATTTTTCAAAATTAAATTGAGGAAGACAAAATGTATTCATGTAAAAGGTGTTCCAAAATTATAACCTTTATCATCAAACTTGCTAACTGAGTTAGAGATATTATTATTATTAAAGAAAATATTAACCAACATTTTCCAAAAGTTCTCTCTTGGTTTTGTTTATCGATGATCACTGTTTTTACACTAATACAAGTTTATATAGATTTTTCAGTTTTTTTCTTTGAAAAATATCCCGCTGGTTTTTATTCAACACCTGTTTTTTTGGAATTTATTTTTATTTCAACGAATAAATAAAAATCAAACAATATTAAGTTTGTTGAGTAACAGATACTCGAGAGTAATAATTTATTTTCAGATTAAGAAATGTATCATCAAATTCTCTTAGCTCTAAAATGTATTATTTTCATAAAGAATCCAAATTTTTGAATAAAATAATCAAATTTTTTCACTTACTCATTTCTTAGTGAAAATAACTTTGAATTATAATTATCTATTTAATTACAATCACATTATATTAAATAAAATAAATACTTTAATTTAGGTTTTATTAGTTTCTATAGATTTTGCATTTTTCCAAAAAAAGAATAAATGAAAAATAAAATGTCAAATTTAATATTAATCCTGTATTTGATTTTAATATTATAAAATTTTCCCTTCTAATTGAAAATGTTCATTAAACACTCCATTTTTCTTTTAAATACTAATTTAATAAACAACTTTAATCTTCTATATGTATAATATAAAATGTATGAAAAATGTACGAGTATATGTATAGCAGCTGTGAATTCTATTGCATTATATTTTAATCATACTTCATACTTAAGAAATTTATTTGATAATTCATCTATCAGGGAATTATTTTCTAGCTAATAATTAATTATGAACTAATTGCAATTTTCAAAAGATAAATACGTGTTGTACGTACAGGATTTTTTTTATTTATTGAATTATGAAATGAAATTATATTTATAATTAAGAAAATAAAATAACTATAAGAAAAATAATAAGTACATTTTATATACTGGTCAATATCTGATATTAAATCAATGTATGTTGATTTTTATTCATCTTATATTTCTGTTTTTCTATACATAATAGATGTATATTTGTTCGATATTAAATTTTGAAGATTCATAAATATTTTTAGGAATATTATATAAACATATATATATATATATATATATATATATATATATATATATATATATATATATATATATATATATGTATATATTTGTCACAAAAATATTTTACTATGAATTTTAGTAATTTCATGTTGGTTTTATTATTTGTTAAAAAAAATAAATTAATTATTAATAAATTTTTGTTAATCTTTAACGATTAACACTTTTTATATACCCCTAAAAAATGAAAAAATATCTGATAAATTTTAGAAAATATTCATGATAATAAAAACAGACACAATTTCTTATAATTGATTCATTTATGTGGCAATTTTACTTTTCAATTTTTATAGAAATAATATAACAGTCACTACGAGTGATTTTTCGTTTTTTATAGCAAAAGTGTGATGGGGTACTATGTATCTCCTTTCGACTATTAAGGGTTAAATTAATATCATAGTATTTTTTTTACTAAATAATACAGGTGTGTGTACGTGAAGGTTGATAAAGATTTTAAAAATAAATATTGTCATATATTGAATTGTACAGAAAAAAGTTTGTATTATCTTTAAGCTTTGTTCTGGATATACAATACATATAAAATACTGGAATAAAAGACCAAAAATAATATTTGTTTTATAGATCGACAAAGTTTCTTTTCAATTTATTTTATTTAATTATAAAATATTTGATGCAAAATACACATATCTTCATACATACAGAATGTTTTTTTAAGTATAATAGAACTATAAATTGAATTCCTATCGAAAGTTCTATTTAAACTAAAAAAAACATATATATATATATATATATATATTTATGTGTATGTATATATAAAAGGATTATAAAGATGTTTTTTTAGGTTAGATAGAACTTTCGATAAGGATTCAATTCAAAGTTCTATTACGCCTGAAAAAACTATATATATATATATATATAAATATATATATATATATATTTGCTTTATGTATTAAACAAATATTTCTCGTATTAAATCTCTGTGGAAAGAACGGTCTGAGTTACAAAAAAAAAATGTGTTTAATTAAGAAACTTCTTCTATTTTGGCAAACTGGAGGAGAACGTTATTTTTTTTTTGTTCTTTTCGAAAATCTTAGAGTAAGTGAAGCAAATGCCACGAATTGCAAAACATTACACACATACACATGCACAACTCAGATGGATCTCCCAAAATTTACCCTGGAGGCAATTCTGCGAGATTTTAGTAATAGCAACGGTAACAGAACACAGTACGGATCCCGTTGTGTTCTCCTCAAACACTCGAACAGGGAGTTGCGCTGGCGTCGTTGTGTTTAGTGCGGTTTGACGACGCGTCGTGGCGCTGTGTTCTCTCACGCCGATCAGGCCCGATCGCGAGGACAGTCTTCGTGCGACTACGACGCAAAGTAGATGGCCGCGCTGATGCTAGAGCCGTCCGCGTTCGCTACGCGTTTTCCCAACAACCGCTAATCGTCATCACAAATAAAATATTGTGCGTGCCGCTCGACGGGCCCGACGCGGCCCCGCAAACCACGACGACTAATCAAAGATAGAACGCGTTCGCTTCTTCTCGAGAGACTGATAGCCACCACCTGTGTGATACAAACACACACCGTCGCACGCATCGACCGTTGAAATTATTTTTTCGCGGTGCGTGTTCCACAGGAGTCATTATATATCATGAGTTACTATAGCTTTGCTCAGAAAGTCGGCACTGTGAAATAATGAAAACTGTGTGTGAAATCGTTGTTTCGTTCGTTTATTATTTTATAGTTTATTAATTTCGTAAACTGAAATTTTATGAAAGAATTTCTATGATTCTGTTCTTTAATAAGAACGGAAAAGAAATTTGCGAATTGGATCGCACTGTTAAAAGTTTTGTGTTTATTGTGAATGTTACTTCTTAGTTTTTATCATACATAAGATATTATATATGTATTTAGACGAAAAATATAGTCAGCATAACTTCTTAAGTGTTAAATTAATTAGAAGATATTTGTAGTTAGTGAATTAACAAAATATATGAATGTTTGTTTTAAACATTAATAAATATTATAAAATCATAATAAATACCCTCCCCAAAAAAATGAATATTTCCTTTAAAATAGCCAATAATATAGATACAAATAAATGTACATACAAGTAATTGATAATATATTTATGTGAGAATCTTACTATCGTATAAATTCACAAAAAACTGACGCGCTTTGCAAAAAAATTACAATTAATTAAATCTATATAATTAAGTGTTGATTCTTATGATATCTACTCATCTAATTAAGTGGTAAATTAACAAATCAGTTATTTATATAAAAATAGCAACAGATCTCCAAAAAAGAAAACAGAATTGAATTTCAATTTCAACCCGAATATTTTCTAAAACAATATTGTGATGTGTGGATTATAGTTCGATCAAGTGTTTCAATTAATTCGAAGTATTTGCGTGAACGTGTTAATAAAATGAAGCGACGACGTAGTTTTGGTTCTGGGTGTATTTCGACAGTCAATCAGATGGCTGGAAAATGTCAAATTGCTGTTATAATATTATCTATCGTCTTGTTTAAAGGTTTGTTTTTACGTTCTGTATTTGTGTATGGTAATTTATTATGCAAATTATAGTCCGTTCTAGTAAATATAAATCGTTTCGCAAATTAATTGCGTTTAGGGAATGCCATTCGTTTAAATACGGGGCGTAATTATAGTAATAAACATTATACTTGATAATATATATAATGTTTGCGGAAATTTACTTTTACCAAAAATAATTTACATTGGATGAACTTCAAATTATGTACACACACATTGTATAAATATGTATATTTGTATTTATACATATATATATATATATATATATATATATATATATATATATATATATATATATATATATATATATGTATGTACACACAAATATACTCAATATTTATGTTACTGTAAATTTGTTTGTAAATAAACGTTGTAATTATTGATGACTTGAAATGAAAAATGGATAATATTCTGAACATGGAAATATAAAACATATTTTTTCTCTTTTACCATGTTTGTCTCTATCTGTATGTATATATATATATATATATATATATATATATATATATATATACGTATATATGGATATGTTTATATACATATAATTTATGTGTGTGTGTGTGTGTGTGCATATGTATATATATATATATATATATATATATATATATATATATATATATATATACACACACACAAACACACAATTATTATCATTATCAACTTCTTCTTATCCACTACTGGATAAAGGCCTCTCCCAAAATTCTCTATTTCAATGATCAAACACATTTTTCATCTCGTACATTAATATATATATATATATATATATATATATATATATATATATATATATGTATATGTGAGTGGGAGAGTGGTTGGTTAGTTGTGTGTATGCATTTTTATATTAATGAAAAAATATACTTTTTATACCCCATTGTATTATAATATAATTGTTTTAATAATAGTAAATATTTAAACTTAACAAAAATAATTAAAATGAATATTAAAATAAATGACCCAATGTTTTTTTCTTTCAATCGATATCGAAAAAAATGTTTATATATATATATATATATATATATATATATATATATATATATATATATATATATATATATATATATATATATATATATATATATATATATATATATATATATATATATATATATATATATATACATATATATATATATATATTTATATATTTATATGGCAAGCTTTAATATTATTAAAAAAAATATAAATGTAATTTTTATTTCCCACTATGTTATAATAAAATTATTTTAATAATACTTAATATTTAAACTTGCGAATAAAGGAGTTAAATTAAAAATTAAAACAGGTGAATATGAGTTAAAAAGTATACTTAAAAAATTCTAAAAATTTCAATTAATTCATAATTCGAGTTAATTTTAACACCTCTGTTATATGCGAATTTTTTTTTGTTATTATAATGATAGATGATATATATATATATATATATATATATATATATATATATATATATATAATATGAAATACAATAAATTTGGAAAATAAACCGTAAAAAATTTATTACAACATATATTAATTGTACACAAGATGCGACGGGTGATAACCTATTTTATTTTTGTACTTTACGATAACAAAGTTTTGTTAGTCTAGTATCTGCGAAACACTAAAAATATATTTTATTATTAGCAGTTACTGACTGAAAATAAAAATTGATAGGAGTAGTACAATTAATGAAAACAAGAAAAGATTAATTTCAGTTCTAATAATTGTTATTTTTAGAAAGAATCTTTTTTATTTTTAGAAGCGTTCGTTATTATTTTTTATTCCGTGTATGTCGATCGATTTTTTTATTTAGAAATGATTCTATAAATACATTTCTGGAAATTAATATTGTAATAATGATATTTATATCAAATTGTATATAAATATGTAATATATATAAAATCATCGAAAATATGAATAGTGAAATCAAATAATTTTACAGAATAAAATAAATTCTGTATTATTTTAAAAAAAAAACATTTTAAAATACTTTTTATTGGTGTATACATTGATTTTGATTTTTATATAAATACTGTTATATCTAAATAGATAATAATATTAAATACATTGCGTTTTTAAAACTTTTATGTAGTATAAAAACTAATATTATAAAATTCTTCTTATATTTAATAATAGAATCTTTGACGATGAGTTTATTGGTATTATAAACAAAGTGAACAGTAATTATTGAACAATTTTTAACATCTTGTGGTGTCGAGGATGATAATTCATTTGTGTGAAAATACAAGTCTGTATTAAAAAAGTTATTTTAGAATTTGAATCAAAAAATATTATTTTATTAATAGATTATTTATAATCAAGTATAATTTATTTTTTATTTTATAAACATTAAATATTTAATAATAATTTCTAGGTAATACGGAATTATTTTTTTATTATATTGTTAGAACTTCAAATCTTATTCAGTAATTAAATAACTGATAAAATAATTCATATAAAGAATGCATATTGCTAATTGATGATGTAAATTTTAAAATCAATCTCAGAGAAATTAAAGAAATAAAATCTAAGAAAAAATTAAAAAAAGTATTAAATATAACTAAGAATAAATAGTAATGAAAAAATAATTAATAGTCGAATACATTCAATTCGAATTCCTACATATAATCTGAATAAGTTAGTAACAAATATTGAGGTTATTAACAACCAGTTAATATTTTTTTTGTATAAGAAAAAGTGTTAATATAATTTTTAATATAACGTAACTAGCAAAAACTTATCTTTATATTTTAAATATTCATCAAGATTATATTTTTTTTATATTATCTTAGTATTCAATGTTATATTTTATTCATTTTAATACTTTGTATTTTAAATATTTAAACAAAAAAGTATTTATGATTTATTTATTAAAAATGGGATTAATGAATACATTTTTTTAAAAAAACTAACAATAGATTATAAGTTAATAAAGTTAATGAAAATATTTGTAGTTGTTTAATTATTTACACATATTCAAGAAATATTTTAAAATTATCATAGTTACAGATAAATATATAAAAAGTTCACTTTTATTAATTTTTTTATAAAACAACTAATCATATAATTGATCAACTATAAGATTTCCTTGTCAAAAAATCATCGTTTTAAAAATATTAAATTCTGTTCGATATTTACAAAAAAAAAATATCTTCAAAGTATTTTAAGAATTATTATCGATTCTAAATACTAATCAATTTTTATATATTTATAGTACACAATGAATTACAAATCAATATGATTGAATTAAAATAAAAGTAGACTTTATAAATAGAATTAATTATTGGTAGAAATGTATTCTCAAATGAATTGTGTATTAAATAATGAATGAATTGTAATTATTTTATTACATTAAAACACTGGTGCAATCATGTAAATATAATATTTTAATTTAATATATATATATATATATATATATATATATATATATATAAACATTTATATATTCTTACGCAATTCTCCGAAATTTCTTTTAAAATAAAGTACCTTGACGCTTTTACACTATCGGCTTTGTCACTTTATTTCTTGAAAGTTTTATGTCTAGATGATTTCAGTTTTTCTTACGA
This sequence comes from Neoneuromus ignobilis, assembly GCA_029203775.1. NCBI lineage: Eukaryota > Metazoa > Arthropoda > Insecta > Megaloptera > Corydalidae > Neoneuromus > Neoneuromus ignobilis. The sequence goes on along the minus strand of CP092089.1, from coordinate 2,533,793 downwards.
AATTTAAAAAGTTCCTCTTCAATGACCAAAATATTGATTGTCTTACGAATAAGTATATAAGTGTAAGAATTTTACCTCGAAAATATAGTACTTTTTTAGAATTTTTATAAAAATGTTTCATATATAAAATCTAGAAAATAAAATTAAAAACTCGATTTTTAAAAATTATCTCTAGACAATTTTTTTTTAAATAAATTATAATTTTTTTGGTAAACAAACACGAATGTTAATGAATTTCATGTAATATATATATTTTTAATTTATATACATTAATTTACTCTTAGATACTTTCTACTTAATGTACTTATTTACGAAGTTTGTCTTGCTTCTAATGGAAATGAAATTATTATAATTGATCAATGTCAGAATTTATGATATTTAATTAATATGATTTTTCATTTTATATATATATATATATATATATGTATAATGAATTATTATAATTATAAATAAGATTGCAATGTACACTAATTTTCTTACCTTATGATAATCTAATAATGAATATATTGGATTAATGATTATTAAACGAGCATTTATTAAACTAATTTAGTAACATGTTTTGTTGTGATACCTTACTAACATATAGGATAAAGTTCATAAATGTGTATTAAAATCTCTGTACACATGTTGTTAATTAATTATTTTATAGTTTATTAAACCATTGTTTTTAATTAAAAACATATTTATAAAAAATGTATATGTATTTCAGTATATTTTTTTAAAATTTTATTACACATCAAAAATATAGTTCTGATATTTATTTAATTGAAACTCATATATATATATATATATATATATATATATATATATATATATATATATATATATATAGGTGTTTTTAAGAGTGATAGAATCTTAAATTGAATCTCTATTGAAAGTTCTATCCAATCTAAAGAACACTTTATACATCTGTGTGTATGTTTATATAAAGTCATGATAAACAGTGTTTTTTTTAGGTTTAATAGAACTTTTAATAGGGATTCAATTTAAAGTTCTATCACTTTTTAAATACATACATACACACACCCACATATATATATATATATATATATATATATATATATAAATATATATTTATATACATATAAACGAGATGAACATTTATTATATTATTTACGATATATGATTTCTATGTTTTCTTTGTGTGTACTTCATGGCATGTGATTTTCCATTATAAAGAGTATTTTAAAATGTAGATGAACTAACAAGGAAAAGAATATTTAAATATTTTTTAACGAACGTGCATTTCTGTGTTGTGCTATAGATAAATGTTTTACATTTTTTATATATGAAACAACTGTTTCACGGAAAAGTTCTTGTGGCTGAAGAAAACATACCGTCTCCATCTCCATCTGCGCGTTAAAGGGATCTCAAGTCGACCCCCATCATCGGCACGTCCCGAGGCGCACTTCTGCGTCTCGTAATGTTCGGTACGCTCCCGTACGCCGCTCGGCAGACAATGGCCACTGTTGACACCGTGCAGACTATCTTAATTAAACCCTTTGTCTTAAATCCACTTAAAGCCCTTATCTTGGGTACTTTATTTTTAGAAATAAAAATCTCAACTTTATTAAAAAGACGGGCTCGTGCCTTGCGTGTTGCTTACACTAGTGTGCCGACGTTATAACCAGTGGCGGGTGGTGGTGAGGTTCTAAGGAATTGCAGACTGATTTTTCACGCTTACCTAACATATTCTTTTTTAATGTACAAGTTTTTTTTCTCGCGAGGGTGCGTTAATTGATATTTAAAGAAACGTTGTGAAGATGTACGAAAGTGAATGAATGACTATAAACAAATATCCCAAGAATAATAAACGGGTTAATTTTTATAATCAAATATTAAACAAATTAAGACAGAATGGATGAAATTAGATACAAGGACTTTTTTTAACAATTATAAATGTTACGATAGTTTTTTTTTAAAAAAAATCACTTTGGAAAAATAAAATTGCATATACATATTTAAATATAATTTATTTTAACATCAATGAGTGGATATTTTAAAGAATTTTTTTTTTAATGAATACAATGGACTTTTTGTATATCGTAAAATATAAAGTTAAATTATAAACATACATATTAAAGTGGTCTATTACTAGTGATGTGTAATTAAATAATAAACGACAAATATTTTATAACAATTGTGTTCTGAACAGCTGTAACTAATTAGCAGTTTGCAAACTAACTGTAAAGAATGTTAATTGAAATGAAAATAATTAATTTTTATTAATAACAAGTTATTATATATTTTCTACGACGAAATTTATATCAAGTGTATATATATATATATATATATATATATATATATATATATATATATATAATAGTTAATTGAAAGCAATAAAACATTTCGGAATTTGAGAACATAAGTTTCCATTCGTTTAATTATTATGAGGCTCTTATAAATATATAAATGTTATACTGATGTGTTATATTGACAGATTTAAATTAAGTGTGAAATTATTAAAGTGATTAAAAAACATGATTATTAAAATGAGAAAAAACAATTCGTATTTTTACAAAATCCTGATTTTTATCTGATTGTGTGTAATATATATACCTCAGATATGTAAATAATCCATTAAGAATTATTCTTTGTTGAAAATCAAATGAATATAAAAAAAAATTGTTAATAATTGGACCAATAGAATAATTAATAATTTTTTTAGATTTTTCAATTATATCAATGATTTTAAAACAGTATGAATTCAAACGGATTTTTTTAAAGTCACTGATGACTAAATACTCAATAATAAACTAAGACTCAATAATAAACTCAAAAAAAATGATAAATTATGTTAATATATTAAGAAAAAATATACAGAAAAAAATAAATATCTAATTGAACAAATAAATATTTTTGGTTAATTGATTTATAAAGAAAAATTTAAACATTTTTCATTTTTAAAAAAATAATTATTTACCCAATACTATCACTTATTGTTAACTTCATTTACTGATACGTACACTATTTTGTTAAATATTCCATCATAATCAAGATGTATGATTTTAATAGCTCTAATTTTTTTCCTCATTTAATAATTACATTGTTATTTTTTAATACTTTTTTATGAAAAAAGAGTGCATATAGTTTATCAATAATTTAAAGTAAATTAAAGAATTATATATTTAAAAATATAGTTTATATATGTATTTTGAATGTAGTTTTAGTATATATTTAAAAATATAATTTGTGATATTTTTAAAAAATCGAAGGAAAACAATATTGTATTTTTACAAATTAAAAGTATTCAAAATTAAATTTATTTTAGAATATCATTTAGAATATAATGATATTTTAAGAATAATTTTTCAGAAATTAAATCAAAATATACACACTTTTTTAGTATAAAATAATATTAACAAGTACTGTTTTATTATTTAACTTCCATACTTCTTTGCAATTGGTAATTTCATTTCTAAGTAATTGGAATAAACTAAACGAATTTACAAGTTTTATAATTTCATTAAATTTAAACTTTTGTAACTATAATCGAACACCTGGCTCAAATACTACAAAAATTAAAAATGCAATTCTCAGAAAAATTTAAAATAATTAGAAGTTAACTTTTTACTTCATCGATTTAAATGTTACAATTATGTAAAAGTATTTAAATATGTAAACAAAAATCCATTATATAGTAATTAATTCATTACATCTAAAACATTCCTTTGTAACATATTTTTCATGTTCTCCCTCTTGAATATCTTTTCATTGTAATTAATTAGGTTTTAATCATTTGTCAAAAATTATCTCAGTTCTCAATTAGGAATGAAAATCACATTAAGACAATTGTTGTACAAGAATTGACAAGGGGAGAAAAAATGTTATCTGATGATTTAAGTTAAGCAATTCGCACGGTTTACACTTAAACATATATCATGCTATCAATTTTTTGCATTTAATACATCGCGCAATTTTTTCCCTGTCAAGATTTATTACTAAGCACTTTATAAAACAAACGTTACTTTGTTATCTTCTTCAGAACTACCTGAACATTGTATTCTCAGCACAAGGTGTTTTTATAAGAAATATTTTCGTGTCAATTGACTGATATATATTTATTCGGTATTTCCTTTCTTTTAAATTGATGTTCTACGCATTATTTATCAATGTTCGTTTTATCTACGAGTTCACACACATGTGTTTACGCAGACAAACATATCATATATATTGATATGTATGTGAATTGAAATTAAAATTTATATTTTTTTGAATTGTTGAATATGCATTTAAAATTATGGTTTATTTCAAGATAACATAACTATTTATTGCTTTAAAAATAACTGTTCATTTTTAAATATTTAAAAATATTAATCATGAAAAACACTTTTATATAATTTTTAGTAAAAGAATTCATTACATTTTTTTTTAAAAAAATACAAGATTTCAACTGCAGATGTTAATATTTTGCTTCCATTATTAAAAAAGATTTTTTTTATTATTATTGTTTAAAAACATGTGCTGTAATAGTTATTAGATATATCTGATTTATATTATTACAAATATTTACATTAAAATATGTTATTTTTTAAAAAAATATACTTTTATTACTGCTTGATAAAATTGTTGAGTTTGATATGTAACAAAAATATTTTACCTGGAATAAAATGTTTGAAATGTAAAGAAGTTATAAGACATAATTTTCTCTAATATTTTATATACTTTAATATGAAAAATGTATTGTGAGTTTACTTTATGTAAACTTAGAGTATTTGGTTATTTACAGTCTGTAGAATATGTATGTAGTGTGTGTTTGTATTTATGTATATGAATTTATATAAACTCACATATAATAATACATATTTTAGTAAGTGCAAACACAGCTCACAAAACTTTCTTTTTGATTAAAGTGTAGGTAAATTCGTCACAATGCAATATCAAAGGCAAATTTCACAACTATTAATAAGTGTATGTATGTGAGAATGCCATTTTGCACATTGTCTATGCTTTTCTATGTAGTATAACCTATATTCACGTATCAAAACAACACAAAATAACTTTATCTGGCTACAGGAAATTGAAATTTGCGAGTAATTCCATTTTACATGAGTGCTGATTGAAAAAAGTACGTGTTTCGATAAAACTTTTGACAGCAAACTTTCCTGTTTCAAGAGCAACATAAATCAGTTTTAACTTTTTTTGTTGATAAATCACGTTTCTATTTGGATTTTCGTTTGCGTAAATATTTATTTATGAAATATTGCTATTCGCGAACGGATGAAATAAATTGTATTTTAAAGATACAGAATGTATATATATATATATATATATATATATATATATATATACAAAATTTTTTATCCATTTATAATTTGCATCACAATAAACATTTACTCACCACGTATAATATAATTGTGTATTTTTTATAACACATTTCGTCACAGAAATCAGTTCAAACGAAGAACTATTTTTGAGATAGAAAGTTCTATTCAAGTTCAATCACTATACATAATCTTTTCTTAGTAGTATTATTAGATTAACAAAACGAACAATGTTTCCGATTATTTTTATACATACGAGTAAAAGACATAAATTTGTACTTTAAAAATTTAAACCATATTTGATAAATTCCAAAATCTAAAAAATAATAATAGAAATAAAACTCGAAAAGTAAGGACCATCAATCTTTGTAAAGTCAAAAATTGACATAAAAGTTCTTAAATGTCTTAAAATCAAACCAAATTTTACATAAAATGAATTTTTCATATGAACTTTAAAATTGTTGAAATATTATTTTAGTTATTTGAAAATTTAATTTAAAAGAATGTTTTAAAGAAGAAAATATAATTTATATATATTTAAATAGTCATGTTCTGAATTAGATTTCTTTTAAAAATATATATTTTTTGTGTTAAAAATACAATTATTTATTATTATTTAAATATAGGGCCATCCAAATGTGACGCCTAGATTTGTGTTTTATTAAAAAGAAACAAAATAAACTGTACACATGTTTCTCTATAAACCATCTTAAACACATGTTTATTTTTAATAAAACACAAAACTAGACGTCACATTTGGATGATCCTATATAAATCAATCAATAAAATTAAATAAATTAATTAACGAATAAACTAAATTCTGCCATACATTAATAATACAAGAAATATTTTAATATAATTTTCTTGTGCTTCATATGTATACATATATACACCTGGGTATCTT
>CP092089.1:2395125-2525125 GCA_029203775.1 Neoneuromus ignobilis | reverse complement strand
ATGATAATGTGTGATATTGTTTATATATGTTCATATAAATATAGTTAAAAATATTATCACGTTAATCAGTATTTTACTAAAATATTATTGTTTAAATTATTTTTTTAACTAAATCACTATTTTTTCTTAATAACTGTTTTTAAAGTATAAATATTTTTTATTAGCACACATTTTATATATATAGGGTATTTTTTAATCATGATAGAACTTTAAATAGAATCCCTTTTAAAAATTCTATTCAAATAAAACTCTCTCTCTGTATATATATATATATATATATATATATATATATATATATATATATATATATATACAATATACATGTATGTATGTATGTCTTCATGAGTTTGTGTATGTACACAAACTTCCTACACAAAGTTTGTTTAACAAAGTCTAATGCTAATATATAAGGAATTTTTATTTTTTTTTGGAATATTATTTTTTTTGGAATATTATTTTTTGTAACATATAATTCAAACATTATTTCACTTAACTCAGTAATGGAAAAATTTTATTTTGTTTTCCTTATAACCATAAACAAAAAATAAATAAAAACTGCTATTTTTTTTCTGTTAAGTATTTCTCAGAATTTTTTTTTTAATTTGAAAATAAAGCTGTCCAGTGAAATTAAATCAAATAATTAACAGATGTGAATGAACTTCGAGTGAGTACCATACATTTATATCTTCTTAATATGAGATACATTTATTAACTGGTGTATTGTTCTATTTATGCAGTATTTTTTATTATTCGGATTCAATACTTTTTCAGAATTGTCTCTGATTATCACGATAGGAATTATTAACGAGTGGTTTTATAACATTTTCGTGTTTTGAACGATAATATCTTATTATTATCTTTACTTTAATTCAAAAGTTTGATGTTATAATCATTTTAACTGATAGCATCATTCGGTTTTCTTCAGAAATGAAGAATCGATATTATTTTAACAATTTTACTCAGTGATATATAGGTGACTATTAAAATCTTACTTGTATCTATACTTCTCTTTAGAAATGAACAGAATTTTTTGAAAATCACATTAAATCTTTCCTAGATATTTTTTAATAGAATATATTTTTGATAACGTGACAACAATTCATCATTGTTCAGCAAAAATTAACGTTGTTGATCCTTTTGAGAGTTTTATCTAACTTTTGCAATATTATATTTCGAATTTTATCGACAGTTTTAAAGTTATATTTTATTTATTCATTACGAAAGATAACTTATAAATACTTATTGCCATATTTAAATTTAGCTAACATTATTTTCACTAAAATAAACAAAAATGGATTTCCCTAAAGCATTTTCTGTATTTGTTCATTTTTTTTATTGATCAAATTTTCGTAAAAACAGTTATTACATGATATGTACTTTTTTCTATTTTTTTATAAAATATGCAACATACTTTTTGAATTGTTATTAAACAAAAATTGAATATAGAAGAAATATTTTACAATTTCTTGCAATCAAAATAAAAAAAATAGATCTGACCATTTTTGTTAATAACTTATTTGTAAATTGAATTGAAGTGAGAATTTTTTATAATTAAAAACTGATATTATTTTGTATTAAATGCAGCTTTATAAATAAATAAACGATTACAAAATTGTTAAATACAAACTGAATAACAAAGAAGAATATTTGATAATTTCTTCCACTAGAAATAAAAAAAATAGATTCATATATTTCTGTTAATAATTTGTTTATAAATATAATAAACTTTAGATTTTTCATAACTAAAAAGAAGTTAATTGAGATTAAATTGTATAAAATGCATCTTTGTAAATGAATAAATTAATATAAAATTTAAACAGAAATAAAATTTTAAATATTTTCTAGTTTAACTTTATTATAAACAGAAATAGTTTTAAATTTATAATAAAACATAAACCTGATAATATTATTTTCTTCTAAATAATCTTAATTTCTATATAACCACATATATAATTTTCACGAAAAAATATTGTTTTCGAATTGGATAATTAACATAATTAATAATAACTAATCGCACAAAACCATAAATAAAAAGAAAAATTATTATATTTTTTATCTAATGAAATATTATTAGATGAAAATACATTCGTCCATTGATAATACTCAAAATAAATACGTTTTCCTCTCTTCTATGTATTCGACCGTTTCATTCTATCTGAAATCAATTAACAGATGGTGTTTGTGAGAGTCTAGGATCGGATTTAACAGAAGTTTGGAAAGTTGCGTGTTGATGTTATTCGGATTCTCTTTGGATTATATGGGTCGTACTGTAAGTTTTCGGACTCTCATTATGACAGGTCGTTTATTAACGCTATGATGAATTAAATCAGAGTTTATATTATATATTTTATTCTGTTATTTGATTCACTTCTATATAAGCATACATTTATCCACTTACGAATAAACTTATATATATAAATATATATATATAAATATATATATATATATATATATATAAGCTTATATTTTTGTAAAATTTGTAAATGTATCAAGTTATAGTATTTGTATACGTACACAAAAATTAAAATTCTCTCTCTCTATATATATATATGTATAATATATTTCTCTATAATATATTTTATACACTTTTTTAAATATTCCATAAACCACATTATTAGAAAAATATTTTTTAAAAAAATTATTGTATTTTAAACATACACTTAGTGTCATTTAAAATTGTACTGTATAATTCAACAATTACTTGTAATCTTTTCGAATTGAACGAGAAAAATATAGTTAATTTACATTATTTATATCTACATTTCATTAATATTAAAAAATATCATTGAATAAAAAGTATATTTTTTCAATGTTTCCTTAATAAACATTCATTTCTTACAAACTGTAACTTTCTATAAAGAAATTATAATTCAAGTGATGTAGTGAAGATTTTCAATTTCACTTAATACAAAATGGATTTTATTAAAAAAGTTATGTATTGTTTTTTATAATACAGAATTTTATATTGATATATATATATATATATATATATATATATATATATATATACACATACACACAAACACACACTTTCAACAAAGGTATATTAAAAAATAATTAAAAAAAAATCATAAAAAAGACAGGAACTTGTAAAAATATTTTATAAAATATTAGATTATGACAGTATATCAATTTCAATCGAATTGTTGATATTAATTTTGTTGAAAAATTGGTAATGTTCATGCGATTAAAAAAAACTATTTATATTTTCTAAATTATTGTACACAATTTCATTTTCAATAAAAAATATAAAACTTTAATATTAAATTTGTCTTACTAATAATACTTCCATGCAAATTTAATAAAATTTCTATTATATAACACAATTCACATATTACGATCATCAGTTAAGTTTACAGTGCGTAATAATCGGATTAGCTTAAGATATTTTTCGCTATGGGTTTATTTTACAATACAAATAGATTGTATGTATGTGAACTATATTTGTATTTAGTATTCACATTTATCAGATAATATCTTTCTAATATGCATTAATGTGCTCATATAAAAATAACGTTTCGAAAATCAATATTTATTATTGGATATTTATATACATAATAAACACCCACATATGTATATATATATATATATATATATATATATATTTATATTTATATTTATATGTTTGTATATGGGTGGGTGGATTGTTTAAACTGTATCCATTAACTTAACTATATTGTAACTTAATAAATATGACATTAAATTATACATTAAAATACCAATTAATTGAAATTTATATTATATATATATATATATATATATAATTTGTTAAAAAATCAATTATTTAATTTTTGCTATATTTTATACATTTTTCTAGATTAATTATGATTTTTTAACTGCAGTTTTATATTAATTTATCTAGTAAATACTGTTATATGGAGATATAATTGGCATCAGAACACAGCTACGTTTTATAATACTTTCTCGTCAATTTTCTATTAATTAATGACATTTTTTTATCATAATTAAAAAAAATTGAATCTATATTCTATATTTCTACTGTAAATAAATATATATTTCCTATATATTAAATTATAAATTTGTTTAAAAAAAATTTTTTTTTTAACAAATAATAAGATTTTTGTACATAGATTTTCTATATTTTCATGAAAAATAATTTGTAAATAATAATCAGTAATATTTATTTAATGTAAATTTGAAGTTATTTTCATTATTGTTGGAAATCAGTAATACACTTTTCGTTTTTAGCATCTTTTCATTGATATTACGATAAAAATATATAAGAATTCTTTATTTGCAATATTTAAAGAATTGTTATTACTTGTATATTTATATATAAATATGCATTATATATATATATATATATATATATATATATATATATATATATATTGTTTTAATTTGATGATTTATAATGTGTCAAAACTAAATTTAAAAATTAATATTCAGTGAACATTTTTATAATTAATTATAACGATTAATATATCAACAAGAAAAATGTGGTGAATTTACTTGTTTTACTAATTGGTTCGTGCATGATTTTTGCTCCAGATAAAAAAATAGTTAAATTTATTTTTTTAAGAACTTGTTGTCACGAAAGCTTTCCGTAATTATATTTTTTAGGTATTTATTAAAATTAGATATTGTTATTTTTTTGAATAATAGACACCATAAATTAATACTTATTTCTATAATACATACATACATATATATGTGTGTGTGTTTAATGTTTATTTATACACAATCATGTATCATACGTTATGTTTATAAAAAATTTAAAAATTCTAAAAATTTCTACAATTTTCAGTTTTATTGTAACTGTTCATCTTTATTAAAATTCTAATCTAATGTATATCTATGAAAATAGATAAAAAAAGGAATAGTTCGTACCCTTTGGCGTTGTTACTTTATCGAAAAGAAATCACATTCTTTAGAATATTGTAAAGATATCTTCTGTACACAAACTCCACATGAGAGTTTTTGAGTTTCATATATGTAACGAAATATCTTGGTACTATGAGGCTTTTTGCATAGATAGAGAAAATGTGTTTAAATAATGGTTATGGCAATATCGATCATGTATATAAATATATATATATATATATATATATATATATTTACTTTATTCACCAAAAATATTTATATGTTCTATTTTGAAAGGAAAACTTTGCTTCCTACATTCGAGTATTGTTCTATTTTGAAATTATTAGAACTGAAATGTGAAATATTTACTGAATTGTACACCGACACAATCATTCTCTTTATTTAGAAATGTATAATCAATTCTTGAATGAAATGAACGTGAAATATTTGAAATATGTGTGATTTTCTAACCAATCAAAGAGAATGTGAAATGTAACGTCAAATTTGAAGCGCTCAATTAATTGATCGTAAATTACAACAAGAATGTTTAATCCTATATAAATATCTTGAATAGTAAATACTAATATGTTGAGTAAACACAAAATATTTATAATATTCAGTTTGATTTCACATATTTTAGTTAGATGCTTAGATATGAAAAGTTTATATATTTATTCAAGTAATTATACATGTATATCAAGTATTCGAATGTATTTGGATATGCTGAAATGTAAATTCTGGGCCAAATATTTATCTTTAATATAAAATAAATTTTAAAATAAAAATATACTCGCGAAATAATAAAAAAATTAAATACAATTAAATATAAGTTTTAGTATAAAATATATAATAGATACTATTTTTCAAACTATTTAATTATATTGTTTCTAAAAAGTTATCTATCTGATTCATATAAATTTGACCATAAAATAATATACTATTTTGTATTAAATAAAGATTTTTTCATTAAAATTCGTGTTTATATTATATTACAAGAAGATTAAAGAAAACTACAAATGTAAAGATTTGATTTTTTGAAAGGAATTGAATTTTTTTAACTGTTTTCTATATTTCTACTATTATATTTATAATTGTATGTATTTCTAATATACTAAATTATAAATGTCTTTAAATCTTATTTTTTGTAGATAACATAATAAACAAAATTTTGGTATACAGATTTTATAAATTTTCTCATAGAAAATAATCTCTAAATATGATAATACCTACTGTCAATTTGAAGTAATGTACATTATTGTTGGAAAATTATGATATATTGTTTCGTTTTGTAATCATATTTTCATTGATTTTGTAAAAAAATAAAACAAGAAATCTTTATTGAAAACTTTTAAAGAATTTTGTATATATATATATATATATATATATATATATATATATATATATATGAATTAATATATATATATATATATATATATATATATATATATATATATACTACTTGTTCGAACCAATATACATCATTTATTATTAACCAAATTATTTTTTATGTCGACATATATATGTTAAAAAAAATTTATTTGTTAATTAAAAATTTTGAAGTTGACATGAGCACCGATATATATATATATATATATTTGTAAAATAAGAAATACAAAACCATTAATAATTTTTAAAAAATACTATGATGATGAGGTATGTGATTCTTTGGTGTAAGAGTATGTAAAAAATTAAAACATGTGAAAATTCAAAAATATTTTAACTTAATTTCAAACAGTACAATTAGCATATCAATAAATATAAACCAAACATTAATTGTAAAAAGTTTATTAAAATTAAGGATAAAAATCAAATAATCATTTTTTGTTATTATTAAATAATTAATCATTTTTTAAATATATAAACGAAAATAGTTCTTAATGTATTCAAGCATAACCTTTACACAAAAATAATATACAAATTGTAAAACGTTCCATATTTTTATTATTGTACTCAAGGTATCATAAGTCAGGTCACCAGATCACAACCTGAAGAAGGGGGTATTGTGTAACACTTTTATAAGTCATAAAGTTTTTTTTAAAAAAAAATTCTAGGTTAATAACATTAGTAAACGAACAATACAGATGATAAAATATTTAAAAAATAAAAATTGTTATAGATCTTTTAACCTTATTACTTTCTGAATAATTTAAATATTTTTTTTAATAAAGATCAAATATAATTTATTTGGAAAAAATATTTTACTCTATTACTTTTTATTTTTTAACTAAAATGAAAAATATGTGAATTTTATAAGAAATTAACATTTTATAATATGTATTTTATTATTTTTTTAATTATGTTTATTTAATATTTTAAAGTATATTAAAAAAACATTTTTACTTTCTTTCTCTCTCTCTCTCTCTCTCTCTCTATATATATATATATACATATAATGACAAAGAAATCGTCTTATATCTAAAGAAAAATAGAGAATATTAGAAAACGTAACGAATATTGAACTTGTAAAAATGCATTCTTAAAAAGTGTAACTTTTTCCATGTTACTTTGAGGTATTTTTTGCGTCCCTTCAATATATACCGGTTTCGTTCAGCATCATCGACTTTGCAAGCGTTAGAATTTAAAATAATTGCATTGATTTGGTCGTTTTTTTATATATGCTCCGTTTGCATTGCTAATTGCCTGTGATTGAAGTGCGTTATTTTGTTATGGTAGGTAAAAATTTTAATGGATGAGATGGCGTTAAGTTGGTACTACTTTGAAAATGTACGATTGACGAAAATTTGTACATTACATGTTTATTGATTTTTCATTTCATTTTATTTTATGTATTGAACATTATGTTTATAACGTTTTTATTAAAATTTATTTATTTAAAAAAAGATTTTATACTATTACTGTTTAACAAACATATATATATATATATATATATATATATATATATATATATATATATATATATATATAAAGATATTTTAAGGTTAGATAAAATTTTCGATAGGGATTCAATTTAAAGTTCTATCACGTTTAAGAAAACACTCTATATTTGTTTAATTTTTTTACTTTAACTCTCTACGTTATACCTATAGTTATTAACTATTTATTATGATTACCACAATATAATAATTTACAGTTTCATATACTTTTTATAGCATAGTACGCTAAAAATACACAGAAAATGAAATATGCATTTTTTATTACGTACAGGATCGTATACGGATACTAATGTGTCAAGAGCGAAAGGGAAAGAGTGATTGATGATCATCATGCATTAAAAACCATCCAGAAACCATATACCTGAAGAAACATAACTGTACGATATTTTGATTAAAGTAGGAATACAATATTCAAAAAAACCTATATCTAATCATTTTAAATATAAAACAAACTGTCAGCATATCAAATAATGTTTTCATTAAATTGTCTATATAATTAATTTTCATAAAAGATGGTTCGGTTGTATCTAATCATAATATATTTATGAACATGTGTAATTAATACTATGATTAATTTGGTTGATTGAATGACATATATTTATACGTGGATTTATTACAGATATTTCGATATTGGAATTTTATTTTCATATGTTTGTGATATTAAAACGAGTTTGATCTTATTTTAACAAAATAAATTTCATGATTTTTTTTAATTAAAATTTACACGTATATATTTATATAAAAATAAATATTCAATCTTTTAATTTTAAACTATAGAGTGTTTTTTAAGTGTGATGTAACTTTAAAATGAATCCCTATCAAAAGTTTTATCTAACTTAAAAACATCTTTATTTAATTTATTTTTAATTACAAATGCTATAAAAATTTCATTTGTAAATACTCAAGAAGTGATTTCTTTCATTAAACAGATTATGATAATAATAATGATTACTTTTATTGACCAGTTAAATTTTAAAACGATTTTAATTTATTTACAATATACTTTTATTTTATGTATTTGATTTTATTATACATAAATACAATTCTATTAGGATTTTATGTTAGAAAATTGCAACAAAAATACTTTTTTATTATATAATGCTAATTATTATAATTTTTTTGAAATAAAATAGATAGAAAAAAGCAAACAAGTTTATAAGTAGAATTAAACAGTCAGTCTATATTTTATAATAAAAAGGCTTTGATGATAATGGCATCGCCATTGAAATGCACATTAGCCCATTGTTGTTATAAACAACAAAGTGAACAAAAAGTGGTTTTCGAACACTTTATAAAATATTGTGGTGTTGGGGGTGATAATTGATATGTGTTATATTGAAAGATTTTTTTTTATATTAAATCGTTATAAGACGATTTTTTTAATTTTAATATCAAAAATTAAATTTAAATTTCAATATATAAAAATGATAATAAATATTTGTTTTTTATTTTGCGTTTTACATTTTATATTTGTTTATTATTATAAGTTTTCAAATGAAACTTTGTTATTTGAAAAGATTTTTTTTTTCAAAAAATATATTTTATTTTTCATAAATGTTTTTTTATGTGTGATGTAAAGAAATATTTATTATCGGATTTTCAAATATGTTGTAATCAATTACTATTATTAAAAGTGTGGGATGTTCAAACAAAATTCTATTTTTAATGGCTATCGATTTGTTTGTATGGATTTATTTTTACTGATTTTCCTTAAAAATAAACGTTCGCCAATAACGATAACGAAGTAATATTTATTTATTTTATATGATTCGTTACTAATGTAGTTATTTTATGTTCTCTAAAACACATTTAAAATTCAAATTCTGTAATTATTTCCTAGTTAAAACTTTTGTTAACATTGAATATATTTACTTCCCGTTTACTAATGCATATTCATTCGAACATACGTAATTGTTTATTAAATACTAATGCTCGAATTCCAAAAAAAGGGAATATGTTTGACATTAATAAAACAAAAATACATTTCAATTCGAATACGGCGAATTCATCAACATTGAAATATATTTTTATTAAAAAAAAAATCACAAACAAATTGTCAACACTCCACTTCATCTTTATCCCTCGACATATATATTTTTTCTGCGTAATTAAGTTTGTCAATTATTATTTTCATCAAAATAATCATCACGGTGAATACGTATTTCCAAAACCGTCACCATTAGCAAAACCTCTCTGAAAAGCGATAACGTTTTATATCGAGATGAAAAATACGCCAATACGCAATGGCTGTGCTACCTATTTTGATTGAACGATAAAACACATATTTGTATCGCGTATATCGAGTCGTAATTTTGCTCAGTCATTAACGTCTATTCCGACATCGTCCATGTTTGGCGAACAGGCAGGCATGGAGTCAAGCACTCACTCACTGTAGTGTCCCCCTTCACTCGGTTCTCGTTCTCTATGAGGGACGGGGCTACGGGAGGGAGGTTCGGATCTGGTAGCGCCTGACACTGATGTATGTACCAAAGTCGCGACATGGATTACATTGGCAATCAATATGGGAGCAGTGTTTGCCCGTCCGAGTAAAGCGTTTCTGTGATACGATCACGTTACCACGCGCTACTTACAGATACCAACACCACGGGCGTAACAAGTTGACCAACAGTTTTTCTCTTACCGAATTACATTTATCATATGTAATATATTCAGTATCTTGAAATTGGAAATCATAGATGTCAGTTCGATTTATTCAAATATTTCGATCGACGAGATTTATAGAACACATCAGAGCCAATCGGTTCTTATGTTTCCTTTTTTTTATAGTCACTATAAAAAACTACCCAACTCGCATTTCTACACTACACTTAAACATTTTCATTTCGAATCTCTTATATTTCACTGATTTAGGTGAAAATTAAAAACCGTGTTCTTCTTACTTGGAGATTTCAATTGAAAAAGAATTCCAGATTAATAAAATATCACATCAAATTAAAAACAAAACGAACGATTACTTTATAAGATATTTTATAATGAAATCAGTAGTGGACTACACTTTCTCTCCATTTGTCTCTATGTACTATCCTAAAAAAAAACATTTTGATATTCAATATATATTACAGTAAAGAATCAAAAATAAATTCTATTCAATATTATCATATTATACATCACAAGGATGTAAATTTATTCTTTTCATCAGATAAAAATAATATTATAATGTTTATTTCTTTTTTTACAAAAATAATCTTATTTTTATATATTTTTTGTAAGAAAATTGTATTTGGAAATATATATATATAATAGATACATTTTCTCTATTTTTCCACAAAGCTTAAATATTTATTGAAATAAAGTGAAACTGGAATAATTTGACAATGTTATTAATTAAATAGTAATTTATTGTACATAAAAATATAAATTTATTGTAAAAGAGTGAATTTATAAAAATGTGTACATAAACACTTAAAGAAATTAATATGTATTAAGTATATTTCTTCATTATTTTTTATATCATTTATATATATATATATATATATATATATATATATATATATATATATATATATACACGAGTATAATGATACATGTATGAATATATCGAATACAAGATAAACAAATCTTTTACATAATAATGTATATAAATATTCAACAAAAATACTGAAAGATGTATTCTTCAAAACTATGAAAATTCTTTGTCTTTAAAACAATCTGTTATTTACTAATATATATATATATATATATATATATATATATATATATATATATATATATATATATCTTTGACTAGAAATATATAAGACACACAATGAGATACATTTAGTAATCTAGTATAGAATTACGTTATCCTGACAAACTATAAAGCAATTTAATAACGTTCTATGCAACAAAAATAAAAAAAATCGAAAAACACATACACACTTATAACGTACACACACACACACACACACATATATATATATATATTGTTTTAATAAAAAAAACTATTGACTTATGACTTAGAAATATAGAAAATATTTTTAAAGCTTCCAAACAAAGTTTTTGTAATTAAAATAAACTTTCTATAAAAAGAAGAAAATAATTTTGGATTAAATCATATTCCAAACAATAGTAATTAGCAAATAATGGAAATGGTTATCAATATACCATAATTACCATTAAAAAATATTTAGTGTGACTTTGTACAAAAATAGAAGATACGATTTTTAAAATTGACGATAGAATGAATGTTAAAGGATCGAAAAAAATGAAAAAGTAGTAGAAGAGTTGTAATGCGGGTTTAAGAAAAATCAGAAGTAGCAGAGATACGACTGGAAGTCTATTGATAAATAGGTGTATTAGGGGATGGTAGTCGAAAAAAGATGGTACATGTTATAGTGGAATAAATGGGATGGATAGCGTTTTCTATGGAGCTTAATTAATAACATTTTATGCAAGTTACATATAATAGAAAAATATTTTTATTATTAAAAACAGTTCTTTAATGATAGTCATTGAAATGTACATCAACTGTTAAGTAATTAGTTTGTAAATATTGAACATATAAATTCCTGTTGTTTTGGAGTGTGACTAATATATATATATATATATATATATATATTAATAAATTATATTTTAACTAATTGAAAGTGGTGCGTTATGAAAAAAGTTTTAATTATTAAAACAAATTCTAATAAATTGTTCTTATATTTTTATTGTGAAAATATATTTTAAAAAAATTAAAAATATAATATGTAATTATTTATTAAAGTAATATTTATTTATGTAAGTTATTACAATTATTTCAAAATTGATCAGTATTATAGGAACAAAAATACATTGTTAAGATAAAAAAATATTCTTTTTTAACATTACTATGCTACTATTAGATATTTTCTGTTCATATATCCATATCTATTTTTCTATATTTATCTATCTGCCTATTTTTCTACATTTATATGTCCTATTTATATAATTATAATTTCTGGTATGAGAACAATATCTTCCAGTTTTGAAAATCCTATATTATATTAATTCAGATTTTATGTCCAGTTATTATTAAAATTTTATTTTCAAAATATTTCAACAAAAATAAAAAAACATGAACGAAAATTGCTTTATTTCATTTTTAAACCAATTTCATATTTTTGTAAAATTATATATGATTTTTTTATTAATTAACTTTATGTTCAAAATATATTTTTTTATTTATATGAGAACAATATATTCCATAATTTTCAAAAATCCTGCAATATATTAATTCATACTGTCTTAAATTATTTTTATGTTATTTTACAAATAATTTTACAGAAATTTAAAACATGAAGGAAAGTTACTTTGATTTTTATTTAAAAATAATTTCAATTTTAAAATGTTAGTAAAAATTATTTATGATTTTTTTATTAAAATTTCTTTACTCATAATAAATATTTTATCTAAATTCTGTTTAAATAATTGTGGTATTGTATAAATAATTTTGTCTTCTCTCTTTAACTATTTATATATATATATATATATATATAATATCTATATATATATAAAACTGTGTGTGTATGTATGCATATATAAGTATATAAACATCTTTAGAAACGCCACTGCCTATTTCTACTAAATATTACTTTTCGTCGTGAATGAATTCGCCCTGTCCAGTACGAACCCCTTTTCCTTTGATCTCACCTGCATACCTTATTTATGTCGATTACGTGTGGCATATTAAAAATCGTATCAAGTGTTGAGAATTGCTTTCAAATAATTTGCTTAAATGTCAAGCATGACGTGATGGATGAGAGGAAAATGTTAAATTGAATATCGATTTTAATAATTTTCGTGAAAAATGCGCCACTTTCGTTAACATGGAAGTAATTTATCGTTATCTCTTATCGCCAGTTGATGATTTTCTATTCACTCATTTATCATATGGCCGAGTTGTTTCGATATAAATGATCCAATTTATTTTTAACGATAAATATAGCTGTCAATGGCTTCTTTTTATTTTTACGAAAACTTAATAGCTTTTCCTCTATTTTTACCGCGTTCATTCTATATTCTATATTATATATATATACAACAATTATTAGTTTCATTAGATTATGATATGATATATATATATATATATATATATATATATATAATGTTTTTTTGAATTTCAAAATATATTTAACAATAAAAATAAATGTTATTTGATTAAAACAAGCTCTAAAAAAAAAATAAAAAAATATTCACTATATAAATTTGATACATATATATGTATGTATGTGTGTATAAAAATTGTATAACAATTTTCTTACTATTTATGAAAAATTATAGATATTTTAATTTTTGTTTAATTTTAATATATTTTTAGAGTAGAGTGTTTATAGATTTGGAAGACTAAAAATATTTAGCACTCATACGTGTTTGCGATGATTACTCCTCTTTTCCTTTTTTGTTTAAATAAAGAAACTTAAGATAAATGATGCAATTATATAAACAGAAATACATTTTAGAATAAAATGCTAGCTTGGGGAATACAAAACAAGTGCCATCAATATCTCTGTGACGCATAAATCTGCCAGTTGCATTGCAGAATACGTTTTTCAACACGAACGAAGTTATTTTTTTTAAATGAAAACTCATAAATCTTACAACTCTTTTTTGATGTTTCACTGTCTTAATAAATCCGCCCGAAAACATCCAAACTTTTGTAAATCGGAGATTGAGTCAATTTCTACCTCTTCCAATTAACCACTCTAGAAAGTTTTCTTTAAAGTACATCTGTACAATGTTCTTATAGCCACAAAAAAACTACTTTTCAGAAAATCGATAACTGCTTCAGATATTATCTGTAAGGAGACTGGAAGTTGTTTGAAAAATTATAATTATCAGGTTTATAATAATAAGTGTTTCGGAATAAAAAAAACTTTTACCATTTGTATTGTTATAAAAATTATTAAATTAATTAAATAGCTCTTATATAATGGTATTAATAGCGAATTTATTTTAAATCATATTTTAATAATACAATTGTCTTAATTAATATATTGAGGTATTTTTGTTTATTAAAAATACATTTTTTTAATTAAATCATTTATTACTTTAAAAAATTAAATACAGTATATATTTTCACACATTTTCTAACAATAAGAGAAAATATTTCATAAATGGAACTGTGAAAAATGTTAACAATAAAAATATAATTAGATACTAGAATATATTGTTATTACAATATTTAATGTACTGGATATTATAATGTAAAAGATAAAATTAGTTTTATAAAAAGATAGCCAATCGGTAAGAGATTCAGTTACAAATAAAGAAGCTTCTCCTAATGTATTTTATACGTATATCTCATTCTAAACAGTTGGAATCTTTGTTATTTTAACTTTTCTATGCTATAGGAAAAGAATTCGAATAGAATATTTTATTCAATCTAGGAGTTTGATAATGCATATAATGAAAATAAAGTGTCTCATTTATTTACTTTAGAATGTTCCAGATTTATTATAAGAAGTTCTTTATATAACTTTTTTAAATGTTTTTATAATCAATGTGATAGAATTATTTTCTGTTCAAGAATACTTTAAAAATATATTCATGCTCTTTTTTATTATTTGACTTTTAAATATAAAAATTGTCAAAAATTTTATTAAAAAAAATATTATTATCGTAAAATAATTATTATTTTAGAAAACTAACATCAGGTTATGTAAAAAATAGTTATTTATTCATTTTAAAATAAAGTTAGTAATATTAATACATTTACTAATTACATACAAATATTAAACATATATATATATATATATATATAAAATCAAATTCTTTCTATCCACTGTTGGATAAAGACCTTTTCTAAAACTTATTACTCTAACCGATCTATAATCTTTCTTTTCCAGTTCATTCAGACATACTTTTTTTGTCTCTGTTTCATCCGTCCATGAGTTTCTTCTTGGATTTTTTTATATATCTAGGTTATCAATCAATAATTTCTCTTAATTAAGTGGTCTTCTTTTTTTCTATATGATCAGTCCACTTGTATTTCAAACTTCTTACTTTTGCTATAACGTTCATAAATTTTGTTTTATTTCTGATTCATTCGTTTCTCATTATATTTCTACTTATTATTTCTGATATATTTCCATGATTTTTTGGTTTGTCTGGAGCAGCTCAATTAATTTAGCAATTTAAACACGTGTTTTATCATTGATAATATGTATATATGAATATTAAATTGTACTTAAAAATTTAAATACATACATTTTATTCAAAAAAATTTTTATAGATTTTAAATTCATAGTCGTGTATATATTCAAAAAAATGTAAAAGTGTTTTTAATTAAATTCTTCATTGATAGATTATTATTAGATTCAAATAAGTATACAAAAAACTATATTTTTTTCTTCAAACTAACTACCCAATTTATTTTAAATTGGAAAATTTTAATGCATTTTTTAGTTCTTGAAGTTGATTGACATTCCCAAGAGAATATATATAAATTGTGGGCTGAAATATTAGAGAGTAATTTAAAACAGTATTTCATTATTTTATATACATATTAAAAATATTTCGTGTAACTTTATCCTCTAGTTATTATAGTTCATTTTAAAATGATATTGAAATGAATTTACTAAAAAAATTTGTACATAAATGTATTTTAATGATTTTTTAAATATTATAATTATTTAAAAATTGTTATAATAAACGATTAATTATCAAAATCGTGAAATGTAACTTTTATTGTTTTTAATATTTCAATAACCCCTCAATGTTACATCTTTGTTATTTTAATTAAATTACATACACAAAAAGTTTAATATTCAACAATAAACCCATTTTTATTACAAATAAGTTTGTAAGGTGTCTCCAACTCTCCAGTACCTTTAGAATTAATTATATATTTCATTTCGTTTTATAATCGGATATTTCATACGTATAATTAATTATATACGAGGGTCGTTTGATAATTATGATAAAAAAGTAAGATAAACTAAGTTAAAAAAATTAAATTAATTAATTAAATTAAACAATAAATAAATTTACCAAACTTATCAAACGACCCTCGTATATTGTATATATTTATGTTTCATCTTATAATGTGTGTATGTACGTGTGTGTGTGTATGTGTGTATGTATGTATTATTTGTAAATATTATTTTACATATCTATATATTTACAATTTTTTTTTAATATATCAATTTTTTTCTAAATATAGGGTGGTTAAAATGAAACTAAAAGGTAGAAAAAAATACTAAACGTTAGTAAGAAAATAAAATGTCTAAGCTATTCACTTTCATTTGGGTTATCCTGTACAAAAAATATATTTTTATTTTTTTTAAATGTTAATATAAAATGACAAAATTTGAAGAAATTCAACATCAGATAAAAAATTTACAATTTTCTCAATTTATCATAATTTCAATTAATAGAAATTCAGAGATATTTTGTTTAATTTATGGAATATTTATCATAATTATCAAATTATAACTTAAAATTTAATATCTAGTATTGCAAAAAATAATGTACTTCATTTAAAGCTGGTAATAAATATTTTTGTAATTTTATCTAATTTTTTTATATGAAAAAAATAAATATTTTTGAATGTTATTTTTTTAATAAATTAATTTTTTTATAAATTGTATGCAAGTATGTTGTAAATAAGAATATATTCAATTTATTAAATTTCTATGTCAGAGGAAATATATATTTACGATATAAAATTTATATGACAATAAATTTTACATAATCTTGATTTATATTTGAGGAAAAAAAATGTTTAAAGTTCAACGAAATAATTAAACACATATTTATGTACATGTAGATATAATTATACACACACATATATTGTATACACTCATATAAACATACGTATGTCTTCAATTCGTATTTTAAATAAATTTCATATCAGCTCACAAAATTTACTAAATAATTTTTAATTAGCATTAGGTTATAGATTAAGTAATCGATTTTGGTGTGTGGTTAATTAAAAAAATGGATCGATATTTCAAATAACATCGATCGATATCGACATTAATAAAATAAAAATACACTTTTTAACTGCAAAACTACAATATGATACATTTAATAGTTTTGCAGTTAAAAAGTGTATTTTTATTTTATTACTTGTGTAACTACAATACATAAAATATATTTTTCAATTTATATGTGTATAAAAAATTAAATTATTTATTTACAAACACATATGAAATATTTCAAAAAAATTAATCAAACATTTGTAAAAGATTTAAGACAATTAATGAATATTATAAAAAAAGTAATTTTAAACTTTATTAAATATTATTTTCTTGAATAAATCATAGTGTTTTCTGTGTATGTACTTACTATTTTGTTCTTGTTAATCGTAAGAACTATCCTATTATTATAATACTTTATACACACACACTTGTATATATATATACATATAGATATATATATATATATATATATATATATATATATATATATATATAAGCATATCTAATATAGAGCCTAATGCTTTTTAAGAAACTGATAGTTAGTGAACCAGATAATAAATAAACCACTTAGGACTTTGACAGACCTGTCAAACTATCGCAATTTTTCACATTCAACATATATTCAAACAAATTTGTTTGTAAATATAAGTTTATGCACATATATAAATATTATATATATATATATATATATATATATATATATATATATATATATATATATATGACCTATACTGATTACTTAACGATTTTTCTTGGCGTATTTTTCTATACCCGAACGCTTCAGAACTGAACCATATTCAACTTTCATAATAATTTTCAGAGCAAAAATAAACGATTATATATAACAAGAACATCTAAAACATAATATAAGAGATAAGACCAAAAACATTTATTTTGATAAGGGCTTGTGCGTGATATATATATATATATATATATATATATATATATATATATATATATATATATATATATATATATATATATATATATATATATATATATATAAATATAATATATGAAAAAATCATCGATCAAACCGATAATAAAATTCAAGTTGTCATCTAAGATCGAAAGGCTGTTTTTATGTATATGTTGTTCATTTATCAAGAAAATAAATTTTCAACCAGATTTCAGTCTTATTATTAATATAAACATGTTGATATGTGTGTTTGTAAATATAATAATAAATAATAGAGTAACAAATAATTTAAAAATGATGTAAAAATTATTTTTATATTGTATGTTCTATAAATATAGAAATTATACAAACTTATTATTTTATTTTATAAAATTGAGAAATATATTTTTTAAAAAAACAAATAATATTATTACTTAACATTTTCTATATAATATTAATATTTGACATTTTTTACATTTATTTTAACTCCCAATTTCGAATTTTCTTAAACTTATATAAAATATATTTTTTTAAGAAAATTATTCAACTTTCATTGTACATTATTATAAAAGTTAATCAATAAAATAATAAAATATTTATTTCTATTGATATTACATTAAAAAAAATACTGTAATGAAGATGCTTATAGTTTGTTGGTTTTATAAATCATTTTAAATAATTTAATTTTTTTGACCAAAACATATTTAATTTCAATTTGAAATTACTTTTTTATAAATTTATATTCGTCTAGTTTAGTATATTTGTAAAAATATTAATTCTTTCGAAGAAAATTATTAATTTTATAAAAATACTATTTTTGTATTTTTTTACAACATTTTAAGAGAAGTAATTGTTCACAAATTAATTGAAGATTTAAAAATGAATTTCGATGATTTAATTATAGTTAAAACCAGTAATTCATTTTATTTTCAAATCTTTTTTAAAATGGTTAATCTTACTTATTATTCTGTATATATATATATATATATATATATATATATATATATATATATATATATATATATATATATATATATATAACTCGACCAAATTTTATGAATTTTACAATGTTAAAACATATTTTCACATACTTTCATTATACTATAAATTTTCACATCGCCAACGTTTAAAAAGTACAAGAGATCGTTTAGGACCGCTTCATACATTTTTTTGTGTTCAACATTTATGGATGGGAAAATACGCCACCATCATTTATCCCCTAGTTTTTTTTTTTGTATTTTTTTCGAGTACGCGTTTAATCTTTGCGGGTTGACGGCTGCAGGTTATAATAGCGAACACCAATGCGCATTGGTTTATACTTTACAGCTGAACATCGAAGCTATCCACTATTTTAGTAGAGCGCTATCATGCGTGATGGCATCAAGCCACAAACAGCTTTAACGCTTTGATGATTTCAAATACCTGGAATCCTGTATCCGTTATATTATATTAGTGAACAAATATCATGTACATTTTTCATAGAAAATATCAATCATTAGTAATTTTCAAACGTTATTCGGATCGTCTAGTATTAAATACTAATATGATTATTGAAATATGTGTATGATTAGGTTTGAATAGGTATGAATATTTCAAATAGCAGGTAACATGAGTAATATTAAATTATATTGAAAGAACAAAAATCAAAATTATATAAAAATATACTTTCAATCAAATTTTTATTGTAATAAAAAAGTTCAGTTAATAAGGCATTTCATGTAATATTTTTAAACTGAATTTTAATAAATACAAAGTAACATTGTAACTGAAGATCAATTTAAATAATTTTTTGGAAAAATCGACAAATAATAAAATGTAACATATTCAATTAATGAAACATTTCATACAATATTTAAAACTGTAGTTTTAAAAAAATATTAATTATCTTTTATTCAATAGAAATAATATTGTAATTGAAAATCAATTTAAATAATTCTATCTAAAAAATCGATAAATAATAAAATATAGTTTTTTGTTTTAAAATAGTACTCAATTAATAAAGCATTTTATACAATAATTTTAACTGAATATTTAAAAAAACTGAATATATAATTTTAAACTGAATATATAAAAAAAAACAGAATTTTAACTGAATATATGAAAAAATATTAAATATCTTTCATTTAATATAATTAACATTATAATTAAAAACTAATTTAAATATTTTCACCTGCAAAAAATTATAAAAAATGAAATATAATATTATTTTGAGTTTCAAATTTAAAAAAATTGAAAAATAATTTTTGAAGTATAAATATTTTTAGATATTTTTCAATTCTATAAGTAGGTGTATTATTGATATAATTAACTTTGACTTTATTATTAATATAATATAATAATATATATGCAATAAAACCTAAATATCGTTTTGAATTTATTTATTATAATAATAATAATAAATTAGGTACATTTTTGTAGTAAACATTTTATATTTAGATATTCCATGAAAAAATAAGAAGTGAATAAATAAATAAATAAATATTATATTTTTTTAAAAAAAAACGTTTAGATCAAAACTCCAAAAATCAATTGAAATAAAATCTCATTTCCATATAAAATTTGTGAATAATATTGTTGTATTTGAAACTGTGGCAAATTTACTTGAATACGAATGAATTTTCATTACCAACACTACAATATGTTATAAAGTATTCAATAATTATTTAATTTTCATTTTTTTATTTATAAAAATAGTGGATTAATGTGCATTTCGATCACGAATGGCTTTGACGATGATGGCATTGCCATTGAAATGCACATTAGCTTATTATTGTTATAAGCAAAATGAAAAATCAGTGATTATTGAAAATGTCATAAACATTGTGACGTTGGAGGTGAAAATTCATTTGTAATAAATTGTTGCAGCAAGTTTATATTTTGATCTTCATTTAAATAATTTTGATCTTCATTTAAAATTGAAAAAAAAAATAAAAATCAAGTACTATTAGTTTATTTTGCTCAAATGATATCACATTTTATATGCTTTAAACAAATATTGTGTACGTAATTTGATCTTAAAATAACATTTACTTCCTGCAGCTAAATATGTTAGTCTAATTATTAATAAACACAACCTTATCTTTTTATTATATAATTCAGTTCATAATTGGAATTACTAAGAAAATATTTTTTTAAGAATATTAAATGTTTTAAATAAATAATAACTCATATATAATATATATATATATATATATATATATATATATATATATATATATAAATGTGTATGTGTGTACGTGAAGACATTTTTTTCTAATAAAATACTAAATACCATTTTGAAATAAAAAAGACTTTCATTTTGTTTAATACTTCAAAATTTAATTTCATGTTCAATTGACTAATTTTCCAAATCTTGTATTCCCATCTCAAATCTTGATCTTATTTTTTGACCGTCCAAATCTTTAAGTCATAAACCAACTATTCTGTTTTTATTGATCATTATTTGTGTCATATATATATATAACATCTAATATATAAATACTGAAAAATAGTCTATTAATTTTTTTCAAATAATGTAAATGGAATCATGAAAATATATGGTATTTTTTAAATTACAATACTAATACAAAATATTATTTTTTCAAGATATCTTTTTTTTAAAAGTAGCTTGAAAGGTTTATAAATTATTTTTACATAAATAGAACAAATATTTTTTTTAAAAATAATTGTATGAACTGGAGAAATTCTTGTTCAGTAATTATGAGAAATATTAACAGTTCATATTTAATTACTTTTTCAGTATGATAGAAAAACATACGTGTTATGACATAAATAATATATCGCTTTTTAAATGATAAAGCGTACGGAAATATGTTCTCGAAAGGTAAATAATTTATATTTTTGAAGTAACAAAATTTAATTATTTTTATGAAAGTTATTTAACCATATATACAAAAATATAAAATTAAATATATTTTTTTTATATACGTGCGTCACACAGTAAATATAGTATTTGAATTTCATTAGTTAAAAAGTTTTTCTTTTCGATCCGAAAAAACTAAAAATAGATATTTCTATATTTTAATGAAATAATCACGTAGACGTCGTAAAACTGAATAATTAAAATAGTCGATCGTCTAGTACGGTATCCCACCTATCACCTGCTGTATTCAACCGAAGCGGCTGCTGCTGTTAGTGCTAGTCTTCCGCTTGGCTTCATCTCCCGTCATTACATGCCACGTCGTTGGTTCGATTCCGCGTTAGGAGCAAATTGGCCAAATGGGACCAATAATTCCTAAATGACAGATGGGTCGCCGTTTACTAGCGCGCGCCGAAGCTAGTGTGATGAAGGGGCCGACGGGCAAGACGAATGTAGGACAGGGTGAAGTTCAAGTCTCTGCCATGCTCCCACGAACCGTTCGCATGCGATTTTCAGCCTCATATTAAGAGGAGTCATAAGTCAGCATCGACCTCTACGTTTAATGCCACATATCGTACGACATATATGTACATATCCGTTGTTGCTGACTTTGATCTAATGTTAATGATGATGCCAGTCCAATAAACGAATGTCATATTGTTTCAGTCACGCGTAAATAATTTCGCATTGAAAAGTAAATATAGTTAATTTCATATCCACGGTGGAAACAATAAAACAAGCTTCATTATTTTTAATGAAATGTTATCGATTAATATAAATCGGAATGATTGATTTCTTGTTTTATCAACAATAATAAAATTTCATTATTCATATCTATGCTTATTTATATATATATATATATATATATATATATATATATATATATATATATATATATATATATATATATATATATATGCATGACTAAATATGTGTGAATTGCTAAATATCTTTTTGAATGATTCAATTTCTAAAAAAAATTATAAACAGTTACAATACATCTTTTCATAATTTTTTCTAGATTTATCCCCACTTTACAATGATTTATAAACAAAACGTGTAACATTAAATTCTTTACGAAATAAAATATTGTAGACAATTTATTTTCACGCATTGACCATTGGTAGCCGATGATCAGTTACCATTCCAGACTTTGAAGAAAATATATGTTTTTGCACATTTCGGGTGCATAAATTTAAAATTCCGTCAGCAGTGCTCGCAAAGCTCGCCTAAATCGAAATACATTCATATGGAAAAATTATTAGACTACCAGTGGTTCATGCATGTATTCGTTAAATATTTATCTTTGTGTATTTGCCTTTAGGGACTATAAATATACATGTGTTTATATATTGATATATGTTTATGTACAGACATGCATACATGTAAACACATATTTATTAACGTTTATTTGTACATACATACATATATACATATATATATATATATATATATATATATATATATATATATATATATATATATACAATATATATGTTAGGAGATATTTTATATTTTTTAAATTATTATTATTTTATTAAAATTCAATAAAATATGTACAATATATTTATTAAATACTACAAAATAGAACAATCATTTTGCACAATAATTAATATTAAAACTATTTATTTTATTGATTTGTTATTTTACTAATATTGATATGATCAAGAATTATATATATGTTAACACAATGGTTTAATACAAAATTGGGAACTCTAGGAAAATTTGTATATATATATATATATATATATATATATATATATATATATATATGTGTACGTATTTAAAAGAAAATTAATGATACAACAATTCTATTATTTTTATTTTATAAAAAAAACGCTTTCATATTCAGTGATTAAATATTTTGAAATTTAATAAAAAGTATATAGTCCTTGTTAATGATTATATTATAATTTTTTCTTTCTCAATAATTATTATTTTTGTTAATTTTAATTTCCAACAGAAGTAAAAAAAAGCTATTTATTATATATATATTATATATATATATATATATATATATATATATAATATGTGTGTGTGTGTATAATATCAATCGATTTTATAATGTCTATTATCACTGACTGTTATGCGGGAGAGGTACGTTCGATTCCCAGTTGGTTATATAGAGCAGGGGATCTTTTTGACTTTAGTAAAGATAATCTGTCTAAATGAGTAAATCCTAAATTAAAAATTTTCAATAATCCACTTGATCAGCTTGATGATATCACTAAATACGAATGAATAGTAATATTTATTGAAGTTTTCACTCATCAGTGGGTTTATACAAGCTGAATGATGATTGTATATATATATATATATATATATATATATATATATATATATATATATATATATATATATATGCACGTATATATATGTATGAATGTGTTTGTATGTACGTATGTATGTAAATAATTTATTGTGATTTTACATAATATTATCAAATAGATCATAAATAGTATAATCATACAATAATGAGTATTATTTTATTTATGAAAATGTTTTTGCAAAAATTATTATTTATGTAAATTATTTCATATAGTTTTATTTATTATGGACATTACACGCTTGAAATAATTCAACTGTGACAAAAATAAATTAATATATATTTTGATTTTATTAGGTACATTTGACAGTTAGCTATTAAATTATTAAAGATTAAATATTGGATATTTTCATATAAAAGTATATATATACATATTATTGCACTGTTTTATTTATAAATTAATTCAATAATAATATTGTTTAAGTTTTTATTAAAAGTTATTTTCAATATACAATCTTACACATTCTAATAATTTTCAATTGAAACCTGACCTGGTTTTCAATCTAAAGTACAACATATTAGACGTAAGCTTTAGAAGTGATTGATAGTAATGGGTTGTGTTCGAGGAATTTTTTCTGTAATAAAGATTACTGAAAGCAGTTAACTCGGATGTTTATTATTTCTTATCAATATATTATTTATGTCAATGACGTAGGAAATAATTGATATGTTTATAATAATTTTCAAGTAAATTAATTTAATTTAATTTTTTATTTTTCTTAAATTGAAGCATTTCTTTATAACTCTTTCTCTCTCTCACACACACATACATACACACACACACACACACACACACACACATATATATATATATATATATATATATATATATATATATATATATATATAATTTATTACTGAATGAAAAAGGAACCACTTAGTACTTTGTTTTTTAATTTCTTTAATATTTAATGAGGATTAATATAAGTACACATATTAAAAAATGCAACATAATAATGTAGAGTTATTTTTTTTAGTTTATTTAATAACAATTCAAATTTTTCATTCGAAATAATAACATAATGAAATGAATAATGAAAAAAAAGATTATTTAAATTTATAAAATTGTAAATATATAATAGTTTGAGGATTTTATTAAATATAATTTCTTTTATATATATATATATATATATATATATATATATATATATATATATATATATATAATTTTTAGCTAAACATAATGGTTATTAAAATTAAAAGGATGTATGCCATTGTTTTAAAAAAGTAAATATCAAAAAATATCATACTTCAGTATATATATATATATATATATATATATATATATATATATATATATATATATATATATATATATATATATATATACATAAAGAGAGAGAGAGACTTTGAAAGAAAACTTGAGAAAATTAATTTAAATGTTCAATAATATATTTCAATTAACATTATTTAAATGCAAATATTATAATTTTTTTTTCGTAATTTTGATAAATGTATGTTGAGAATAGAATAGTGTGAGTATTTTTGCTTAGCAAAACGTTTCTGAAAACAATTAAATTAAAGAATCATTCTGAAAAAAGTCCTGTAGACATGGAGAGTTGAACAGTCTACGATTAGAAAATATTGCAGACACATTTTGTCATTAATCACAGCGCAGCTTTGACGTTGCTTACGAGATGGGAAGCAAACTAAGGGGGTTCTTATTAATTTAGAGTCTTGGTATGTTCGTTAATTTAAAGTCGAAGTTTAGAGCGACGCGTCTTAGTAACCATAATCGTTATAATTGACAAACTGGATTGTAATAATTGTTTGTGTAACGTTATATAAATGTTGGGTATGGTAAACTGTTAGAATATCCTATTAAACTTACAACTTTTTGTTGAATATTAATTTAACTTGAAATTGTTTTGATCTGTTCGAATGTTGTTTTGATATATTAGAAACTTTTATATGTTGATTAAGTGCCTCGTTCTAAATGTAATTCGTATATATTTCGAAAATATATTACAAACATTGAAATCTCACTTCGCTCTATTCTTTATCTCCCGCTCTATAAATTATTATATTTACATTCACAAAAATATGTTCGTATGTATAAACTAAATATGTTTCTGTACGGCTCTTTAATAAATATTGTAAAGTTTTTGGAGCTTTTGCGTTATATATATATTAAATTATATAGCTTAAATATTTTCACTTGTCGATTTATCTTATTTGACATTTTTATTATGATGGTATCATTAATAAACTTCTATTATATACAGTTGCTATGAAATGTCCGCTGCGAAAAACTATCATAAGTTTAAAAGTTATGAAAGTAAGTTAAAGATAGGGTTTGTTTATAATTAATGTGTTTTTATAATATTTATTAATAAAACTAGCAGACTACATTTATTATTGATATATGATATCATTTTCAAATTTTTAACTACTTACATGTTATTTAAAAATTATTAATATTTATTTTGATGTTTACAAGAAAAAAATATTTTTAAAAAAATGAATTTTTTTTTTAAATATAAACTTATATAAATATATCATCAAATCGTAATAAATGCCAATATCAACCCACTACTAAGCGAAATCTTTATTGAAGTCATTAGATTTTTTAATATTTTCTAAAAATTCTTCCATTATTTCCTATTTGCAACTAATCTCATCAAACTCTTACCTTCACAATATTTCACAAATTCATCCTCTATATTTGATAGGATTTGTTTCTGAGTTTCTTTTTGTCTCTTGATCTCTGCTTCATAATGATTTTTGTCTATTTATTATTTTTTCTTATTGATGAATTTCAACCCATGCCCACTTCTTGATTTAATTTGTTCTTCCACAAAGTTATCTATATTTATTCTTATTTATATTCTATTTATTGTTATATATATATATATATATATATATATATATATATACATATGTGTGTATGTACATATAAAGGTATGATAAAGATGTTTTCTAAGTTAAATATAACTTTTGATAAGTTTTTAATTTAAAGTTTTATCACGCTTAAAAACACCTATATATATGAATGTCTACGTATACATACATTGAGATAATAAATGTTTGATAACAATTTCATAAATTCCGAAAACATTAGCGTGTATATATTAATTTTAAATATACAAATTAATTAGTACTAACACTCGTGTTTAATTAAATGCTTCAAAGTTTTTTATTTACCAAAAGATATTCAAATTTGTTGTTTGTTTGTATGAGGTATTGTATTAAATTTAATTGTTTTTGAGACTAATTTATATTCTAGGAATAACATTTACATTAACATTAAAAATTACACACGACTTTATATATATATATATATATATATATGTCTCAAATATTTTCTCCTTGATAAGAGTATTGTGAATGTAATAATAACGAAAAGTAATACATTTAATGTGAATAGATGACAACTGAGCCATTTTTCAACTTACAGTAATTGTATATGTATATTTTTAGTGTTTAATTGTATTTCTTCATCCAGTCTACTTTTTTGTGTTTATTTTTCTTTTATAAAATCAAAATGAATTTAATGGTCTGAGCGACAATTTTATAAATTGTGAAATTAAATATTCCAGAATTGTTTTTGTCTTTGACTGATCGTTTGTATTTTATTCAATATTTTATTTATAGAATTTCTTGCTTCAAAATCAAAATTTATAATATTATATTGGAATAAATTCAAATATATAACTGTGTAACCTAGAGAAAATTATTTTATTACTATTCGTTTTTTTTGTACCTTTTTACTATTAACAAAAATTCGTTTTACCACAAATGATTATGTGGAAAATTCACTTTGACACAATCATTTGTGTTGAGATATAAATGAATTATTATTTACCTTAACAAAATGTTTTAAAACATATTTAATAATGTAATCATCTCATAGAAATGTTAATTAATGAATAAATTAAATAATAAATTTTATAAATTCTTATGGTTTTGAGTCATATAATTCATTTGTATTAAATATTTTTTAACACTAAAAAAATGCAAATAATTATTTAATGTTATTTGAATTAAAATTGTATTTAACACCCTTTTTTAAGTACATATGAAAACGATGTGTGGGTTTAAAATAATATATAAGATCATCCAAATTTAACGCCTAAATTTATGTTTTATTACAAAAAAAATATACACATGTTTCTCTATACATCACCCTATACACATGTTTCTTTTTAATAAACCACAAAATCTAGGCATTACATTTGGATGACCCTCTAAAATTCATATTAAATATTTTTATATAAAATAGTGTTGAGTATAATATGATCATTATACATATTTAAAATTCCTTTTTTTAAATAATCTATAATAAAAATAATTAAACATTTAAAAAAAGGAACCTGATAACAAAAAATAAACACTTTTCAGTAGAAAAAGTGGTGAATATTTTTTTGTTTGATATATCATTTATTAAAAGTATTTTTCATGCAAGAAAATTTGAATAACATAAAAAATTTAATGAGGTTAAACAAGTGTTTAACACAAATGAATCACTCATTTCTAATTTTCAGAAGATTTGATAAAATTGTTCAATAATTCCTTATTGTTAAATTTATTTGTTTGAAATATGATGCGGGCCTGATTTTGATATTTTATAATTATTTTACTGGAAATTATTATTTTAACTCATTAAAGTATCAGTGGTTCCACAATCACCTATTTAAAAACGATTTTTAGTTTATTGCACAAGTTTTTCTCACCATGTACACCCTCAGTACACAACTCTACTTCCCTTTATTTCAAGAGTTCTAGTAACAAAGTAGTTCCACTGTAGAACCAACGCTATAATTTATTATTAATAAACAAAAAAATAAAAATATTTTCTTATTAGTCCAAACTAATAATTTAAAAATAAAGTTTTTCAAAAAATGTTAGTAGTGTGTTTCAAAAGATTAAAAGATATTGTGTATGATCTCTTAAAAATTGTGACCATATTAATGTTGTTAGAAATAATTTCTTTGTGTTAAAGTAGTATTTTAATTCTCTAATAGACAGCGAAAATTTGTATACAAAAATTGATTAAATAACGATTCGTAAGAAAATTTATACTACTAACACCTATTTTAATGTTCATTTTTCTCTCTATATTTCTCTCTCTCTCTCTCTTTCTCTTTATTTATATAAATTAAAATAATTTTAACTAATAAATAAAAATATAGTTGTTAAAGTATTGTAATTTAAATAATATTATTGTATAAAATCAATGATCTATAGAAAAAATAGTAAAATTTATTCATTAACTAAACAATATTATATTTTTAGTAAGAAATGAATTTTAAAATAATAACAGAATCGATATCCATTTTATATAAAAATTTCATGTTTCTAGTTATTTGTATATAACTTTTGTGATAGGAAACTTGTTATTCAAAAATATATTTCATTCTTTATATTTACCTTATGAAAAAGTTATGAAAATAAATTTGATTCGTACATTTCATAATCTAGTAAATAAATATTGATATTTTTCTCTAAATAAACAATTGGAAATTATTTTTTTTTCTTATAAAAATACAAAGTCTCGAACAAGAATGTAAATACGAATGGTATTTTCCTATGTTGTATACTATAGGCTATATTTTGTAAACAGTAGAATAAAAACATGCACGTTTTTCCGTTCGAAGCTTATCACAATTTCACAATAGTCACGGAAACTGAGATCTTGGAACCAGATTTGGAAGATATCTAACAATGGGAAAAAATATCAAGATTAAAGTGTGTTTTTTTATATAAATACATATTATTATTTCAAATTCTTTTTGTAAAGTTCTATAAAAATCTATGTATCAACTTGATTTTGAATATAACTTTTTGTTTTTATCAATTAAATTTAAAATAATAATTCGTATTAAAAAATAATCGTTATTATTTTAACGAATATTTTTAAAAGAAATATATTTGTCACATATGTTATTTCGATTTCTATTATTTCAATATCTACCATTATTAGTTCTAATCTTTCGACTATAACTATTGTTCTAGAGAAATACTAAAGACCAGATACTATATGAAACGAGAATTATATATCTTTCGAATATATACCCGTAGTATTAAGAGATCATCCCAGAATTCATATATCGAAAATGTGTGACCTACAAAATTGGTATTAGGATCACCTATATTTATTCAAGTATGTATTGAATCGTAAATCGGTATTCAATTTAATAATACATTTTATTGAAAGCTATATACGCACGAGATTGTAGATTG
The DNA here is from genome assembly GCA_029203775.1 of Neoneuromus ignobilis. NCBI lineage: Eukaryota > Metazoa > Arthropoda > Insecta > Megaloptera > Corydalidae > Neoneuromus > Neoneuromus ignobilis. Next base: position 2,494,257 of record CP092089.1, on the reverse strand, counting down.
AGTAGACTAGAATAGTATTAAAGATACATTTTTTATTTTTTCTTCGCGTATCTTTTACACAATCATAGAATTGAAAAGATACATTTTGTTGTTTTTTTTCCTCATATATAATAGAATATGTAAAATGTTTCTTATAAAACGAACTCGGTGGGAAATATGAACAATATAAAATTATTAGATTAAGTTATTTTCAATAAAAGAGAAATTGAGAGTTTTTTTAAATAAAACTAAATTTTTTGTATGTTTTAAATATTAAAATATTTTTACATAAAAACAATTTTTTTAAATGCAAAAAGTTTGTTCTGAAATATTAAAAATAAAATTACAATTGCTCTATATTTTTTTGTATTCTGTGTTGTATTTAACTCTTTTAATAAGAAATTTCAGTCATTGATAGAATAAAATATTTTCATAATTTCAACATTTGGATCATGATATTAGAATATAATAATGACACAAAAATTCCTACTCAAATATTTAAACATAAGAGCTATTGAATTTTATTTCCAAAAAAAATCCAGAAAATTTCAATTTATAGTTGTTGGAATATTAAGTTGGTTAAATAACACAATTTGACATAAAAAATGCCATAAAAATCATTTAGTTCCAAAAATACATAACCGATGATTCTTAGCAATTTTAAAAACAATATATTTGATGTATATTTAAAGAATTTCTCAAAAATCGTAATCATCACGACTAATTTCTCTACAAAATCTTTTTTTTTGTTCTACATTCTTTACGAAGTACTATTGAAGAGAAATTTAACGTAAAAAAAAACTTTAACTTGTGCATGTTGAAAACAGATGTTGTTTTCCGTATTTTAGGCTTAATGGACGAAGTTGATCAACAAAAGCTTCATTTTCCTTTTAACTCTTTTCTTTATCGAAGTAACGTTTTCCGACTTGCTCTTTGCAATTTCTGTTGTAATCTGTAGAAATTTTCAGCGCTTTGCAATTAAACGTGTATTGATTTAAGCTCGGATTGAAGTTATCGATTTTAGTGATTAACTTTTAAGCTCTCGTTTTATATTCTTTTTATATGATTACTTACGAAGTTTTCGATATATATATATATATATATATATATATATATATCCATCCTACAGATAAAATAAACCATTATTTTAGTAATTAAAACTGTACAACTTTAATTTACTTCATATTTTATTGACGTAGTATAATATTACATCCATTTTAATTTTTGACTTTTCGTTTTTATATCAAATATGAAATGGTTAAAATACATTTATACAAACATATTTATAAACGTCTCTCTTTCTTTTTCTATCTTTATTATATATATATATATATATATATATATATATAACTGAAATTGGACAATAAAATACGTATGATGTAAAATGGTATCAATAAAAAAATTATCTAAAATAATTCCAGTTAATCTTCCAACTGTGAATAAGAAATTAAATTTTAAAGCTCACAGTAATGTGGGTTTATAATTTAATTGAGATCCATGGAGAGTAGTTTAATCAACTAAAAATTTGGTTCCAGTAGGAACAGTAATAAATGTTGTTCATGTAAAATAAGCTCGAGTATCAACATCTATCCCAATTGTAAATATATGATGAGCTCATACAATAAATCCTAATAGACCAACTGCTAATATAGACATACACACAAACACTCATATATATATATATATATATATATATATATATATATATATATATATATATATATATATATATATATATATATATATATATAAATATATATATATATATGTGTGTGTGTATATATATATATATATATAAGAGAATAATTATATATATATATATTATTTAAATTGTGTATATGAGAGAGAAAGAGAATAATTTTATAATATTCATGTAAAGGTTTTAAAATTATTACTTATTAATTTTCATAATATTAACTAATGAGTAATTAAAATCTTTTTCTATTGAAAAAACATTGTTTTTTAAAGCTTTCTTCAAATCATAAATATTTATTTATGTATATATATATATATATATATATATATATATATATATATATATAAATATTTTGATTATAAAAATTATTCAATAAAAGTTATAATTAAATCCAATTGCTTCTAATTTTTATTTTTAATATAACTTGTGTGTATATATATATATATATATATATATATATATATATATATATATATATTGTAAACTTTTTTTGTACACAATGTTTCATAAAATATATAATGTAATATCGCTAAATTGAAATTTTTAATTATTTTCGACAGAACTTTTCAAAGTTACAGAACTCATTTCACAAGTACGTTTTCTGCCGAGATGAAAGTCAAATATGCGCCTTAGGTCTTGAAATAACTGCAAGATCATTCGAATTCGAGAACATAAAAAATGCTATTCTTTTTTTGTTACAGCACGAGTTAAGGCTACAGGTATTTCAATGTACGATTTAATTTATAATCAACATTTTTTATAACTTTTTATATTTCAAACATTCTTATTCTTGTTTTCTCGGATTTACTTATTTCGTTTATTTCGAATACGATGAATATAAATAACATTTATATTTATTCACATTTAATTAATTCGTAATACAGAATTTTTGTTAATGCAAATATATGTACTAAAATTATAAGTGTAATTTATATATCATTATATATATATATATATATATATATATATATATATATATATATAGAGAGAGAGAGAGAGAGAGAGAGAGAGAGAGAGAGAAGAGTGGTCCAATAGTAAATTATAGTAAGCAAGTAAATGTATGTCTAAACCCTTCAGTCTCATATGGGCTATCTATATATATTTATTCACTGATAGTTCAATTTTAACGATACTGATTTATTAATATTCAATTTTTCAATAAAAAAATCTTATTTTATATTACATAATTTTGCCAAAAAATTTTCGTAAGGCCAAGTTCAGTATACAATAATAATAAATAATTTTAATATTATCTAAAAATTAGACTTAAAACATTTTTTCAAAAAATCATAATTTTTTACATTTTTTGGCTGTTATTCTTTTTCATAATTCCTCGATAGAAAATGTTAATATATTCAAGAAATTAGTGAAATAGAAAAGCATTTATTTAAATCGTTGTAAATAAACTGACATTTTTTTAACTAAATTCTAGTCACAAGTTTTCTTAAATTTCCATTCCATTATTTCATATACTAATCTGTAATAAGTGTATTAATAGATTTATACAACTGAATTGTCATCTCTAATATCATAATAAATTATAAAGTGTTCAATATTAATTCATTGGTTACTTGGTTATGTATAACAACAATCTAATGAATCCTTATCATCATCATTTGAGAATTGTGTAATAAAATTTAGACTATTTTTGGGTAAAAACTGCTTATGTACTATTTTTGTTGTATTTTCTGATTTTTATTCAACACATCTCTTACTACTAATCCACTCATTCTTGTTATTTTATTATATAGGAAAATCCAAATGTGACCCATAGATTTGTGTTTTATTAAAAAGAAAAATGAGTATAGGGTGGTGTATATGGAAACATGTGTATAGTTCATTTCGTTTCTTTTCAATAAAACACAAATCTAAGCGTCACATTTGGATGATTCTATATATATTCAATACATATGTATATCTGTTTAATCATCTCTATCTGATAATTCTGTTTTCTTAAGTGAATAGACATTAATCTATTGTTGTTACAAACAACAAAGTAAACAACTTTTTAATATCTAGTAATTTTGAGGGTGATAATTTATGTGTGTGAAAATACATTTTCCACAGTTTCAAAATAAGAAATGTTAATCAATATTTATTCTATAAAATTATTCAATAATCAATGATTCTTCACTTTTCATTAGTTAATACAAATAATTAATATTTAAATATATATGCAATTATTTTTAAATTTTATAATGGCACGTTCAAAAAATATATAAGGAATTTTTTGAAGCATTTATTTAATTATTCAATTATCAATTACTCTTTACTTCATTATTTATTACAAATAATAGTATTTTAATGTATATGCAAATATTTTTAAATTATATGACACGTACAAAAAATATAATAAGAAATTTCTGAGATAAATTTTTATTATCTATGTAATACAACTTTCAAATTTTATTAAGTACCTATACATTTAGTTTTATTAAATTAAAATTAAAAAAGAAATTCAATTTTTTAAAAAAATAAAAATACTAAACGTGGATTATTTTATGAAAATAAAACATACAAACTAAACTAACTACATATAATAAATGAAAGAGAAAAATATGTCTCTGTGACCTACAAAGCTTGCCTGAATGCAATAAAACACGTTTCGGTATGTTGTACTTTGCAGTAAATAATGTTTAAATCAATCTATCAAACAACATCATAAAAAGTTATGATCTAACGTATAATCAAAGAAGAGTATAAAAAATCAATCAAATTTAGGATTCTATTCTTAGTAAAAGTAAGGGTGGTAACAAGATTTTATTAAAATATCTAAAAATGTATAAAAAATACCTAAAATATAACAGTGGCCAGATTTCTGTTAGCTTTTTAATGATTATTTTTAATAGCAATATCAGATTTTTTTCATTAAATAAATTAATAATAAATTTAATTTTAATAAATTATTAAAACTGTTCGTTATAGTAGAATTACATATATGAAAATAGCATTGATTTGTTGAATATTATAAAAAAAATCTTCTCGTTTATCGTTATTTCTAATTGTCATTAATATCTATTATTTCATTAATGAGTCTATCGTTACGAAAACATACAAGTATTTAATCGTCATAATAGACATTTTTTTGCAATGTCGACAACGGAAATACATGCGCTACTAACTCAAAAAATAAGAGATGTATCGTCCACAAAACATCTACAAAACAAGATTATTTTCCTTATGCTGTGGTTGTTTTATTTCAATTTTACTCACTGGAAGTGGTTCTTGTTTACTGTCAGATTTGAAGCTGTTTACAACACGTAAGACTCGCCTGTCAGAGTAATTCTGAAGAATATTTGCGACGAACTGAAATTTACTTAGTTGATAGTAACTTTTGTTGTGGCATTCTTACATATTTCATTCGAAATAATACTCGTGTACATTTTTTATTCATTTATTATTTTCTCAAGGGACATAAAATGGAGAAAGATGATTTTCTTTATTTTAGCTACCTATTTGATGAAAACGTTAACGAGGAACGTAAATGATTCGCTCTAGTGCTACATGAAAATCAAAATAAATGTGAAAAGATATTTTTATATCGAAACCATGATTTTCAATTAATGTCGTTTCGAAATATTTACTTTCAATTATTCACAATAAATCTATTTTAATCATTGATAAAAGTTGTTTGAGCTTTAAATCAAATTATATTAACTAAACTTGTATTGTTTTGACAGATAATAATCAATGCAATCACTTATACAAATATACGAGGGTCGTTTGATAAGTATGGTAAATTTATTTATTGTTTAATTTAATTAAATTTTTCAATTTAGTTTTTCTTACTTTTTTACCATACTTATCAAACGACCCTTTTATATATATATATATATATATATATATATATATATATATATATTTATATATATGTATATATGTATGTGTGTGTATGTAAAATAAACAATAAAATATATAACATTTATTTATTTAGAAATATTTTTCTTACATTTATATTTAATATTGTAAAATGTATATAAAACCGTATCTAGATATTTATGGTCATCCAAATGTGAAGCCTAGATTTGTGTTTTATTAAATAGAAACAAAATAAACTGTACACATGTTTCCCTATACACCACTCTATACACATGTTTTTTTTAATGAAACACAAATCTAGATGTCACATTTGAATGACCCTATACGTATTAACGTATAAATAGAACTGATTTTTTTATATAAACATATTGAAAAAGCAAAATCGTTTTATAAAACAAACTAATTAATAATTAATACCTCAATATCAAAAGATATTATAAAAATATTCAATACTTATTTATTTATTTATTTATTTATAAGTCGATGCATATTTCACGAAATACTTGTCGAAATGCGCATGAGTTTATAAACAAATAAAATGAACAATAAATAATTATTGAACAGTTTTATATTATCTTATTTTTTAAGTGATAATTCATTTTATGTTCAAGTATAAAAATGTATTTCATTAATAGAATTAATTTTATTATTTTCCAGATAATTATTTCATAAAAATCATTATCTACTTTTATTTTTAAATATGTATAATATATTTTTCTTCAAATTATCTATAATATAACTTTTAAAAATATTTTACAAAAAGATTTCTTCTAAAAACATATGGAAATGAAATTTCTTTATATATATAAATGTTAATGTTGATTTTGAATCTACCTTATCTTTTTTACTATCATGTGAAATTTTTTGTGACGTTTCTATATTATAACTTGAAAACTAAATATAATAAAAAGAAAAATATTTAAATAAATTCGTTCGTATTTCGAATGAAAATATGTAACATTTCCAAGAATTATAATTTATATGAAAATATTCCTGAGGAAAAATAACGAGTATAAACGAGGTCTTGAAGCTATTTTATTAAATCATGTTAATGTTTAACTTTCCATATTAATAGTTTACATAATTCATACATGAATATTAAATAATTATAGAGTTTTTTTTAGATTTATAAAATATAAATATAACGTATGTGGAAAATTGAAATCATGTGAAATTAAAATCATATCTTATTCCTTGTTTATAATAATTTTTATAATCTGTCAATATTATTATTCTGTATTTAGTTTAATATAAATTATTGTTTAATAAAAAATCAACTGCTTGGATAACATTTAATACTAAATTCGGAAATATATTTACACAAATGCAATATTAGTGTCTCAAAAAAGAGCATTTGACTTCCTCTCATTTTAAATTTATCACAATAAACAGCTTTCTTACGACTTTACAAAACGTCATCCAAATATTCAGTATTTTTTTAAAAAAAATTCTCACAGAAAATTTAAAGGGTATTTTGTCTGATTTCAGATCAAAGAATATCTATGGAAATTTATTTTGATTTTATTCAAAACAGAAAATATTGTATATAATTCTTTTCAGTATTTCAAAGATATCATTGAAATATTTCAAAAAATATTTTTTTAACATTAAAATGTAATAAATAAATATCAAAAATGATTCTAACATTTATTTAAAATTTTCTTTTTTATATTCACATTTGAGTATATTTTCACAGAAAAATATGACTCAGGATTTATTAATAAAGTAGTCTTTTTAAAATTGCATTTAGGAAAATGAAACCGTGAATATTTATATTTTGTTTGTGGAATTAAAATAAAGATCGAATAAAAACTTTCTATATGGTGGTTCAAATTTGACTGAAGAGTTTAGATATATATTTAAATGTTTACTATCATTTAATATTTTTACTATCATTCAATCTCATTTAATCTGCCATAAATAAACAAAAATATATCTCAAAACGATATGAATTCAATACTGTTATCAATTTGTAATAATTATTTTAGTTTAACGATTTTTTTATATTAAAATAAACTTTTTTTCTGAAACATACATTGTTTAAAAAAGTCAAATATATATTTAAAAAAAATATACGTTATGAGCTTTAAATATATATATAAAAATATTTTGTGGTTTTTTTAAAAAAATATGTGTCGTTTTTGAAAAATAAAATGATGTTTTTTTATATTTTTTTCTGCTATAAAAATATATTATATATAAATATTTTTTCTGTTTATATGTAATTATATATATACACGTGTGTGTATATATATAATTACACATAAATATACTTTGCATGTGTGTATGTGTATTTTGGATTCAGTATAATTACTCTTAATGTTTGTAAAAAACCTTTGAATTTATTTTTCTCTTTAATAATATATTTGCAAATATTTTTTTATTTTAAATTTAAATTTCCAACAATTAGAATTTTTTTTATATATATATATATATATATATGCATAGATACATACATTATTTTTTTAAAAAAATATTAAATATCACTAATTTCATATTTTTATAAATACATTCAGGATTAATAACACAATGTAGAGACAATTAAAATATTTCTCGGCAAAAATATTTTTATATTATTTAATTTTGAATCAAATTGCAAACGGAAATTATTTTATGGATAAAAATAAAAAACAATAATATAATATTATATATTATTATGAAAATGTTCTGTGTACATAATTGAATATTTTGCATAAAACAATATACCGCCTAAGTCCACATTTTCATATCTCGCAACATTTCCATGAACGCATTATATCTTTTGTAATTTTTATACTACCAAAATACATATTTTATAAACAAAAAAAAAATGTTCTATTGTAACTTGAAATTGAGAAATTTCGTACAAAAAATAAAAACATTTCATTTATTGCTTCCATAAAACGTTTAATTCAGTTTTACGTGAAACAAAATGAATGTGTTTTGTATGATTAAACGCACAGTTACATTTTACGTGCGTTCGTACTTCGTACGTAACATATTGACTGTTATTAAAAGCCAGTGACAGTAAAAAATACCTACCATTACATGCAACACGTCATAAGTTTGCTGCATATTGCCTAACGTAAATTGTTCCAGTGCCGTCATCTGCTATAAACTGCAACTATAAAGTTATGAGGCGGAAATGATTAGAAACGGAGTTTTAAAATAGAAAAAACACAACATTTAGAGCAAATTATCCGACAACTTATTTACTCTGTGGAAAGCTGGTAGTTTATTAAAATGAAATATATTTTTCTCTGGATTTTTCCAGTTCTGTTTACAAATATAACATGTACAAAAAATGAATTTGCAATGTACATAAGATCGCCGACATGTTTTTTAACAACTACTTTACATGTTTCATGCTTAGGTATATTTTTAATTAAAAAAAAATAGAATGAATTCCTCAACGTTATGAATATATAAAAATTGCATGGATTTTAATATTCTTGATATCTTCTTTCGTGATAACATTTTAATTAAAGAAAATAGTTTTAAACTATCATAAAACCATATCACAGTTTAGAACGAATCTCAGAATAGGTCTCCAAGGAAAATAGATTAATTTTAAGTAGTTTATTGTGATTTGAATTTAAAAATATTATAACCTATTTTATTTCAAAATTGATTTTTTTATCTATTAATAAATAAATATAAAAATATCGTAGATATTAATAATTCTTTTTAATTTCATGAAATCATTATCCAAAATTAAATAGATATAATAAAATTCAAACACTAAATATATATAATATTTTAAAACTACTTTTTAAAAAAAAACAGCAAGTTATTTGTGAATTGAAATAAATTTAAATAGTTATCTTTGATATGAATTATTAAATTTTATTATCGTAAAAGAGCACGTTATTTTTTTTATATTCGTTCATATTTTAATTTATATGAATTTTATAGAAAATCCTTTTCTAAAGCTATGTTGAAACTAGAAACTATATTAAACCACTTCACTTATTTTAATGAGTTTATTACATGGCGATGTTAATATTAAATTTACAGTGAAATAATATTCCTTATCCAAGTTGACATTCTAGGAAGTTGAAATCTAAATACTCTTTTATGTTAACCACTAAACTTAAATAATATATATATATATATATATATATATATATATATATACACTAATGAGTATATTTTATTAGATTCTAGAAATTTCACTTGTACATACACACATAAATATATATCATTTATACCTATATAAATAATTATTATTTAATTAATATATAAAATTACATCTAACAAAAGTGTATATACACACCTATGACTATAATTATATAAAATTATCAATTTTATGTCAGCCTATTGTTGGATAAAAACTTCATAAAATATTACTGGCTCTTCTTAAATGTTTTTTTAAAACACTTCTACTTTCTTATATCTGCCACCAATTCTTTCCAATTTCATCTCCATTATAATTCAAAATTTTATTTCTCCATTTTTGATAAAGTCTCTTTTATAGTCTCATTTTATCTCTTAGCCTCCAATTCATAACAAGCTTTTTCCACCTATTATTTTTTCTTCTTACTATGTGCCCTATTTATGTCCATTTCAACGATTTTACTTTACCTATTGTATTAGTTACTCTTCCCTGTTCTAGTATCCATTCACAAGTTTTCTAATCACGTTTAGATATCCCTAACATTATTTTTATTATTCGTTGAATTGTCAAATTTTTTTGTTTCATTTTGGTATTCAATGTCCAAGGTTTTGACTCAATACTGGTTATGAAATTTTCGTTTTAGACTCAATGATATTTTACTCTTCATTAAATTATTATTTCTTCAAATGTTACCCATATTTCCCTAATTCTCAATCTAATCACCATCATATCATATAATTTTTCCTAGATGTTTTATTTCATCTAATTGATTCTATCTAATAGATATTTTATTTCAATCATCAGCTCTCTTAATATATTTTTTTTCTAAAAATGTATTAACATGATTTTAATTTTTGATATATTTATTTTTAATTCAACTCTTCCACTTTTTTCTAAAAGTATTTAGAAACATTTTTATTTTTTCTAAATTTTCACTTATAAGTAGTACATCGTCAATAAATCGTTGATGTGATAACCATTTTCTATTTATTGTTTTTTAAATTTGCTTTTCTCATTATCAGCTCTAGGATTACAATAAATAATTTAGGTTACAAACTATCTCCATATTTAATCCATTTGTCTAATCTGATTTTGCATGAAAAATCTTCTATTTTTGAATAAAATTGTTTTATTTTTTCATTAATCTTTTAAATTAACCATTTTTTTAAATAATTATTTTTTAATTAACATCTTCTCTATTAATTTCAGAATTGTTTTTGTTTATTCCTTGCTTCTTCAGAAATCAAGCTATGATGCAATATTAATTGAATCAAATCTTTTAAAAATTCACAAACACTAATATAACATTTTTTAATATTTATCGTATTTTTTTGGCAATTATTTTTATGTCTGAAGATGATCCATTGTATTAAAATAATTTAATATATAATTCGTTTGTTCCATAAACTAAAAATTGAACTAAACGAATGTACTGTATCAAGCGAAGTCATGATAGTCATATGAGTAAAATTGTGTTCAATTATTAATACTGTAGAATTGCATAAAAAATAAATAAATGACTAATTAATTGAATACTTTTTTTTATTTCCATTTAAACTTCTGGAGTGCTTACTGGAAAACCCTATATAAAGTTTATAATATAACTCATGAAGTTTGAATAAAAATAATTTGAATTTCAAAATTACTTTTTATTAAATGCGCGAATTTTGATTGTAAGCATGTTTTTATAAAGTGTATATTATGTTTGAAAATATACATAATGTTTTGATAAAAGGTATGATTCCATTGAATGAACAATTATTGATACAAAGTTTATATACTTTGAATGTTAACATATCCATGTATATATATATATATATATATATATATATATATATATATATATATATATATATATATATATATATATATATATATATATATATATATATATATATATATATATATATATATATATATATATATATAATACATGCATTCGGTATATGATCTACCCTTATCAAAACATATGACGCTGAAATGAAGTATCTTTCAGATACCTCATTTCAACTGCCTTTCAGACGAATTTTATGGTTCTGCTGCCATACCCAAAAAGTATATATCGTAAAACATCCCAGCAAGATGTGTCAACAAAAGTACCGAGATGACTGTGGTGTCATTCCAAGGGCAAATATTACCGGATCACGTCTTTATTCACCGAGTAAGAAGTAGTGTAGAGCTTTATGTATACTGACTTATACAGTGCTTTAAATGCATACGATACTGACACATCAATTCCAACTACTGTGACAAAATGTGTTGTATTTGTTGCGCTGATGAACACATATAAAACATGTTTTTGTCACGAAAGTTATAAACACGAATACGTTTTCATTATTCTTATTATAGTTTTTATTAGAGATATAAATATTTTAATAATTCTGTTTGTTTGCACAAAAAATCGTCTTAACGACGTCGTGTGTTTGTGCTGGATTTTAAAACGAGAGAATATCATTGAAACTGTATTATTTTTATTATTATTTTAGCGTTTATTTCTCGACATATTAAATATTTAAATAGACACTGTATTCAAAATAAATCTTATTATGATACAGCGACTGTAAAACGTATGAAGAATTTAATATAATAAATAAATTAACTACGTTGCAAATATTCATATCAAAAACATAAACTTTATTGAAAACAATATTATTCTAATTTTTTTAAAAAAATATCATTCAAATAACCTACTATTAAAAATCATTAACAATATTTTAATACATTATTATTTTCGATTTTATCAACAAGATTGAGTGATGAGTTATTAACAGTCAAGTTTTATTTTATTTCAATGAATAAATATCGATTTTTACTACAACTCGAAATCTGTTTTTAACCGATTAGACACAAAAAAATTTGAAGGGAATGCACATTTTTTTATTCTCAAAGAAAATCAAAAGAGCGTTTACGGATTTCTTTTATACATCACAAGAGAAGTTACTGCTGTTTCAGGGACAATGAAAACTGCTTACATAGAGTATATTTCCTCTTTATATATTAGTGAAATATTTTGATAGAAATAATTATATGTACACTGAATTTAAATTGATATAAAAAAATTATATATGGAAACAATTTCATTTTAACATTTTATACAATTTTAGTAGCGTATATTTTTTAATATTTAAAAATTAATATTATTGTAATTTTTATTAAGAAAGAAATATTTTAAAAAGTTTAAAATTATTTTTTTAATTATAATTAAATATACAGGAATAATTGTTTTATGATTTTATATTATTTTAAATATATAATGATTTTAGTTTAAATTATACGCAAGTAAATATTTGCATAAAATAAACTTATTTCACTGTAAATATCGATTTCGTTTAAAACATTTTTCAAAAAAAATTGCTTGTCAATCAGTACTAAAAAAACCTACAATGCGATTATCTTCTATACGGAATTTTCGTCTATTTTCGATGAACTACATTTGGAAAAACCAACAAAATGTCAAACATTACGCAAAACAGCAATCAAAAATCATTTAACAACCATTATCATCATTTACGAACATTTTTCCGACAAAAACAAAAACTCGCAGACATTCCAGTTTGTCAGCCACACATGTAACTGACAACTACATGACAACAGAACGCGTTGCAAGCCTTAATAATCAATAATCGGGAACAAATGACCCACAATATTATTTCTATAAAAATAAGAAATATAACGTCATGTTGGATTTAACAACATATTTTTTTACTTTATTATTTTTTTTTACAAATAACGTGAACATATTTTAAATCTTACATATTGAACATGAAATGTGTACACGTTTTGATTTGATTCGTTACTTTTACGATATAAAATACACGTTGAAGGCACTTTTGTCGTTTTTTTTTTATTTCGGTCTAATATTACACACGTACACTCACTCTGACACACACACGTGTATATATATATATATATATATATATATATATATATATATATATATATATATATGTATATGGATGTGTCACAGGCTAAAGTGAATTTACTATATTTTAGTACCAAAGCACTTGATTGATGCTTAACATTTTATATTTAAAATAAATTTTCTTAATATCTAATTTTAAAATTTTTGACCCTGGAATAATAAATAACTTATTTCCATACTTTTTAGTAAATCATTTCAATAATGCAATTCAAACACTAATTTAAATTTAGTTAATTATTTTTTTAATGCAACAATACATATTAGACAATAACGATAAACTGTTTATTATTAACTGTCACAAAAAAGTATTTAAAAAAATACATTTAATACGTTAAGCGCCAAACACATTTTATTCATTAAACCTTAATAAGCGTTATTGTATAAAAAATCAACTCAGTCGAGTATTGATTTTACAAAAACACCACAAATTAATCAGTGGTTCTCGATATTTAAAATTCACAAAAACGATAAATAAAATAGTAAATTTCTCTTATGTGGATTAATTAGAGAAAACATTGTTTCAACGTTTGTATTTTTCTGCTTTCCAGTGTATTTCAAGTCCTAGTGAAATAATAGAACAGCTTGGTTAGAAAAGTTTCGAATACATTTGGACAGTTCTATCTTTTTTGTGGATATTTAAAAATTTTTCACAATATTTGGTTTAATTTTTTTTACTTTTTTAATGGGTGAAATATCGTATTAGAAATCAAATTAGGAAAACACAAGAAACAACTTCGAGAAAATTCATTTTTTTATAAATTTATCGAGATTTGAATTTTCTTCTTCCTAATATTTTCAAATCATTACCTTCTTATGCGAAAGACTTAATTGTGATTAACAAGTAATCATGTTCAATTGAATAAAAATTGTTGTGGAACTGAAACTCTTGTCATTAAGTACGATTATTATTATTACGTTTCAATATTAAGTTATTGTATAGATTAATTTTTTTTAAAAAAAACTGTTTTTCGAAAACGTATTTTCTATTTCTATTTAAAATTATATACCCTGAAATTATTAACTGAAAAAAATATTGTAAATAAAAGTAAAAATATGTTTTTCTATCAAAAAAATCTAAACCACGTTCATTTTTACACATAATTGAGAAAAATGAATTATGTTTCTTTTAATTTATTCACCGTATTCAATATTATCGCATTTGATTATATTTTGTCACAGTTATAATAAAATTCCCAAAATAAATAATTTTAACGGTCGAAATACACTCAAATACTTATATATTATTTAGTTGATATTTAAGATATTTTAAGTTCATTAGTTTGAAAGATTTCAAAATTCTTATATGAATACTCTTAAAGTAAATTAAGAATACTGAAAGGTCATTGATTTAAATAGAAAATATATATTATTAATAAAAAAATATATAATTAAAATAGGTTACGAGTGATTATATTAATTTATATTCCAGAAAAAAATAACTTTGTAACAAAATTCTAAATGAATTTTTTAAAAAATATATAATTTATATTTATTGCAAATAATATATTTAAAGAAAATAAAAACATCAAAGAGAATAAAAATAATATTCAACAATAAATATATTGCCAATATTGTACGTGTATTTTCACAAAGGATAATTTAGTTCTATATTTTCGTTCATTAAATTTTATTGTTCATAGTTTTGATTTGATTATTTAAGTAATAAATAGAGAACTATCATATAACAAAAAATGCTAGTAAAACGCACATATAAAAAAAACTATTCGAAATTCAACAGTAGTAATTACAAATCAAATTAATGTTTATTATTACATTTTATACTTTATTTTTATTCTATCTTACGTGTTTAATCGTGAAATTATTTTATAAACCGTTTTTTTTTTATAAACCTTAATATTAAATCATTTCACATAGATGATGTTTCTTTATAAAAAAATGTACATAAATATCAATACTTTTTTTTCTTGAAATATACATAGAAATTCGAAACTTTATTTTTATAACTCTCATTTGAGATAATGATTATTCGGAGAAATAGAATTGTTTTTTCAAGATAAGTTATGTGTACGATCTTTCTCTTTAATACCATAAAAATAAAACGATAATCCTGTATTTCCAGCTTATTTTTCTTTTACTGTTTTTCGGATTATTATCTTAAGATTGTTTTTATCATGAATAAATAAAATCGAAATATACTAAGTTTTTATATTTTTAGAAAAAAAGTGTATAATATTTTTAGTACAATACATTGAATACAAAATATATTCAAATACAAAAGAATGGCTCGGTTTTGTTTAATGTACCAGTCTATTGAAAAGCAAGAATTGTTTTATTTACATGTGATTTACTCAAATAAGTTATAATCAATTTTTATACAAATGATATTTCGTATATACATTTATATTTATTCGTTTAGATTTTCATAAACATTTCAAATATACAGTAATAATAATAGTTTAGAAAAATCAACATGTTTTTCAAATAAATCATTATTCCAAATTTATTTTCTTTTTTAAAAAATATCATATATTAATTTTAACTTATAGATACATTTGTAATAGTTTTATAAATTATGTTCATCAGATACTTAGCTTTAAACCTATGAAAATTTCAAATATATCATCACGATATGTATGTACATATGTATGTACTTGAATGTACAAGATGTATATTAAAATATTGTGCACTCAACATCCATATTTATAAGATGATCGTGCACTTCAAGAATGTGAATAATCCCTTAATTATGATGGATGTCTATCATCTAAATATTAAGTGTTATTAAGCACGTCTTTAATGTAATTAGCATTAATGATACTCGTTTAAGCCATCGCGATGTCGAATATATGGTAAACAAAAACATGTGAAGTTTTGTCGTCCTTCATTATAAAAATTAGAACAAGACTTTACAGCAAGAAATTAGTCTAAGAAATTTTAATTCACATATATATAAGTGAATATGTATATGTATGTGTGTGCTATTGAATAAATTAACTGTATTATCATTTTATATACAATATAAAATTATACGTATATATTTTATAAACTATCTTAAAATATTAACAAACTACATAATTGAATTTGTATTTCAGTTAGTTAATTACTTATGATCAAATCACAAACATTAATAGTACAAAATTTTATAAAAATGTTCTAAAATGACTAATGGCTTACTTTTTATATTAATTTTTATTTCAATCCCCTTTTATTCTTTTTTAAAAAGTGTCTTATAAACTCTAATAGAATTTAATTTTATTAATAAAAATATTATGCAAATACAAATTTTCAACAAAATTTTAAATATGTCTTATATTAATAAATGAAACGACTGTATGAATTATTATTGACAATATTTTTTTGGATATATGCTTAAAATTACTAATATTTATTTCATAAATCATTTTTATAACAAAAAGGCTCTGGTGTTAAAGCATCGCCATCAAAATGTTGTTAAAAACAACAAAGTGGACAATAAGTGATTATTGAACACTTTTTAACCTATTGTGGTGTTGGGAGTGAAATTTCATTTATGTTAAAATGAATTTATCACAATTTCAAAACGATATCAACTAGTATTTTATTTATTATATTGGGCCATCCCATAAATAATACCAAAAAAATATTTCAAATGAAATAAAAAAAATTATATTTAATTTTGATTCAAATATATTTTCTATCATGATTCACAACTATTTCTCGCTTTAATCTAAATTTTTAATACCCTGAGTAAAAAATTCTTTTGGGTTTTCATTAAAAAATAAATTGAACTCTTTTCAAAAATCATTCTTTTGTATTAAACTGCATCCCAATTATATGATACCGGAAATTTTTAAATAAATGATATTCTGATAAAATATGGCAGATGAATTATAAGTTTCTATTCAAACTCTCAATTTTTGAAGAGTTTTTTGTACCATGTGAGGCTGGACATTGTCATAGTAAAAAATTATTCCTTTTCTAATTTTTGATACGACTGAGATTTTTTCGTAGATAGATTGCTTTATCCGGTCTAGTTGTTTATAAAATTTCACTTTTGTGATATATTGATTGTGTGATAACTGCTCATAATCGATAATTACATCCATATCCCACCGAACCAACAGGAATTATCTTCCTTAGGTGAAGTTTTAAAAATAATATTTCGTTACGATTTATCAATTATCTTCTACATTTATTATTATTATAAATAGCTGATTTTTCTTATATCATGTTTTAAACATTATTAATATCTTCAAAGAATTCGTTTTTCGTATATTTTGTTTATAAACTACAAATGATTAAATATTAAAAAAAATATTAAAATAAATTCAGTGAAAAAAATTACTAAAAAATTATAAAAAAAGAAAATATTAATAAAATAAAAACATTGATAAAAATGATTATAGAAATAGATTTGTTAATCCATGTGTATAAATTAAATAGTAGATTTTCTAATAAACATATTTGCTTGTATAAAGTAATCCAAATAGACTAAAAGGTTTAGACAGACATAAACTTTGTAGTTATTATTTACTATCCTTATCGTTGGACCATCTTACAAAATATTTTTTGCAATAAATATTTTATTTCAAATGAGATAAATAAAAAAACATATATTGAGTAACTAATAGAATTAAACTAATATTTTTTAATACAAACAATATTTATAACTAATTCTGAATAATTATATTCAATTTTATATGAGTTCTGGAATAAAATTTTTAATTTTTTTAATAATAAACTGTCACAGATAGATCTGTGAAAAAATTAAAACCAAATACATTTTTTTATTTTTATTATAAATTAAATTTTCCCAATACTTCGAAATACGAACAAATTATTGATTAGATTTATAAAAAAAGATCATTATTAATTTTTTATATCAATAACAATTATTTTCTCTATTAAAAAACCTGATTAGTAAACTATACTTAAATTCATATACATATCAATCAATATATAGATAAGAAATTATTACAGAACATATTAAACTTTTCACAAAAAACAGATTAGGTTTTTATTTTATTTTTAATATATATTCTTAAGCTTCGTAACACTTGTAAGACATTTACTGTATATTGTGTTCAAGTAAAGCATAAATAAATAAATTGTGATCCATTTTATCGTAGTATAACAACGAAACGATTGTAATAAAACGCGAACACTGAGAATAAAAACATTTTTTATGGAAGTAAAGCATTCTATAAGTCATTTTAATATAGTTTATGGATTATGATGTTACATAGCTTATTTAGTCATTATTTTATTATGATTTACGGATGTGTAGCGTACATTTACCACTGAAATATGCGTATATAGCGCGTGGAAAATACTTTTGATATATTTTAATGTTTTATTCACTTTATATATATATATATATATATATATATATATATATATATATATATATATATGTTTATGTATGTGTGTGTTAATTGTACTTTTTAAAGCTACGAAAACGAGTGCAAATTTATATTTTTATCTTGGATTTAAAGATTATAAAAAAATTCGACTCAATCAGTACATTAGTGATATTGAAAAATTAAAAAAATTAAAGAAACTGTAATACAATTCTTAAGAAATAATAAATTGTTCTACAACAAAATGATACATAATACTACACAAAGAAACAGGAAATTTTAAAATATGAAAGGAATAAAACGGAAAGATGTGATGTCACTAGAACTATTTATTAATTCTTTTACTGAGAATTTAACGTCACTCTTCTTTATTTTTATGTGCTATAATCCGATTTGACATGTGTCATCTTCAAAGTAGTCTGTTGATACTTTGTGATATTTAGTTTTATGAAGATAAATCTCTAAATTGACTACAGAATTATTTATAAAGACACTAGAAAAAATATTTGATGTGTGTTATTTGGAAATTAAAACGTCAGACTACACAAATTTTGGAAGACTCAGTAAAAATTAGACTACCTTTTGGTTTGGTCATTGCAGAAGTTCCTTACTGAATTAAACTGAATTTTATAGAGACCTGCAAAAATTACTTGTGTCTGTTTTTTGGCCAGAAACCCCAAAAATTCTACACCGATGAAATAATACTCTACCAAAAATATATAGAAGATGATAGAATAAATTAGCACATATTTAGTGCAATAAAATATTATAAACAAATAAAAAAAATGTTTCAATTTTTCTTCAATTAGTGAAAGGACTTTTTCCCTAATCCAATATATATATATATATGTGTGTGTTTATATATGTGTTGCAATTTAGTTTGGAAAAACTCTTTCATTTTTTAATGATCTCTTAAAAATACATTTTAAATAAAAAAACATTTAAGAACAGACTTTACTACAATAATATTTAGTTTTAAATTCAAGAACATATTAAAACTAAAAAATATGTATAAAATGGTCTTAACTTGCTTTAAATTTCTAACGACCATACAATGCCAACTTGTAAATAAGTTTTAATATAATTTAAAATTCAAGAAAAATTACCTTATGTTACAAAAGAAACTTTTATACATATATATATATATATATATATATATATATATATATATATATATATATATATATTTGTGTGTGTGTAAGAAAGGTTGTATTAAATTGAAATAGGACGTTGTTTGTTGATTACACCACGAGAATTTGAATCAGTTTATGGTCTTGTCTTGAAGATTTAATAAGATTTGATTTTCAGTGTTCTAACTTAAATTATACGTATATTTATATAATCAAATATAACTTTAATTTTGACAAATTAATCCTGTTTAAATAACACCATTTAAATGACCAATTTGATTAGTGATATGTTGTTTTCCAATACAAACCCTTTCTAGTGATCCAATTAAATAAACGTTTTAATAAACTCAAACTTTGACAATATTCTTGAATTACATACGTAAAATTATATATTTTAACTCAATATATCAAATCATTTTTAATTAATTGTAATAGAATAACTCTGTACATTATAAAAACTAACCTCAAAAATTCATTTTTGCTTTTTGTATGAAAATTTATTGCACTTATTATTTTTATGCAATTCTTGTTTACAATGTTTTTATTAGATTTTATACTAGATTATATTTTATATTAATTTATATTACTTAAAATTGGTATTATAATAAATTATATATATATATATATATACATATATATGTAAATAAAATACGAACACATACATAATTATGAATATGAATATGTGTAGAAACACGTTATGTTTGAAATTTAAATTCCCGTCGAATAATTCTGAAAAAGCTGTTTTTAACTTTATGGTATATTTGTACAAAAAACAATAGATCACATGAATTTAATCGAGTTTTAAATGAGCACATATGTTTATGTCATTATAGAGGTAATTTATAAAACTGCATGTACGTTGGATAATACTTTTAAACCCATTACCCACTTTTTGACATCGTGCTGTTTGATTTTTTCTAGATTGGAATTTGATATATCAGATATGGTATTTTTAGCGTTTAAGTTTAGCTTAAAATTTAAACCTTATCACACATATAAATATATTTATATACTTTATATATATTATTTAGAAGTCATTAAAGTAAACATATATTTTATTACATTAATTTTTTGATATAAATTGTAATTATAAAATAAGTGCGCTTTAAATGTAATTTATTGATAATACTTTATAAATGAAAAATAATTTTAATTGCATTTATTATATCAATATTTAAATGTACATATATGATTGTTTAATATTTGTATATTTTAGTTAAAATAACTGTTTAACACAAATAAATTATTATTCAAACATCACAAGTTATTATAAGTGTTCAATAATCACTACCTATTAGCTTAAAAGCTGATATTTGCAGTTATTGAAATGTGCATTAGCCTCTAGACAAATAGAATGAACAATAAGTAATTATTGAATTATAATTATAATATGTTGTGGTGTTAGGGTGGTAATTAATTTGTGTTAAAGTGAATTTCCTTTTGTATTAAAATAAATAGTTATAATAACTTTTTAAACTAGTTGTATAAAATAAGTATAGGTGTTTTTAAGCATGATAGAACTTTAAATTGAATCCCTATCGAAAGTGTTATCTAACCTAAAAACACCCTATATATATATATATATATATATATGTGTGTGTGTGTGTGTGTGTATGTTATAAAAGTATGAAAAAGGGTGTTTTTTTAAATTAGATAGAATTTTCGATATGGATTCAATTTCAAGTTCTGTCATGCTTAAAAAAAGCCTATATTTATCTAAAATATTGATTTATTTTTTATATAAACTAGCCTAAATAAGATTGAAACGTTCGATTTACATTTACTTTCTTATTATCATTTATTTTTCTTTAATATCCTTCAGTTTCATTTATACCATCCTATATAAAAAATCGTTTATATAACTTTTGCATATATTCTTATACTATTTTTAAATATTAGTAATTGTATAGCACACAATTGTATTGTATTATTATAATGATAGTTCATTTAATATAACCATATTTGAACCACCGGATACAAGTAATTTTAATAATTTACATAAAGATTTTTTTGTATTTATTTAAAATTTTGTTGGAAATATTTTTTGCAATTTATGAATGTATGAATATATAAATATACAGACACACGTATATATATATATATGTGTGTGTGTATGTGTAAACTTGTGTATGTGTATGTGCGTGTGTATTTAAAATTTCGGTTTTAAAATTAGATAACGTATTGGAATTTAAATTGTAATATTAAATATGTTTTATTTTTCATGAAGCTATGAGATAAACCAATTTATTTTTTTTAGTTCATAGTATATTAAATAAATCAGCATAAAGTTATGAAATTATTTGGGTTGAAACGTTATTTAATTTAAATAAACTCCTATTTTTTCTTTTTCATTTTTTGTAATATATTTTTTATAGTAATTTTCGTTATAGAATACTATAATTTAAAACAATATAAATATATATATATATACATGTATTTCATAAAGTCGATACATAAGCGAATGTTCATAAAAATCGCAATTTAAAAGTGCTGTTTTTTCATTGATGTAAAAAATCTGAAATGTTTCGCTTTTAACAACGACATTGTTTGAACGTTCTTGAGAGATACATAAAAACCGATATAATGATTTCACTATGGTAATACACTCAATACAAAGAAATATACATTGGAGAATTCGTAAAACTGATGAAAAAAAAAACTACTGAAAGTTAATTCAAAATAATAAACATAATGAAAACCTCATACCTTTAATCCAAATTTGAAAATTTATTGAGAGAATAAAAATAAATTTCTGTTCAGAAATTCTTGTTTGGTCGTATATTTTTATATGTTCGTTTTGAAGTAGTAGTTGGTCTATTTGAAAGCCTATAATGCTTCATGGCCTAGCATGACGGGCGCCGTCTGCGTCATGCCTTTGAGTTATCACAATCGTTTTAGACGTTTAACGGCACAAAGCAGCCTTTGCTCTCTGTGTAACCGATATATCAAAGTAATAGCGAGTCATATGTATTATTATATACACAACTTCTTGAACATATATACCGAACGATCACACAGAAATCGCATATATCGAAATAAGGACTTCTTTGTTATTTTCACGGCGAAAAAAAGAAACGTTGTCGTTTTGTCGTTTAAATATTCACTGTGGCAATTCATAACTTTAACACTGGAATTTGTTTGTCGTGAAACGATTTTCCATCTATTAATTCGATTTTATTCAGTATACATGCATTTTTTTGTTCATTTGGATTAATAACAGTTGTGTACGTTTTTAAACAAGTCTAGGTATTTTTAAAGGATTTTTGTCAAAGCATTAAAAGTTCAATGTAAAAAAAACACATCAAAGTATATATTTTTTTTATTTAATTCAGAACATTTTTATAAATTCCAATATTATATTTAAATAGTACTAACATTTTTATTGTATATGAACTTAAAAGTAAAATATATACATTTTAATAATATTTTTCAATAAAAAATGTACTTTTGTTAATATTAATTTCTCTTATAACAGAAATTTCAATAAAAAATTTAAAAAATCACATTAAATTGAAATATATGTATTTCAATATAGAATTTCAAAGCAAATAATATTTTAAAGTAATAAAAAAAGTTAAAAGTTGGAATAAATTATATTTTTTCCATTTACTTAATAGATAAATAAAATATAATATACAAATATTTCTTGCAGCTTTTTTCACATTAGTTCTATAATATCCTATATTATTTTAATAGCTGGATAAATTAGAACAATATTTATATACACACACATACAAATATATACGTATATACATATGTGTATGTGTATATAAAGGTATGATAGAATGTGTTTTTAGGTTAGATAGAACTTTCGATAGAGATTCAATTTAAAGTTCTATCACACTTGAAAAAACAGCTTATATATATATATATATATATAATTATTAAATGAAATTTTTTTGAAGAGGCCTATATCTAACAATGGATAAAGATAGGCTAATGATGATATATAGAGTCATCCAAATGTTAAGCATAGATTTTTGTTTAATTAAAAAGAAACTATTCGCATATTTTTTTTTAATAAAACACAAATTTAGGCGTCACATTTGGATGATCTTATATAGTTATAAATTATAAAATGTTATTTTACACATTCTTTTATCTAAGTAAATCTGCATAAAAAATTTTTGGATACAATTTTTAATAAAATATAAAATCAAGTATAACAATTAAACATAGCTCGAAAATCTCTAAAATCACTATGAATATATATAATAATACTGACTAGAATTTCAATAAATATAAAATCTATATAAATGTTACTAAGCAGGCATAATTTGTAAAAACAATCATTCTAATTTCATTTTTTAATATCGAACAACAGTTACTTCTGTAAAAATAATTGTTCACAATTAATAAAATCAAAAAATATTTTTCCTATAAACAAATGATGTCAAATGAAAATTATAAAAATATTTTTAACTACAATTTCAAGAATAAAAATTAAAACTTTCATAATTTTTTTTTTTATAGATAGAAAACTGTACAAAAAATAAAATAGTAAATGTCCATTTATATGAAAACACATACATTTCAGCTCTTTATAATAATTATTTTACTATTTATTTTGAAACAGTGACAAATTCACTTTCACACAAATGAATTATTATCCCCAACACCACAAGATATTAAAAAATGTTCGATAATTATGTATTGTTCATTTTGTTTGTTCATAACAATTCAGTAGCAAGCCATCATTTTCAGAACATTGCATTTTAAAATCACTTTCTAATATCTTGTAATATTGGTGTTGATAATTATTTATGTGAAAAATTATTTTATTTATCACTATTAACTTTAACACAAATAAATTATCACTACAAGACATTAAAAGTGTTCAATAATCATTTATTGTTACAATAAGTGATTATTAGATACTGTTTTAGTTTCTATAGTCAAGAAAATAATTTAATTGTGTTATTTTATTAGAATTAATAGTACCTAGAACAACATTTGTAAAATATAGAACTTTGATAATACGTTATCATTTAATAAATATCAAAATTAAATTACAAAAATGAAATCAAAAATTATTCTCGTTTTTAATTTACTTCAAAAGTATATTAAAATTCAATTTTATGATATTTATAAATAAAAATGTTTTTTAAACATTTCTATTATATATATATATATATATATATATATATATATATGTATGTATATATATGTATGTATGTATAATATTTATTCACTATATTCATTTGGTATTTTCATTAACACACAACTGGTTTTATATACAATTCTGTAATCAAATTGATATTTTAAATATCAATAAAAATCATGAAAACATTATTTAAATTGTATAAATAACTTTCAACGTTACTACATTTTAATGGATTCTAATTAAAAAGTCATTTGTACAACCATGTGCATGTTTCTGTATATACATACATATATATATATATATATATATATATATATATATATATATATATATATATATATATATATATATAAAATCATCATTTTGTCTATGTATTAGTAAATATTTATTTATACATGAATATATTTTAGTAGATATGTTTTTTTTATATATGATATTCTCAATGAAATAATTCAAATCGGCAATTGAAGAGAAATTTAAAAGAAAATTCCATTTAAAAAGAAACAAACATTTGATAAAACCGAGGAAATCATGCAGAACCCCATTTGAAATGATGAATGGTAATGTGGTTATCGTTCAACAGTATTCATATGATTGCGTGATTACATGAATTTTTATTTCCATAATATCTTTGTGTATGACATAGTGTATACTATTAACTCACCCATAAAACATTTGTTAGGATATATTGCCATTCTGTCAAATATGTAAACAAATTATTGTAGCTATGAAAAGTTATTTCAAAATTAACGTTTCACATTCTTTTATATGGAACAAGTGTTGTTATGAAATATATATTTATCTTTTTGAATTATTATTTATCGTTGTTTGTTTTCGCGTTCGGTTGACTTATTGAAATTGCATCGATTTTTAATTTAGCATAGTGAAAATGTTAATGATTCCGAATTCGTTAAATATTTTCATCGAGATTTTCATTAACCAAAAAAAAAAGTATTTTAGAGTTTAATTTTTTTGAAACATTTCAATCTTTATATTTTATTAAATAAATTTTATAAGTATTTATTATCAAGAAAACAATTAAAATAATATAATTCTACACAAGTTATGTACACAGCTACCGAAAAAAAATTTCAAATGTTCTTAATTTTTATTTAATAATTAAAAGAAAACATTAATTTCAAACAAGGTTTATACTTTACAAATAATTAAATTTTACTATCTACAAAAACTTTTGTCTCTACTAAAACTTTTTGCTTTTAATTTAAACTTTCTAATTACAAATATTTAACAGATGAAACTCTTCAATGACACAAAAAAGTATTGACGTATAATTTAAAAGTATTTAAATTAATTTATTATTTTTCTTAGAAAAAATCTTTATTGTTTAATCTTATACATACATACATACATACATATATGTATATGTATATATATATATATATATATATATGTATGTGTGTATGTATGTATGTATGTATGTATGTATGTATGTATATAGAGTATTCTAAATGAGACTAAAAAATAATAAATGATAGTAAACAAGTAAATGTGTCTTTAAACCTTTCAGTGTTATTTGGTCCATCCTATATAAATATTTAGTGCTATTTAATAAAATAGACTACACAAATTGATTGTCTGTCATTTTAAAATTAAAACAAAATTTATATACATTTTTATAATTGCTTTAATAAAATCATTATTTTTTTAATGTTAATAAGATTTTAATAAAATACTTAATATTTTTTTATTTATTTTTTAAAAACTTTTAGGAATTAATTTTTGTAATTTTATAATTTAATCTTTTGTGTGTTTTAAATGTTTATAAAAGTAAATTTATATTCTATTTGAATTCCTTTCACAATAGATATATAAATTAATTAATTAAAAAAATTTAAATTCGTTATATTATTGTAATTTTTCTCATCTAAGTTTTCCAGTGTATCAGTTAAAATATCCAATCTGAAATATATATTTGAAAAATAATTAGTATCATTTCTTTATAATTGTTATCTATTTTAATAATAAAATATAAGCTTAATATACTTTTTAAAATATTGATGAAAAAAATAGTTACAAAAATTAAATTAATTTTCTGTTCAAAAAATAGAAAAGGATTTTGTATCAAGAAAAATTTTTAATAACAAATTTGAAAAAAAAAATGCCAAAGTAAACTATAACTTTTCTATTCTCTTTATATATTTTCTAAAAAAAATATTAAAATGATTTCACAAAATAAATGCTTCTCATTTCAAAATTTATAATTTTATTTCGAAATTATTCTAGTATGTAATTATTTTTGTGTGATTTATTTTTTTCAAAAATAACTAGTTTGTTTTAATTTATAACTTCTTTCAGTTATATACTCATATAGTTTGTATTTTCTCGTTTATTTTAAAAATGTAAAGTGTTATATTTTTGAAAAATTGTAAATTTATTATACATATATATATATATATATATATATATATATATATATATATATATACATGTGTATTTATATTATAAAATAACATCTACGTATCTAGTATATTTATGCATGCATACGTATATGTATATATTTTGCTTACATGTTTGTATCTATAAAATGGGTGTATAAAGCTTTGCATACATCTAAGCTTAGATATGTGTAAAGTTAGACGTGTTTATGTATCGGAATATATGATACCCACCCAAGTTAATTTATTGGAAAACGTAATCTCTCGTTCGTGTGTTTGCGCTTTCTAGAATAGTTCTTGTTTGTTATTGTCAGAATTCTGAATCACTTGAATTATTCTTAGTCATACTAATTTTATATTATAATAATTATCTTTATATCAATTTAAGTAGATTTGTTAAATACATGTTTATATATAAATTTATAATTGAGTATTTGTAAGTTTTGTTTTTCTTATTTTATGAACAAGTTTTTTATATAAAGCTATTTGATTACTAAATACGTGTCTGTATCAATTTATATTATAGATATTTAAATAATTATACATTGATTGTAATATTCAAAAAAGTAAATTAATATTTTTCGTGTCATTTTTGAGAAAGTATTTTTTTGTTTATAATATATTTACAATGACGAAGTGGGGTATATTAAACAAAAAAAATCTGTAATTGAATAGTATTTTATTAAATATAAATCTTTATTCGAATTAATAAAATTAAATATATTTCAATTAATTCATAAATAAACAGTCAATTTATTAAATTTATTTTTTAGAAATTAAAAAATAAATCTGATAAAAGTTTTAAGTTGATATAAATACGAATAAAACGATACAAGTCATGGAAAATGTACAAAATAACTATTATGATTTTTTTTCCTTAAATTCATTTTAATATACAATGGACATTTATCTTTGATTCGAAAACTTCATTAAGACTTCTTGGCATTGATTTAACTAGGTTAGTAGTTACTTCCCAAATAATAATAGCTTATTTATCTAGTCCTTTTCAAAGAATCTTTTAAAGTAATTATGTTGTCTAGTATTTTTTAAAAGAAAATCTTTAATGTGTGCAATTAGGTTAAGGTCGAGGACTGGGATATTGCCTTGATTAATTTCGGAGAATTGTATAACAACAAAAGAAATTTGTGCTTTGAGTTACTGTTCTGGAAATACTAGATTTATTTTTCTATACTTTGATTTAAACGATTTTTAAATATATTTAAATATACATACTGATTCTCTATCCCAAACAATACTATAAGATCCCAAACCATAATATCTTAACTACCTTTCTTTGTAGTCGATATTAGGGGTTCATTTTTAAATTATTCTTTAGGGATTCACTACATATTTATACCTGCATCATTCCCAAAAATATTAAAATTATAGAACAGCCCAAATGTGATTAAAGGGTTTAGACAGACATTAACTATTCTTTTTATCCATCAGTTTTATTTGCGTCACCCTATATTTTTATTCGTAAATATGATAAGACACAATATTCGAAAATGTTTTTTTATCCGCAATTTTTTTCCTAAATAACTCGTTTTTTTATAATAATTCTTCTTCCAATTTTTAAGCTTAATATTTTTAGTGGTATTTTAAATTACTGATCAGTTTCAATACACTTATTCTTGGATTTTGTGTTTTTTCTTTTTTGGTTCAAAACTTTTAATCAACCTAATCGAGTTTTATTTTCTGTTCGATTCTAAATGTTTAATCTTTTTATGATATAAAAAATTGTATATCGACTTAATTAAATTATTGGTGTAATTGTATTTACAGTTTTTTATAATGATTTTTTAATGATTAAAACTTCCATAGGTTACCTAAAATACTATTAGTCTTATATAAAAATATATTCGAATTTAGATCTTTTAAAAATCTTCAATAACAGATTTAATCATTCGCATTATCTTTTCAAAAAATATGTAGAATGGCCTTAAGAAGATTGAAAGATATAAACCAGAACTGAAAGTTATATTCTTCAATATCATTTGGATCACTCTGTAGATATTTGTTGCATCATTATATACAGTTCTTTAAATAAAAATGTATGAACCTTAAAAGAAATTTATTAATTTATTTTAAATAAACTGTATTAAAAATTCAATAAAAAATAAAATAACTTATATGCATTTCGATTCAGGTCTCGAAAAACAATAAAATGTGTCGTTAGATTATTTGATTAAATCATTTTATAGCACAATTACTGCTTGACTATAATATTGTAAATAAGAAATATTGTACTTTATGGTCATATATTTTATTATAATCTAGTTTTATGGTCAATTATTTTCAGTAAATTACAAAAAAAATATTTAAAAACATAAAACGTGAATGAGTTTTCGAATTTTTATATATAGGGTGTCTTATCAGGAACTCACAGTCATCATCAATTTAACTAACAGTCATATTACTCAAAAAAAGATATATTTTTTTTATAAAAATTACGTTGTTCACTCTTGATGAAACTCTCTCTCTCTCTCTCTCTCTCTCTCTCTCTCTCTATATATATATATATATATATATATATATATATATATATATTTATATATAAATTTTTAATATATTTTTATATCCACATAAATAATTTATAATATTAAGTAATTAGAACAGTATTTTATATACAAATGTTAAATTATAATTGTAAAGTGTATTCAAATGTACAAGTATGCAATGTTTCAAAAGAGGAAATCATTCAATTCTATCATGAATAGTTACGTTTGATATGCATAGGATGTTAGAGATAAAATATATTATACTTTTGCACGCTACATGTAAGTAGATAATTTAAAGTCATTATACACACTTGTTCATTAGAAACACGTTTGAAGTTCTGTTTATATAGGGTTTTCCAATAAGTGATTCAGAAGTTTAAATGGAAATAAAATAAAAATTATTTAATTAATTAGTTATTATTTTTTTTCATTTTCAAGCATATTCTATGGCATTAATGATGGAATACAATTTCAATACTATAGTGCATTCGTTTAGTCTAATTTTTAATCCCTTTTTCACATAATTGTGGTCCAAGTTCATGAATCACACGTTCAATGTTTATTTTTAATTCTTCTACTGTTTGTGGTTAATTAGCATAAACCAATAATGTCACATAATTCTACAGAAAAGATTCCAATGGAGTTAAATCACATGATTTTGGTGGCCAATTGATGGATCCATTTCATGAAATAATGGACTTATTAAAATTTTATTTCACAGTGTCTATTAAAGTTTTGGCAATTTATAAGTGCTGTTGAAATATTAAACGTTTTATGATAATTTGCCAAATTATACTGAGTTTAAATGTCAAAAATAAAATTAAAAAAAATTCAAACATGGTTGCTACCAGCTGTTAAATTTCTCACATTCTTATTGGCAAACCCTATATATTTGTTTCATATATAAATTATTATTATAAATGAAATATTTCTTTATCTCGTTATTCTATTAAATATTTGTGAATAAAGTTGATTAAATGATAATCAATATTTTATAGAATAATTGAAAAATAAAAATTTGTTTCAATATTAGATATTAAATGAATGTAATTAAAATATAGTAATTATATGGGTGAACCAAATAAGACAATATAAATCATTTTTCACCATCTTATATATATATAAATGTATGTATAAAATTTTCATATTCATCGACGTTTGATTTATTGTAATCGATTTACAATATAAATTTCCTTTTTTAATAAGAAAAAAAATAAACAGATTCTCTATGATCGTTTAAAAATAATATTTAATAAGAAGAACACGACGTTAAAACAAGTCCTCAAACATCAGATTATGGAACGTTATCCTGACAGAATTCACGTAAATAAATGCGACGTGCCAAATTGATTAGTTTCCGGTCGCTACCTCTTTATCCTGTGAGTACAATATTTATTACATTATTCAACGGAATACGTAAATTGAAAATTGATTAAGAAGGAAAATATTACTTTGCCAGTATAACAAACACCTTCCTTCGCAGTGACGTTCCCTTAAAAATTGTTCTCGTTCAAACGAATTCTCTCTATCCGCCATCTTAAAAGGATCGCTTTTAAGGTAATGTAACGGTAGATGCGTACAAGCTCACTGCTCGGATTCTTGCCTGGAGCTTATTTTTCACTTTGTATCTCGTATCGTTGGTAATATGTTTCAGTATGCAAACACATTTTTTGTTTATTTATTTCAATTTACAGTTTAATAATCTGGATTTTACGAATTGCCATATTTCTTACTATTCACGTATATATGATATTTTCTCTCTCTCTCTCTTTATATATATATATATATATATATATATATATATATATTAAATTAAATTAAATATTCGAGTATTTATTTGAATATTTGATATAAACGTTCTTCTTTCTCGAATTTCCGATGACTTAGGGCGTTGAGTCATCGATTCATTTCCGGGACTCTTTCTTATTTAAGATCATTTTTCTGAGTACTATTTTATTTTTCCTTATCTTGCTATTTTCTCTATTATTTCTTCGCACTGATTTCTTGGTCTTCCTTTTCATTTTTTTTCTATGACTTCGCTTCTATATTTTTTTCGAAATTCTTTTCAATATTTAAATTATAGCCAGGTTATTAGTATGAATTATTATATAAGGTCTTCCAAATGTAACGTCTAGATTTGTGGTTTATTAAAGAGAAACAAATAAACTATGCACCACACTATACATATATTTATTTTTAATAAAACACAGATCTAGACGTGACATTTGGATGACCCTATATATAAAAATTACAATTATGAGTAAATATATAATCTTTAATTTAATTTTATAGTTTGCACATTATTTTATTTTTGAACATTTAAATATAATTATTACTTGAAATCAACAAAAATAATGATTAATATATATATATATATATATATAGGTGTTTTTTAAGCGTGATAGAAATTACAATTGATTTTAATATTTATTTTTATCACGCTTAAAAAACACCCAATATATATAAAAGTTTGTTTTGTAACATAAGATATATTTTTTTTAATTTTAAATTATATTAAAGCTTATTTACAAGTTGGTATTGTATAGTCGTTAAAAGTGTAAAATGAGGTAAAACCATTTTGTATTTATTTTTTGTTTTAATATGTTCTTGAATTTACAACGAAATATTATTATAGATAGAGAGATAGACAAAGAGATAGAAACTAATTAATTTACTTACTAAAAACATGAAAATATCGAATAAAAATTAAAAGTTAGTTGCTAAACCTAAACAGTTGTTTTGTCCAATAACTAAAAAAAAATTTTTATAAGATTAGATCATTAAAAATTCTTGTATTTTTTATTTAATTAGTAATACAAGTATATATGTTTTAAAAAATATATATAGAGTGACCCAAATGATACTGAAGGCTATTAATGAATAGTAAATGATAATAAGCAAGTAAATGTTTAAATATTCGTACATTTACTTGCTAATTAAAATTTATTATTCTTTAATATTTTTCAGTGTTATTTGAGGTCATCCTATATACATACATATATATATATATATATATATATATATATATATATATATATATATATAAACTATTAATTTGTATAAATTAATTATTCAGTTAAATTTAGTAATTTTTTTTAAAAAAATATAATTAATTATTATAATAACAATAATGAAATATTAACCAAAGCATTTATTTATTTAATTTTCTTGTAAGAAAGTACTTGTAATCTCAGATAAAAAATAACACTCTATTCTAACTTTATATCAGTTTTGAAAAAAGTTATTCAATTTGAATTTCATTTTAATACTTTGCTATAACAACATAATAAATAAAATACTAATAATATAAATATTAGTATACTATACTTTATTTTATATAATTTATTTCAACAAAATAAAATAAGTATACTCTATTATATTGAATTTTTCGACCAAATAAAAATTAAAAAATAGTTTTTAAATGGAACAATAACATTCTCGGATTTAATTTGAGTTATGTCATGAATAACATATAAACTGAGTCTGACACAAATTCATTAAACTCGAAAAATAATTTGATATTAAACATTTTAAAATTGCTTTCTCGAAATTTCCTATTCGTAGAAACAAATTATATTTAATAAAACATTTAAATGGATAATGTGTTTTGTAAATGTCAAAATGAAATCAGAATACATTTTCTTAATAGTGAAAAATACTGTTAAATATATAAAAATAACACGATTTTATTTTTAGTTTAAGTTTTTGAAATTTAAATACGAGGGTTGTTTGATAAGTATGGTAAAAAAGTAAGAAAAACTCAATTGAAAAATTTAAATAAATTAATTAATTAAATTAAACAATAAATAAATTTACCATACTTATCAAACGACA
Source organism: Neoneuromus ignobilis (assembly GCA_029203775.1). Classification (NCBI taxonomy): domain Eukaryota; kingdom Metazoa; phylum Arthropoda; class Insecta; order Megaloptera; family Corydalidae; genus Neoneuromus; species Neoneuromus ignobilis. Next base: position 2,460,480 of record CP092089.1, on the reverse strand, counting down.
CTCATATATATATATATATATATATATATATATATAGAAAGAGAGAGAGAGAGAGAGGGATAGAGAATTATTCAAATATCACGGCTAGATTTGTGTTTTATAAAAAAAATACATGTGTATAGTTTCTTTTTAATAAAACACAAATGTAGGCGTTACATTTGGATATATATATATATATATATATATATATATGTATGTATGTATGTATGTATGTATGTATGTATGTATGTATGTATGTATGTATGTATGTATGTATGTATGTATGTATGTATGTATGTATGTATGTATGTATGTATGTATGTATGTATGTATGTATGTATGTATGTATATATGTATGTATGTATGTATGTATGTATGTATGTATATATGTATATTGTGATATCTAAGTTAAAAGTTCGTAAGGAAACTAAAAATTTGCATTATCTGGAAATTTATAGAAATTAATAAATTTATTTTTATTAGATTGTTAAAAAAATTCTACGTATATGCATATTGATATATATATATATATATATATATATATATATATATATATATATATATATATATATATATATATATATATATATATATATATGTATATATATATATATATATATATATATATATATATATATATATATATATATATATATATATATCTATGTATGTATGTATGTATGTATATATAAATAACTGGAATTTATAAAAGTAAATAAATGAATGTAAACAAATATCAATGTTGATTTTAATTTCTGTAAATAATTGTATGATTTGTACTGACAAGCAATATTCATTTCTAACAAATTTGTTCGTAATTACAATCTAAAATATTGGAATCATAAATTATCACCATCATTCAATGAGCGTAACTTCAAAATGTACAATATGTTTACAATCTATGCTTTTAATTATTGAAAAGTGATTGACCGTATTATATGCTTTCAATTCAAAAAATCGACAAGTATATAGTCATTGAATGTAATTGGCACAGTGGATAATATCTAAAGCATAATGAACAATAGTCATTGATGGGCGTTATTACCCATTTTCATACAGTGTTAAGCTTGCACTGCACGTGCGAAACCTATAACATTTAACTGTGACTATATGACATAATTGACTCGAATTGCGTATCTCTTTTGTACATTTTATAATATTTAACATTCTAGTCGCAAATTTTATCATTTTTTATATGCGGAAAATATTAAAAAATATACTTATTTATTTAATAGATTTAGGTATCATTTTTATACGATTTATCAAAAATTTGTTTGATTATTTTCAATTTTCAATGAACTATCAATAAATACAAAATGTTATTGGTAACATTTTTAATATTTTAATACGAAATGTATTGATTTTAAATAATTAAAATTATTTTTAAACCAAATATATCTAATGTTATTAATAATTAATCTAATATTTATATTAATTTTGAAGTTATCTCAATTTTATTAAACATTTATTATTTGTGACATTAATTGTAATTTAATATAATAGTATATGAAATTATATGTGTCTAAAAGATATCTTATTTTATTCCGTATAGTATATTTCATAAGATTAAAGTTTGTGATAAATTAATAAATCGTAGGTAAAAGCTATAAACCTATATTGAACTTTTAAGTAATTGTAGTTGGTTATCATGACTTGGCTCGTTACCAATTGATTATAAGTTGTAATATGACATTATACGCTCAGTTACCTACCATAAAATAATATTATTTTAACGTCACGAATTCTGATATTAACGAAATTCAAAAGTTTGGGAGATATTTATCAAATTTTATTTCAAAATTTTCTTTATATATTTTATTTATAAAACTTTTTTTATACGAATTGTTCATTTGAATGTTTTTTTAAACAAGCATACTTTTGTGATTCAAGTATATATATATATATATATATATATATATATATATATATATATATATATATATATATACATATATATATATATATACGTGTGTGTTTATGTAGGTAGTTTGATACAGGTTCAAATACCTATTAAAATATAATAACAGTTTAAATAAAATATAATTTTTTATGGTTATACTTATATTAGTTATAATATTTTTAATATTTTATTAACCTAATAAAAAGCATAGAAAAAAAATATTTTTAAAATTATAATTCTTTGATAATATTATATTTTAAAAACCAAATAATGTTCTTTTGAAATATTATAAATCATTAGTTATAATTTTTCAAATAAATATTTACTACATATTTTATTAATAGTAATATTTATTAAATTTAATACATTCATATAAATTTATACTTCTGTAAAAAGGTAATATTTATAAAATATTATTTTTTTGAAAAAAATATATCAACTATATAAAAAAACATTTTTTAATGTGGAATGAATTACATTTCAATAATTAATTTACATCCAGAGACATCATATATACATACATACATACATATATACACACACATATATATATATTTATATATATATATATATATATATATATGTATATATAAATATATATATATATATATATATATATATATATATATATATATATATATATATATATATATATATATATATATATATATATATGTATATATAAATATGTGCATATATGAGTGTTTATATTAGTAGATTAATACAGGTTTAAATATTTATTAAATATGTATTGATATTTAAAAAATAATAATTTTTTAGGCTAATTTAAATTATATTTCTTTGATATTTCATTACATAATTAAAATCGCAAAGATAAAATAATATTTTTAACGCTTTAATTCTTTGATAATATAACAATTTTAAAAAATAATTAATATTTTTTGAAATATCATAAATCATTATTTACAATATTTTAAATAAATATATGTTACATATTTTATTAATTATAACATGTATTAAATTTCATATATTCATATAATATATTAATATTGATAAAATATTTTTCATGTTTTCGAACAAATTACATGATTTATACAAAAAGGCATTTTTTAATGCGTGTAAATTAGATTTTGGTAATTAATTTATACCCAAACATACATATATATACATATATATATATATATATATATATATATATATATATATATATATATATATATACACCCGTCCCTCAATTTACACGGGAATTTTTTTACAGGAATTTTTTTTACGCGGCAAATTATACATCTATTGACGCGGTTCTTTTTATACGTGGTCAGATAGATTTCATTTTATATAATTTTTCATGGAATTTATTATATATCAGAGTGACACAAGTTCTTACTTGAACGATTTCAAGATTCAAGAACATTTTATTGATTTAAATTTAGGTGTACATAGTTTGATGTATAATAAAAATTGTAAATAATAAGTCTTTCTATATAAAAATACATAATTTAACTGTATACTAAAATTGATTGTAAAACTAGCCTAAATTGTCTATGGTCAAATACTTAACTTCTTAATTAAATATTTAATATGTAATTAATTTATATATGCATGTGTGTAGGTACATATATATTTATATATATACATGTATAAACAATCGACCAGTGATATAGTGGTTATCATCACCACCATCATGCAGTAGAAGTGCATTTGATTCCTGGTCGGAGATATAGGGTAGGCAAGGCCTTTTAACTGAGGTGAAAGCAATCTACCTAAAGAAGTAATCTTTGAATAAAAATCTTCACCAACTCGCCTGATTAGCACGGTGAGTATAACTAAGTACTAACGGAAGAGGAAACTTACTTGAACGTATAAAAACACCATATAAATATATAAAAGTTTGATTGTTTTGAATTACAGTAGCGATAGTGACACCGAATAAAATTTATTTACTTTTGTTTTCTAAAACGTCATTATTTTTTCGTTAAGCTATGTGAAATAAATCTGTGTTTCTACAACTTTACTAGCTTTTATTTCCAATATTTTTTTCTATTGTACTGACAGACTCAATTTACGCGATTTTCATTCGCGTAAAACAAATCCACGTGGAACGGATAATCCGTGTAAATTGAGGGACGGGTATATATATATATATATAAACGTACATACATTAAATTCCACTATATGAAACTATTTTCACACAAATGAACTATCATCCCAATACCACAAGATATTGAATGGCATTTCGATGGCAATTTCATATCATCAGAGACTGTGTGAATCATAATTTTATTAAATTTGACATCATTCGAAATTTAAATTAGATGTGTCCAATTATGTACGAGTACATACATATGAAAATGTTTGTTTACCAATTATCTAATCGAAGATCTTAAAATTAATATTATAATGGCTCAGAAATACAAATGTATATAAATAGCATACAAGAACATCATTTTCAAGACAAACAAAATAATGTATTCGGATTGGTAATCAAATAACGAACATCTTACCTTTCATACTAAGAAAGGTTAAGGCATTTACAGACAACTGATTCTGCGGTTTAAAATCATCATCAATTTCAAGGAACAGGTGGAAAATTGCGCATCGAATCTACCTATTCTCTTTGACAGAAACGAATACCTTTTCCATCTTCAACGTACGAATAATTCTAATTTCCGTCTTTGCCTTCAGGCATGGATATCAGTCCTTTAAAATATATAGACATCTGTTTAACTTGACTTTAAGTATTTATTTGATATTTTTGTACATTTGTAACGGATTATTTATACACAAAAGAATGTTATAAATATATATATATATATATATATATATATATATATATATATATATGTATGTGTGTGTGTATGCGTGTGTGTATGTATGTATGTGTGTGTGTGTGTGTGGATGGATGGATATATGAATAGATGAAAGGATGTGTGTATGTATGTGTGTTCGTAATAAAACCAAATCCATCTAAAATATTTTATATAGTGTTTTCAGTGACAGGAATGCAAAAGCAGATATTCTCATTTTTCGTAGCTATGTTTTAACTAATGGTGTTTTCATACCGTCGCATTGTTACAGGTTTTATGCCACCACCTTAGCGTGAGATTTGTAACATGACTTTTCTCTTACTAGAAAAATAGCATGTACTGACAGAGCACGGAAATGGTAGATTTTACGTTTTTACATGCAAGGCGTGTGTCTTGACATTAACCATATATATATATTTATATATATATATATATATATATATATATATATATATATATATATATATATATATATGTACATTGCACAAGATAACAAGATCGAACATAAAGATAAGGTAACATTATGGCTTTTATTCGGGAATACAAGTAAATAACTCAGTATTGGATTTAATTCGTATCATTAGAAAAGAAAAGAAATACTAGAGTGCATATACAAATGTGTTTCAGGTAGAATTTATTATCTTTTTGTTTTTTAAAATATATTGTGAATACTATTTTATCTATTAGTATTTTTATAATATTAAAATATAAAAAAATAATCATTGATTGAATTGTTTTAATATTTTTTTTAAAAAAGACTAATTTTCTATACTTTTTTTACTAATGACAATATATATATATATATATATATATATATATATATATATATATTATATGATTATGATTTTATTATTAAAATTTAAAATAGTTTACTTAAATGTGATTGAAAATTATATACTACAAAATATATACTTTTTTATAGAACAGTGATTGAAATTTATATAAAATATTATTTCCTACATATTTTTTTAATATTTTTTTAAAAAAATATTTGGTATACTAAGGATATGTAACATTAGTAATATAATATTAATAATAATAACAGTAACCATAATATCTTCGAAACTCAGCAAATCTGATAATAGGGGTTTCAATAAGGAATAAATCTTTACATTAATTTCTTTTCTCAATCTGAATTTGATAGTAATTTGAATATATTGAAATAAAAAACAGTACAAATTAAATACTTTTTTTAGATATTTTATATCATTATCTAATCTCTATTATAGGATTTTTTTATAGAAAAAAGTAAACATTCTTTAATTAAAAACCTCACATGATGATTACCCAAAAAATATTTAGATTGGTGAAATGAGCCATTAATTTTAGTTTGCTTCTAAATTTTTCTTTCAAAAAAATTCTATTATTTTATTTAGATGAAAATTTAAAATTTTTAAGTAATAAGAAAAGATCAACTATTATCTACTATATTCTATATATATATATATATATATATATATATATATAAGTGTGTGTGTATTTATATATATATATATATATATATATATATATATATATATATATATTAGGCAAGTATCTATGCGCTTTTTTTTTTTTTTTTGCACATATGCGAAATTCAAAAGACCAGAAGGCGGGAAGGAGATACTTGCCAACCTAATATATATATATATATATATATATATATATATATATATATATATATATATATATATAGTCATGGCACACATCACATAAAGTCATGGCACACATGAGTAACATAAGCAATTTATTGATATAATTCAATAAAGTCGTTAAATTAAAAAATATATATTTAATTGAAAATAAATATAATGAATAAATTAAATGAACATTGTATTTACTTTTAATTAAATATATTTTTTTTAATTTAACGACTTCATTGAATTATATCAATAAATTGCTTATGTTACCCATGTGTGCCATGACTTATGTGCAACAGTGTATATATGTATAAAAATCATCATCATCAGCCTCTTTCTATCCACTGCTGTATGAAGGTCTCTCTTAAAATTTTCCACTTTAACCAATTCAATACCTTTCTTATCCAATCTATTCAGACGAATTTGCTTCAGTTTCTGATCCATTTATTCATGGGTCTCTTCCTGAAACTTCTTATATGTTTAGGTTTTCAATCGATAACTTCTCTTGTTCATCGATGGTCTTTTATTCTTGTTATATGATTGGCCAATTTTCATTTTATACTTTTCACACATATACACATATATATATATATATAATGGCTCAAATGAGACTGAAGAATTTAGCCATACATTTACTTATTTGTTCTGGAACTGTGGCTGATTCACTTTAACACAAATTAATTTTAACCTCAACACCAAAATGATTATAAAGTGTTCAATAATTTCTTAATAATTGCTTATTATAATTTACTATTTTTTATTATCCTTCAGTTTTATTTAAATCTCTCTATATATATATATATATATATATATATATATATATATATATATATATATATATATATAATTGGCATAGCCATATATATATATATATATATATATATATATAATTGGCATAGCCATTATCATTTAAATTTCCAAAATATAAATGTTCGTCTACAATGAAAACCTTAATACATGATATATAATTTTTTTACGTGTACGTGTAGTAGATGTGAGCATGTTTGATGCGTGGGATTGTGTACACGAGGTTACCAAAATTGACTATTATATTTCAAAAATTAAATCAACGTTACTTTTATTACGGTAAATTGCATCACGTCATTCATTGTTCGTAATTAGAGAAACCATTTGACAGCAACTGATATTTATCACAATTTATGTGTTTGAATATTCGCAACATCAATCAACCAAGTGCTGCAGATCCAAATCCGGACCGTTTATTTGTGATTATCTATTTTTCAAGGTAAAAAAACAAACAACAGAAATTTAATCACTGCTCTGTTTTTTTTTTCGATTTTTAACAAGAGTTTATCGTGTATGGGCGTTTTATATATTCTTTCCTGTATTTACAAATATAAATTGAAATATTGCTTAAATTAGTTGATTAATTTCCGCAATATCTACCTTCGTATATACAAATATATCCTGTATATATACATACATACATACACACACACACACATATATATATATATATATATATATATATATATATATATATGTATGTATATATGTATAAATGTGTAGGTGTGTATATTTATTTATTGTTAAAATGGTTAATTTGTATGGTTTTACAACATCAATATTGAATTTATTATCATTATTAAATGTCAAACTGTTATTTGTATGAAATATGATTAAATATTTTATTGCTGTAAATGTTTAAAGTTATATATCAAGTATATATATATGTGTGTGTGTTTGAATAACAAAGATTTATTTATATTCAAAACAAAACTATTTCTATAAAAAAAAGTAAAGGTTACTAAAATAAAAAAAGTTCACCATAAACAACTCTATTGGATTTATTTTACTATTTAATGTAATTATTTAACTATTGAAAATTATTTTATCTAATAATAAGTCGAACATAAACAATAAATACGAAAATAAACGCTTTATAAATTATTCAAAAAGTGGATAAGATATAAAATTTTAAATTAATATGAACCAGAGAAATAAATAATTATGCTGAATAAATTTTAATACTTAAAATAAAAACTGTATCATTTAAATGACGCTTTTAAAATATTTTAATCAAAAATATTACTTTTTCTCAACTATTTATCAATCTAAAATTGACTAGAAAAATTCATAATAAACACTTAATAACGGTTTAGTAACAAAAATGAATAATATGGAAGATAAAATATATTAGTTAAAATAATCATTTTCAAGTGCTGAAATATAGGGTCATCCAAATGTAACGTCTAGATTTGTGTTTTATTAAAAAGAAATAAAAAAAAACTATACATATTTTCTTATACACCACCCTACTCTATACACATGTTTCTTTTTAATAAAACACAAATCTATGCGTCACATATGGATGACCCTCTATTAATATTTTTTCATAATGAACCTATTAATATGTCATATACAATAAATAAAATAGGAAACTTATTTATAAATTTAAAAAAATTAATAACTCTATGGACATGTTTAGAAATATGAATAAAATTTATTAAAGAAATACTTTGTTAATCAAAATTTTACTGAAATTTTGTACACGACATTTTTTTTATTTTCAATATTAATCACAATATGTATGCAATTATCCATTTTCATGTTAATTACTGTTATCAGAATTTCATCACCATTTAACAAAAAAATTAAATCACATGTTTATTTTTTCTTTCCCTTTAATGTACAATATTTTTTTTGCGTAATATGTAAACGAAAGTAACATTGATAAATTTTAAAATTTGGATATAAAACCTTCTGTTTTCAACTCAATCCATATACTGTATTTTAACACTAAACCTACCGATACTTCATGTATACCTATTCCTACCACAGCGGGGTCAAATGACCCCTCTTTAAAATGTTATATATATTACTATGTATAGCGAAAAATATATCATTTAGCACAATTTGGTACATGAATAAAACAATTTTTTTCAAATAACGATTCAAAATTGTTTATTTATTTATTTATAAAACCTATTTGGCACCTTTTTCGCATTTGCACATGAGAATCCGAACTTGAATTTGTTGACGTTTTCTGTATAATTTCTTTTTCTTCCTGTTGCTTATGTTGAAAATCTTCGGCAAGTTCTTCAGCTAATTGGAATAAAAATTGTTGTCTAGAAATTTTTTCGCCGGTTGTTTCTCTGTATAAAACCCACGAGTTGATTCCAGCCAGGTCAAGAATATTGAAGAAAATCTGCGCAGGCCATCTTTGCGATTTCGATTTCACGGAGTATTTTCTTGCCATTTGATCCGTCATATCTACATCGTATTTAGTATTATTGTAGAATCTGATCGTTTCAGGTATACGCTTACCGTTTTTTTCGATGCTTATAGATTTATGCTTTGAGCTTAGTAGAAGCACTTTTTTGTTTGGCTTACTTTTGTAAATGGTAAGTGAACAATGACTCGATTTATATAGTTTTGTTGAGAAGCGTGGCATACCATCTTTCGCCTGCTTGGCGAATTTTGGTAGTTCTCTTTTATTTCCGCGGATAGTTCCAACAATAGTGGTTCTTTTTTCTAGTAATTTTGCAGCTAGTGATGCGCTCGTAAAGAAATTATCTGTAGTGACGCTTCTTCCGCATCCTGTGAACGGTTCCAGTAATTTGAGAACAACGAATTCCCCAAGCGGAGATGAAGCTCCTCTATTTTCATCCTTTCCCAAATATGGAAATCCATTTATAATGTATTTGGTGCTGACTTCAGATGCTAGCCAGAATTTGATACCGAACTTATCCGGTTTGTTCGGCATATATTGCGTAAACCTACACCTCTCTTTGGTTGGGAAAAGCTGTTCATCGATAGTTACATGTTCCCCAGGCTTGTAACAATTTTGGCTCTTCTCGATGAATTTGTATCATACTTCAGAGATTAAATCCAATTTATCTGTTTGTAAACGCTGGCTTCGTTGACTTTTTTATCGCTCGCTTGGAGTAGAGTGACATTTGCTATTCATTCGTCAGCCAACAACAAATATAACGCAATACAGCAAAATATATGATGAAATAGCAAAAATGTATAATGCAATGGTTTTGTATCACAACCACACATACAAATCTTCATATCATATGAATCTTTGCAGGGGTCAAATGACCCCGTTGCGGTAGTTAAGGCACATTACATTTATTTCTCGGTAAAAAAAAATAACAAGAGAGGAGTAAATATTGAAAAATGCATTGTATGTAAATTATATTAAAAGTCATAAAGTCAACTAGCGATGTGATAACGCTTTATGTGAGAAATTTTGAAAAAAAGTTTAAAAAGGGTCATTTGACCCCTCGCGGTAGGTTTAGTGTTAATCGATATAAATTATTGTAAAAAAAATTTTTTTAAAGAAATTCGTTAAAACGAATTATTTTTTATTAGTGATATCTATATGCTTTTTTTTAAAAAAAAAACACTAGCATTTTTGGTTTATTTTACATTCACTTAATTGTATAAATATCCTGTAAAATCGTAAATATTTAAAAATTTGAAAATATGATTAGATTTTCCTTACATTCTTTGTTTGTTTATCTTCGGTTGTAATATAATACGAGATGGTGTTAAAAAGCCGTTCGTTCAGCTGTTAGGTTTTCGTACTTCTACCCAATTATATAAGAGTAAGTATGTAAAGTAGGTCGCGAAAAAATAAATATTCATCTCGTCAACGAAAATGACGTAGAATAAAGTTAATCCGAACATTAGTTGACAAAGCACGCTTATATGACATGAGTTTAACTTTGGTTTGCTTGGATGCATGACAATACATAATTACGTTCGCAACAGTTATGTCGAGTGTAGTAGTACATGCAAACCAGTGTGACCGGTAACTTTCCTAATACCAATTCGCGGATACATGAAGTTTTCAACTTATAAACATAAATATAACGTTCTGCTGTTATACTTGAAACTATCGTACGGAATAAATTCACGAAATACAACGAGAAAACTACGATATTAAATGGGTTCTATTGTATTGTACATCGAATTCAAATCGATAAAATGTCTGATTTAAAAGAGGCGTTGCTTCTTACAATAAATTACTAATAAATCTGTACAGATAAACACACCTGATAAGTTAATATTACGCTAACAACTTCATTTACAAATTCATTCATTTATTTTTTTCATCGATTTTTACATTAAAGTACAACCGAAGTATTTATTGTTCTTTCTTCATTTAATTACAGTAATGCAAATGCTTTCTGTATCAGCTGAATATATCCGGAAAAGCAGTTGAATATATTTCTTTATATAAATATATTAGGTCGCCGAAAAAGTCTATCGATTTTAAGATTTAAAAAAAAATTGTTTTTTTTTACTTAAAATAAATTTATTCATCAAAATATTCTTACACAACGAGAAGATAATTTATAAATTACATTTTTATAAAATTCATAATTTTTATTTTCAATAAATTGAAATAATCCTGGTTTTAAATCTTTATTATTTTTTTTATCACGAGATAAAATTAATTATCCAGAGATAAAATTAAATAGAAATATAGTGTCATCCAAATGTGACGCCTAGATTTGTGTTTTATTTAAAAGAAACATGTGTATAGTTTCTTTTTAATAAAACAAAAATATAGGTCACATTTGTATGAGAATATGAAATCATATGAAATATTGATATATTTAGTGAATATGGGAATGAGAGAGAATTTCTTATCTAAAGTTAATTATCTTTTCTCTTGTCATTATTGAAAGTCATATGGCCAAATTGTGTTATCTTACAAAAATTTAACTCTTTGACAATTTACCAGGTTGATTGGTTGTTTTTGTTATAATATATTATGTACTCTTTTTAGGTGTTTACTGTAAATATTCGATGCAAGATTTTGATCAACTTGTAAATACTCATAATGAATAATTTTTCTTCAAAACTGCCAAGTAGAGAAAAATCTTTTTCTTGAAGTCAATTTTGTTTAAGGTATTTTTGATAAAAGATTATTTGATGATATCCAATGATAACTACGTTTAATAAAGAATCTATTTTTTGACACAAGTCAAAATTTCATCCAAAAATTTTTACTATTTTAGTCATAAAATAAGAAATACACAAATGTTAAAATGCTATAATTTGTTGTCAGGAGTCAAGGCGTGTGATACCTATTTACTTAATTTCCATCTATTTCCTTTTTATACAAATGATTCAAAATTGTTTTATCACTTATTTTAAACTCTTCAGCAAGCTATTGACACGTTAAATTCGAATTTGTTTCAATCATTGCCTGTAATTAATCGATATTACATTTGATATACCGTTTGACCTAACTTCATCTCCTAAAGCATTTTTTAAACCATCTCTAGGTGTTTTTAATGTAACTGTTCATTCTCCAAATATGTACCAAAATTTTTTTCAACCAAATTTAAATTCATGAATTAAATATACATATACTACACTATTTTGCACTATTATTTTAAAAGATTAAAATTCTATTTCAAATTAAATTGAACAAATCGAGATGCAATAAACGAATGTAACAAAATATATATTATTGTTTGTTTTGTAACTGTGATAAATTCACTTTAACACAATTGAATTTTATAACAAAAAAATGCTTTGATGATGATGTATCGCCATCGAAATGCGTATTATCCTATTATTTTGATAAACAATAAACTGAACAAAAAGTGATTATTGAATATTTAATATCATATTTTAGTATTGGGAGTGAAAATTCATCTGTCAAAATATATATTTTCATATAATCAGCGTAATGAGTCATACGATGTATAAACAATTCTTGGAATTTAGTACATGACATAATTTTCTTTATTATCTAATTTATATACAAAATTAAAACATTTGTTTAATTAAAAATAAAAGTGTATAAAAATATTTCAACAAAAATAAAATATTTTCTTTCATGAATAAATAAAAATAATGATATTAATTAACATCGTTGAGAATTTCCAAACATAAAAGGAAAAATATTTTTCTGTAATTTTAAACTGAATTATCATTTATTTCAAAATATTAAATTATTTCATTGTTGAATAAATAAACGAGATTTGGTTCGTTTAATGAAATTATGTGAGCTATTAAAATATAATATGAATAAATACATGAATAAAGAGTTTAAGAAAATGTTGTTTTATCAGAAAACATAACTTTTAACCCGAAAACGTGTAACTCTAAAGTTATGTTTATCATATATAAATACGTCTTTAAAATACCATTTACTGATGTTTACGTAGGCTTCACATTGTCAGTCATACAGGATGCGGTAAATTCTCAATGAGCTTACATTTTGCGATAAACGAAATAGGTGACATAGAATTATAAAGCGGTTTGATGAATTTTTGTCATTTGAAAATGTATTAAATGAAAAGTACGAGATACGTTTCTAAATAAAAAATACGGTTTAGAATCACAAATTTAATTTAAAAAATTGTAATCATTAAAATATTTAATATTGGATACCACAATAATTGTTATGCAACTACAAAAACTATCATGTATATTATTAAAAGCACAGAATGTTTAACCAATTATTTTTTCGGACTATATACAACCCACATAATTATACGTGTTGTGTTTAACATTTTAAACACTTTTATAAATAAAAAAAATACGTGAGTAATATAGAATTTTATTTCAACAGTTATCTGATTTTCTTTCTTATTCAAATGAATCACTCAACAAGAACAGGTAATCGTTTAATATGAAACCTTGATAACTTGGTGAAAAATGATTAAATTTTCCATGTCTGTTTAATAGATATTGTGAAATATAACAAGTCACGATAGAAAATAACTCTCAGTTTTATGATATGAGAAAATTTACTGATAGTATATCAGAAATTAAATGACATGATATCTTAATTTTTACAAAAGATTATAATTGAATCAAATGACAACTTATAATCAGTTTTATTATTATGATTATCAAATGAAATCTTTTTAGCTCATTCTTGGATATTTCTCTAGATTTAAAATATTTTTTTAACTCAACTTCAATACTGAAAGATTTTATAAAAAAATCAATCATCACTTGTTCAATTTATTCTCTAAAGAATATTTTTAATATTTTACTACCATAAGAATTTTATATAACAAAATCCCTTTTTTTCGATTAATTACTGAATAATATTGAAAATATGTATCAATGAGTAAAATACTTTTATATAATCTTGTAATTTTAATATAAATGATTCATTAATACAAACCAAAAAATTTTTTTGGATTAATATTACTCAAAATTTATTTTTTGTTATAAAAATTAATAAACTTTTTAAATACGGTTCTGATTGATATCAAAGTAATGATTAGTGTAAATTAATTAATATATTTTTAAATTAATCACATACAATCCATCAATTTAGTTTAAATATAATTTTAAACTTGTTAATTTATTTTTATGATTTTATATTGGATTCTGTTAGTTTTTTGCTAATAACTGTATATTATTCTTCATTGTTTACACTAAAAAGTTGGATATAATTAACTTTCTAGGTTATTTAATATAGTACCGGGTTTATTAAAAAAAAATATTACAATCAAAATTATTTATACCACTGTCAATAGATGATAATTCAGAAAATAATTATTATTATTAATTATACATCCTCTCAAAACTTTGGAATATTTTTATGATTCTCATTTTTGATTTTTCGAACTTTAGAATCTAATTTATCAATTAAAATACAATTTTATAATTTGTCGTGTAATTTTAAAGAAAATCACTTATATAGGATAATTCAAATGAGACTGAAAGATAGTAAATGATAGCAAGGAAGTAAATTTATGTGTAAACCTTTTTAGTCTCATTTAAACCACCCTATACAAATTCTAAAAATTTAATAAACATCTCTGTTGACTTTATATAAAATAATACGTACATAACTACAGTACATGAAAATATGTTTTCTTCAAAATACGTATAATATATTATTTATCTAAAACTGGGGTTGGGAATTGGACTGATAACCAAAAATCGAGATAGTGTACTAAGCATTAGATGACTTGAAAGACGTTCTAAAACAAATTATAGATAAATAATAAATTATCTTTTAAAACGAATGATATAAATATAATTTTGGAAAAAATACTATATAAATATAAACAAGTTTAATGATGATTGATTCTTTGCAGATATATTTCAGAATTCATATTTATTTAATATGTCAATGAAAATAATATATAAAAGTTTCAGAGATAAAAACTAGAATGATTAATTTTGAATAGATAGCAATGAAATATAAGATTATTTGTTTAACATATAACAGATGATTTTTGCTATTTTCATAGTTGCTTTATAGTTCATATAAAATTTACTTAATTTCTGGTTATAGTTTTGTATTATAGCTAATTGTATTAATATTTTTCATAATTCATAAGATTTGATTAAATTAAGTAGAAAAACATTTAAATAATAAAAAAGTAATTTCTATATTTATCTGTTAACACGATTTATTGATTATTCTGAAAATTATAAAACAGATAATATGAACTTGAATGAAAAATACAACTAATTGTACAAAAATTTTCATCATAAAAAATTATCGAAAATTTCTATTATTAAAAATGTATTTCATATAAATGTATCTGTAGCAAAAATTAAAAATATTTTAATTTCTATATCAAAAAATTATATTATCCAATTAAAAAATCTTTAAAATATTTTTTTGGAAAATATTACGTTAAAAATTTTAATTATTAGAGATAAAAGTATATTAAATAACAGATATCATAATTAATAAATCTTTAGTAATGACTAATGGTATCAATTTCAGGATTATAAGCTTTGATTATGAAATTAATTATCATGAATGATTAACAAGTTTTAATTAAAAATTTCAAATAATCAACAAACATATATATATATATATATATATATATATATATGTATATATATATATATATACATATATATATATATATATATTTTATATATATATATATATATATACATATATATTCATGTTTGTGGGTGTATAAGAGTGCAGGGAATTAAATATATGATATTTTTAAAAATTTAATAAATAACTTCAATTTATAATTATATGCAATATTTTTATATTTAATTCAATTATTTTTATAATGTTTATCAGTTTAAAAGAACATACTTAAAATCAAAAACTAGTTTAACACTAAAATATATTTAACGAAAATAAACAAAAATTATTATTTCCATTTCTATTTTAAATTCTAACAAATTTACCATTTCTATTTTAAATTCTAACAATAATGATTATAAATAGATTTAACATTATTATTTTAGAACAACCCATATTTTTTAGGACTGATTTGAAATAAGACGATATAGAGTTGCCAAAAATCTAATATATTTTATTTAAAATTCTGTACTATTCAACTTTTATTGCTTTCCATAATCACTTCTATATATAATTTTTTAATTCAGTAGATATTTTCATACCATTTTATAGATTCTTTATTAAATTAATATTAAAAGACTTCACAGGTAATATCTAGAAGTCACACAATATTAGCTGATAAAAATTGTTTGGCTGTCTTTGACATGTCAAAAAATCTAATGAAATTATATATTATTATTTACATATTTAGCATTAAATTTTTTAGAATGTTAATTTAAACATCTAAGGTCATTTTTTCTAATTCAATAAATTTGACGTACTTTAAACCAAGAAAAACAACTCCATATCATTATATTACCTCCACATTATTCCTATTTTTTTTTGTTCCTAGGTGAAAATTCTTTCTTTTATATTCTATCAACTTTTTTTGTATCATACATGAACAAACATTTGTTCGTATTTTTTTTAAATATCATTGATAAATTTAAATATATCTCATTTTTAAGTCTAACAATCTTCCTGTTAATACCTCCTCGGTTTTAAACAATGTTTCTTGGCATTAAAGCATTTGTTATCATGTTATCAAAAGTACCTAATGTTTCATAATTTTTTTAAAAAAAAGTTATGTTCTTTTCTTTTAACTTTATTATAAAAATTTTCTCATACAACACACATACCTTAATCTATTTTAATCTATTTGAGTTATATATTTATATAATTTTTTTTGTCAAATTTATAAAACGAGAATTTTCGATAAAACTTCAATAAAGAATTTTAAACAAACTGAAAAAATATTACATAAAATTTCAATTTGTTTATCTCATACCTATTTTACTGTCATCTTAAGTATGTGTCAATAAAAATGAAATCATATGCAAATTCAAAATTAAAAAATATCTGACTTCACTAAATTCTAAGAATTCAAATAGTAAGCCTATTACTAAGTAGATGATGAAACAATTTTGACACAAAATGTTTTTTTTTTTAAAAAAAAAACTTAGTGAAGAAAAACTCATTACTCATACTTATTTTACTGTTTACTACTGTGTATATATATATATATATATATATATATATATAATATGTATGTATACATACACGATATATATTTTTGTGATTTCTTTAATAAAACTTTCTAAAAAAACATTCTGTTTTAACTAATGCAGATTTTTTTTAGAATAATGAAAAGTAACGATCTGAAACTTTTGTTTGTACCTCCATAAATTTAAATATTCTTAATCTTACTAATGTTGCTTATATTGTAAAAAGTAGCAGATATTTTCTTGTACGTTTAATTTTATGCAACGCATATACAACGGAAACAAACAGTATTTTATATCCATTAAATAAACTTGTTTATATATATATATATATATATATATATATATATATATATAAATTATCTAGATTGTTAATAAAGCTCACAAAAATAAATATAATAAATACATTCAGTATTAAATTTTCATTAAATATAACTGAAATTGTAATATTAATTCGATTTAACTTATAGATAATTTATATATATTGAAAAAACTACAAAAAATAATTAATAAAAATTTATTTAGAAATTTTAGTTTGTGATAATCAAAAATAAAATATGTGTAAAAATCATTGTTGAATATTTAAAAAATAATTTTATATCTTTTTACTTATATATACATATTTATATTATATATTATAGTTTTTATATTTTTTAAAAAAATATTGTTAAATTTTCACTTATTATTTTTACAAATTACACTCAGAATAGCAAATGCATTATTAAATCTCAATTAATAACTTTGAATAATTTACTTCATGTATATAAAAATTACACTAACTTTGTGGGTATTAAAAATTATATTTTATAATTATTTTAATCAACTCTTTATTAAAAATGCATTTTCTTATTCAAGAAATTTAAACTTTATTACATTTTATGAACAAATTATTGATAGTCTATTATTGAAATTACTTTAAAATATTAATCATTTTTAATTTTTAAAAAATATCAAATTCATCAATAAACTTTAGTTAATGTCCTCAAGTAATTTATTTCATAATATATTAAAAGATTACACTCAGTTCATATATGCTAAAAAATATTTTGAAATTATTTCTTTATTATAAAATGTATTCTTTGATTGAAAAAATCTGATTATAATTTCACTTCATGAATAATTATTTATGGTCTATTATCAAAATTATTTCAAAATCAAATTAATAATTTATTTATCTTTAATATTGTAATTTCTACACATCACACTAAAAATATTGAATTTTATGTATGACATTAGTTAATGTTTCAGTTTATTTTATCTATATAAAAAAATTACATTCATCTCATATATATTTGAAAATATATTCCAAAATTATTTCTTTGTTACAAGATGTATTTTGTAAAAATTAGATTTTTGTTGCATTTTATGAACAATACTGTTTGTCATATAAATTAGTTTAAATTATCAGTTTTACTTATGTTTTTTTTAAAAAAAAAATCAGTAAAACAATAATGGTACAAAGTAATCATTATTAACAATATTTTTATATACCATTTTAGAATTCAAATTATTTCATTCTAGTACATGGAATTATACAAATCCTTATGAAAATGAATTTATATGTTAAGTTCATTATTTAGAATATCTGTTTAGAAATTTGAGATTTATTAAAATGAACAGTTTGTTAAAATCTTTCATTGGTAAAGTCTTTAGAGTTTCATCTGTATTTTAGAAATACAAGTGTTTGTAACTTATTTTTTTTCTCCATTTTAATTTATGATAAAATACTTTTAACTGTTTATATCAAGCCGGTGCAACCTGTGGCATAGAATTAATTATTGTTAAAAAAATAAAAACAAAGTAAATTGAAATAATTTATTTAGATATACAATATTTTTCTCAAATTTATTGCTATTAAAAAAATGTAACAACATCTCTCTCAATAAGCTACACATAAAATACACCGTTTCTTAGTAACACTAATATAAAAATGTACAAATGTTTAATAATAATATTTTTATGCAATATTTCTACCAAAGAAGTGTTTTTTTTTTAATTTTTTGTATAATAAAATGACAAATCTGAAGATTAACATATTTGGATTCAATTATTGAAAATATCTATGAATCTACCATACCTAAGGAACATCACATCTCCTGCTTTTGGTAGAAAGTAGTTGGGCTCGCTAAGATTTCACAAAACTTGTAATTGGCCCTTTCGCTTAAAAGATTTCACGGGTTTGTATCAACAACTTAAACATAAATTATATTTTTTAACAAATAATTAATTTAAAAATCAATAACTTAAATATGAGATCTTATATTATAAATTTTGATACACTTTCAATATAGTATCTACTTTATCATTTGTCTATTCTGTTTCAATAATTCAAGAACAATATTGAAGAAAAGTATTGTTTAAAAAGCTGCCAAAAGTTTTCATCGCCGTAAAAACAAAAGTAGTTTTCTGAATGTTATCTCGGAACCACAGTGGCTTTACGATACTTAAACACATAAATATATAAAGAAGATTGACGAATTATAAGCACGAAACATTATAACAAAAGGAAGTTAGCGATCGGGTAAAATATTGAAAGAAGTTAACGTTATGCGAATATCACAGGTGTTATTTTAAAACAAGTTTATTCTCCTGGCAACTTTACACACGAAGACCAAAATTTTAAAATATTTTTTGTAGTCCCATAACTTCGATGACATTAATGGCACCGTTTACGTCGTTTAAAATGTTGTTTATGGTAACGCTCAAATGTTATTTAATAGGCAAACATTTTATTTTTGTAAAATGTCAACGGCGTCTACTTTAACCGGTAGTTTTTTTCCAGCTGAATACAAATTCTGTTCCCGATATTTTCTTTAGTCTTAGACACATTTCGATATTTATTTATGACTACGTTTTTTAGAGCAGGTAATAAATATTTGATTTAGTTTATAAATTATTACACGATTTCATAAATAATAGAAATAAATGTTTATTTCAATATAAAAATATGTCTAAAACTATAATAAATTTTGTTTACAACTTTTTATAAACATTTACAATATATAAAATAAATTATAAAAATTATTTTTTAATAATAAATAAAAAAGTTATCAATTTTTTTAAAACGGATATAATTTAATATTTTCATATGTATATATATATATATACGCATATATACATACATAAATTTAACAGCACTTAAGACCTAACCTCTTTGTATATCTGTTATCTGAATAAAATATTCATTTATTCAACAAAATTATTATTTTATACCTATTTCGTTCATGAAACCGTAAAATTTTGTTATTAATTCATGAAGATTACATTCGTGTTTATCAAGAAAAATTATAAATTCAAGATGAAATATTTTTTAATTATTTATTTTACATTTGGATAAACTGAACAAATTGTTATAAACGGTGATATTAAAAATATTTTTATTACTTATCTATATACGTATGTAAATGTTGTATATAATACCTTGAACAAAACTCAAGTAATGAATTTTTCGAAAAATATTTTTGTTCAACAACAATACTACCATCTAAATATTCATTCAAAACAGTAATCATAAGATTTAGCTTTGTAAATGTTTGTACACCATCTTTGACTCTCTTTTAACAGAGTTGCTCATTTAAATTTTCTTTCAACCTTTAGATAACCTTTTAACTTTCCAAACTCACGTATTCAGTCTTAATTAAGAAGTTTTAAATACGCACCAGGTATAAATATGGATTCGATATAAATATGTACATTGAGTGAACAGTAATTAATAAAATATCTTCTTTAGCATGTTTATGCCTATTGTACGGTTTTGTATTCAGTCTTTCTCTCTCTTTCTCTTACACACACACACACACACACACATGTAAAGATATATGAATATGTATTATTCTACATTCATTAAATTAATTGTATTTATTTAATAAAATATATATTATGAATGCCATATTATATTTATATAAATGTATGTGTGTATGTCTATATATGAGATATAATTGTGAAGTCGCAAATATCATTCCAACAATTGTTTTACTGTTTTGAATACAGAATTATATTTCATCATAACCCATATTCACACATGTTCACTCCCATCGTTCTCAACATAGGATAATAATCTGACCGCAATGTAACATCGTTACATTGCATCGAGGGCATCCTCACATTTATTCGCATATGATGAAGAGTTAGTTTAGATACTTAATGGTTTTCTTCTAAGATACACACTTGTATCTTTACATACATATATATATATATATATATATATATATATATATATATATATATATATATTGTTAGGATAACAAAGAGATAGGAATATAATAAATAGATTTCGAAACAAGCATGCACATAAAATCCCAAATGTAATAGAAGATTAAAAAGTCTCCAACGGAAATAGTTACAGCATACTGTCAAAAGAGATAAATGAAATAAATACAGTGTATTGCCAAGGAATAACAAAAGTTCTTTATTTGGAACCAACGAACGAAAAAGTTTCAAAAAGAAACTAATAAATAAGTGGAGTATAGATATTAAAATTGAAAATAAATAAATTGTATTTTATTTGAAATGTTTTAATTACTTTTGTGTATTTTAATAAATTTAATATATCATCTCAAAAAATACTTAATTAAGTAATAATTCCAAATATTGAAAAAATAATAAAGAAATAGTTAATATTTTTTTATAAAAATTATTTTTTTTATGATAATATAATTGTAATATATGAAACCTTATACAACTGATATTAAAAAATGAATAAGTTTTTTATTTGTAGCACAAAATGTGAAACATATGTGTGGTTGCAAAAAGAATTCTATTTTTTTGTACAGGAAGTGTAATTGCGAATTCAATTTTTATAAAACCCTGTTCAATGTACTTGATAATTTTCATACACTATTTTTTAAAAAATATAAATGTTATTTATAATTATATAATCTATAATTATATCGGCTGATGCATTTCGATGGCGACGCCATCATCGTCAGAGCCTTTCTGTAGAGTCTGTTCTTTCTGTCACAGAAAGGCTCTGACGATGATGGCATCGCCATCGAAATGCATCAGCCGATATAATTATAGAATATAATTATAAATAATAAGTGAACAATAAGTGATTATTAAACACTTTAAATTATTGTGGTGTTGGGGTGAAAATTCATTTGTGTAAATTGAATCAGCCACAGTTCCAAAACAACAAATAAATGTTATATTTAAAAATCGAATAATAAATTTTGAAACATTATTTAAAAAATCATATTAAATTAACTCAAAAATAATTAAAATAATAACCTTCGAAGATCAAAACTCATACGTGGTGATCATCACATTTTTTCTATAAAAAACGAAAGATAAAATTTGTACATAAATAAATCACTTTTATAAATTGTTTCTATTTTTATTATCACGAATGTTTTTTTTTAATTTACATAATATTCATTCATCTTATATATTATAAAAAAAGTCAATCGTTAAGGATTAAATAATAAAATATATTAAAAAATAAATATGGTTTTCGCAATGTTTCAATTATTTTCATTTATCTGCATTTTTTAAAATAATTAAAAACTTGTTAATCTAATATCAATTTCTTAAAAATACAATTTTGTAAATAAATATTTATATTATTCTTTGTAAATTGACAGATAATAAAAATTTAATAATTGATATTTATAATGGTTAGATTAAGTATTTTTTTGTTAATTGAATCAGTAAATAAAATGAAATATTTTCGATGTCAAATTCTTACAAATAATAATAAAAAATGAGAGAGTAACTTTCAAATTTTATTATATTTCCAAATGATTGTTTTATCGAATCAAAAATTCGTGTCATACCAATTTATATTTTCCATATGCTCTTTATACTCACAATACGACCGATATTGATTATCTGAAACTGGTAAAAATATAAAAAATAAATTTCAAAAATGATAAAACACAATTCTTTTCACAATTCATTAACGTTTACTAGCAATGCCAATTTGTGAACACAATGGTGTATAGTGTTAGAGTTAAAAGTATGCGTATTTGGCCAATTACAATACCGTTTTCTCTTACCATGAAAATTTTTTTTACAGCCTGCAATTTTTCAAGCTACATAAACAGTAGCATTACTGCGAGCATTTAAACGCGTACTTTAAAAATAACTGTTCACTAATTTTGCGGTGGGGACTGCAAAGCAAATAAGCAAGCCACAGTTTGAGATAATTCAGAGCGTATATTTGTGTGCAGGGAACAGTATAATCCAACGCTGCTAAATAAGAAATATTGCGTTATGTTTTATACGCACTTTATCATCACGAAACTAGAGATGTTGATGAAATATCTAGACCAAAAACAGAAGGGTTCTTCATGGCTTAGTGATAGAATAAATTACAAAGGTGAATCGTTTTATTACCTTTTTTATTTTTAATGATTCACCGGTGTAAATTATTTATTTAACTTTTGTTGAACGGTATTAAACTTTCGATAAATTTTAAAACGATTAGTAATTTTTTTTTAAACGATTAAAAAAATATTATATTTATCAGTGACTTGTAAACCATCAGAGAAATATGCAGAATTATTCTAATAACATTTTTTAAATACAAATGTAATCTATATATATTTTATTTTTAATTTTTTTACGAACCAGACATTTTTTTAATAGTGAATTCTGTGAACATTAAATGAATAAAATAACAAATCATTCATTCATGTACGTATGATTTAAAATCAAATTTTTTTGTAGGTTATTTTCCAAAAATATATAATTATTAATTTAATATATATATATATATATATAAATAACTTTTAATTAAATTTTTTTTTGAGTATTAAGGCGTTAAAAATATAAATTATCTAATTTTTCAGCTATAAAAGATTATTATTCAAGTACAACAATATATACAAGAGACGTTTGATAAGTATGGTAAAAAGTAAGAAAAACTAAATTAAAAAAGTTAATTAAATTAAACAATAAATAAATTTACCATACTTATCAAACGACCCTCGTATGTGTTAAACAATTTTAATATTGGAATAAAACTTACTCATTCGTTTATAGAAAAATAATAGCATGATTTTTTATCATATTTATATTTTCAAGCAATTGGAAATTTAATATAATAAATTTTGGTATAAAATTTATTACTTTTTATTTGAAGTTTATTTGGAATTATAGTATGTTGTACGTGATAAATTATGTATTTTATTACAAAAAGAATCTTGTGGTATTAAATTAAAATTCAGAAAACATTGAAATACTAAATTAAAATTTTACTTGATCTTCTTACAACATTGTATGAAACTTTATGGTACTATGTAAAATATATATGTTCATTCAAATGTGACTGCTAGATTTGTGTTTTATTAAAAAGATCCAGAAAAAGTATACACAAGTTTTTTTAATAAAACACTAATCTGAGCATCACATTTGGATGATCCTATATTTATATTTTAGGAGAAAATAAAATCTTTTTGAGTTTAAATTGAAACAGATTGAAATTCTTATTAATATGAATTGAGTTTCTGAGAAAAATACTGATAGACACGAGCGAAGAAATAAAAATTTACAAATTTTTAATCATAAAAATTGATTTCAAATATAAAACTCCACAAATATTCATGTAGTTGATGAAAAATAATAAAAATTAGTTACAGAAACTACGTACAAACGACAATTGAAACCATTTTAATAGATTAAAGATTTTCTGTTTATCTTATTCATTTTAAGATAAAAAAAATGAAAAAATTAGTATAATTAATATTACAGAAAATAACGAGTATATTTGAAAATATATTAACTATTATTGTTTAAAATACACAAAACTAATTTTAAAACTATTTTCAAATGAACAATAGTTGCATGTTGGTAAAATTCCACAATATATATAAAATCAATCTCATATTAAAAATTGTAGCAAATTTATGCTCGTGAATAAAAGGAAACATCACTTATTAGTGTTAAAAACCAGCTAAAAAATTTCAAAAATAATATTATCAATTTATTCATTAAATATTTATTATTTTATGATTAATATTGATAAATAGATCAATTACACTGCTCGACAATATAAAATGAATACAATTGGGATATGAAATTTTATTATATTCGTTTTATTTGCTGGATTCATTATAAACAAAATACCACAATACGATCACTTAAAATCATTTTACGTAATAAATTATTCTGGGGATTTAATTGTAATTGAAGCTTTTTAGCAATTTTGTCAATTCAGAATATGCTGAATATTTAAACAGGTATATTTTCATTATGATCTAATGATAAAAAATGATAAATACCAGTGGAATATATTGAATTCGTTTTATTTTGTTAAAAATATCGTTTCAGTTTCAACTCACAAAATCAATAACTTGGAACGTTTTATGTAGAAGTAAATAAATTAAACGTAGCTTTTATCACCATAAATAATATCTTTTGAAAATTGAGGAACTCGATGGTATTTCGTTATATTAAAAATTATCCATATTTCTAAAATTCGATATTTGATAGCAGAAAGAATAGAAAATAATTTTATAAATAGTGTCAGAATCAATCTTCTCTTATACGATTGAGTGAAGATAGATTTTTTTTGAATGATTATTAACTGAAAATGGAAAATAATCCTTAAAATATTAAATTATAGTTAGTTATTCGAATAGTAATTACTTTCATATAATTTTTTTTTGTATTTTCAAGATATAATCTTTTCAGGTTATTATCTATGCCAATCGTTTCGAAACAATGTTAATAAGAGATCTTTGTATTTTTAGAAAGTTAAAAAAAACATTTTTCGTTGTTCTTCAATAATAAACATATTATTTTTCACAATAAAACTTCATTAAATCTTATTAAATATCAAAATATTATAGAAAAAACTGAACATTATTTATTGTGTAAATATATTTTTGAAAAATTTAGTCTACCTATTATCTATTTATTTGTATGTAAGAAATTTGAATTTTTAATCATATAATATTTCAAATAACTTAATTTATTCATAGTGCATCTGAATACATCAAATAAATATTACATATTGTTTGTTCTGTGATGTTGTAGGAAATTTAATGGATTTTCCTTTTTACAAAATTTTAATAAATGTTACTTTAAGCTTCGTATAAATGCTATTAACATTATAAATTGAATTCGAGTTATTTATTAATGAAAATTTATAATTGGTATCTCGTTTACTTGTTCAACTTTACATACCACAGGGACACGACGAATTTTCTATAAAAGACGATTATTTCAAGGTTTCAAATTCATATGACGATGTATACAGTATTTCATGTTTATTATTGTCGTATTATGTTAACGTATAACAGTGAGAAAATAATTAATCCGAGTCTCTAAATTAATTCTATAATGAAATCCATCTTACTCATCGTTAACGAGTCACCGCTGCTGCTAGCGTCAGGCAAGAAAGAAGGGGTAGGTTTGCTGTTGTGTGCTTATATTGCTGCACACGTTCCAAAACGTGAGGAATATAATAAGCTTGACAAATGTGCGAAATTCGCGGCGTATATCTGCCACTGAAGTATATTTAATGAATTGTACGTACATAAATCTCGTCAGGAAACCAGTTCTGCTCAAGCCGGTCGCCAGAATATGTACCTTCCTACGTTACTCATGCTTGTTATATTCTTCCATCAACTGCTGCTGATACAGCAGCTTGGCATATTATCTTGATTAAATATATTCGTTAAGATAATTGATGCTGGGTAACAGTAAATCAGTATTTATTGTTTTTCCTCACTATTTATTATTCCATTCGTTGATCTTATTTCATTGTAATAGATAACTGTAAAAGAAGATACCAATCTTTGTCTACACGACTCATATATATATATATATATATATATATATATATATATATATATATATATATATATATATATATATATACATACAAGCAAATACCAACATTCCGTTTATATAAATCACTCAACACAATTTTCTTAAAAGATAAACTACAAAGTAAAGTATAATAGAATATATATATATATATATATATATATATATATAAAGAAAATAAAAATATTTTTTCCTATTAAATACTTCCTTATTAACACATAAATTTAATATTATAGTGTTATATAAATTATTTATTTCACTTACATTATGCATAAAAACATATAAGATGGCCCAAATGAGACTGAAGGTTTGAAACATACGTTCACTTGCTTAATATTATTTATTATTTTTTATATCCTTTCGTCTCGTTTGAACCACCCAATATATATATATATATATATATATATATGAAAAATAAATTGTTGGAAAAAATTGAGAAAGTAAATAATGTATGTTTAATTAAGTGTGAATTTTTTATTTATAGACAATTCACAGTTTACGTTTTGAAATATCCATATGTTTTAATCAATTGAAAATTCGTTAGTAAATGACAATGTATAATCATTTATTATATAGTGGTACAAGTCCTTTTTCCGTAATCTAATTAAGCACTATGTAAGTAATAAAACCATAATTAAGCACTTATTCTAATTAAGCACTATATTAATGGAGTAAAACCATAGCGTTTTATAAACAAACATGGAATATAATAGGAAAATCTAAAAGTTCTATTTATAAAAAAATGTAATTGTGACATCTGCACCTAATCATGATATTGCATGTACGAACATGTGTGAATTTGTTATATAAATACAACTCAGCTATATACTCTTTAATATGTTATTCTTTCAATTATTATACAATATTTTATTGTATCGAGGTTTAGATCTGAAATTTTAATTTATAAAAGTATTTATAAAGTGTTTATTCTAGAGGAAAGTCACCAATGTTTGGAATTATCTCACCTTCATTTGAAAATATTAGATTCATTATATTCGAAAAATATGAGGATGTGATGCAGTTATTGCCTTATAAACCTCCATTGTCAAAACAGAGTTTAATGCTAAAATCATAATAATGATAAAGTCATATATAAAAATAAAGTAATTTAACAATAAATAAATAAATAATGAGATTAAATAACAATATTTTATTTCTTGTTATTGTTTATGAACAAAATCGAAATAAAACAACGTAATTCAAATGAAATTTAAAAAATTAAATTTAATGATTCCTAAAATTCAATAATTATAAAAATGTTATAAGTTCATTAATGACTAAGAAAAAATATATTGGTTTAGTTAATCATTCATATTATAAAATTACATATTTTTAAATTCATAGAAACATAGACAAACTTAAAAGACTTTATTAACATTTTTGAATCAACTAAAATGCAAACCACTAAATATCTCGAAACAAGAAAAAAAATGTACTCACACCACTTTTATAATAAACAGTCCATATATAAAATAGATGGATAAATAGAAGGAGAAATGAATTAAAATTATTTATTATTTTATAATTTAGTTTGTGTACTATATTTTTAAATTAATCATTATTAGGTCACTTTTTCTCCTAGCCTGGAAAAATACTATTCATTTCTCTCTCTCTCTATGTGTATATATATGTATATATATATATATATATATATATATATATATATATATAAGTAGCCTAAATGAGACTGAAGCGTTTATAAATACATTTACTATTTTTTTATCCTTCAGTCTCTTGGCCATCCTATATATAGGTTTTTCCAATAAAAATGTCAGAAATTTGACAGCCGTGTTTGAATTTTTTTTGAGTTCATTTTGACCTTTAAACTCAGTATAATTTGGAAAAATTAAATAACACTTGAACAGCAGTTAGAAATTGTAAAAAAATTAATAGACTTATTGAAACAGTAGTTGAATGAGTCTATTATTTCACAAAATGGACCCATCAATTGGCATCCAAGATCATGTGATTTAACTCAATTGGATTATTTTCTGTGGGGTTATGTGAAATATTAAAAATAAACATTGAACTTGTAAATTATAAAATTGGACAATTATTTGAAAGAGTGTCTAAAAATTGGATTAAACAAATGTACTTTCTTAAGCGAAATTGCGTTTCATCATTAATGCCATAGAATATGCTTAAAAATAAATAATCAATCAAATATTTTTTGTTTATTTTCATTTGAATTTCTGAAGCGCTTATTGGAAAATCTTATATATTTATATATATTGTATATAATTTTAATAAAATTCCATAAAATTATTTTTAATACATATTCGTATGTAAATAAATTAATGTTTTTTAGTGTTGATGATATTTATTGTTTTTATATAAAATTTCATTTGTATTGAATCGGTTTAAACAAATATTTTTCTTGTTTTTAGTTCATTAAGCCATGAAATTTACTCAATTATATATTGAATTTGAATTGTTTTCACTTATCCGATACGAATTTGTATTTTTTCTTATACACAACAATACCGTAATATTCTTGTGCGAGCGTGTATTTGTTCCATTTTATGTATTTTATTACTTCATCGTCGTCATACTATAACCATATCAACACTAGTTTGTAGCAGAGAACGGTATCCACTCGAATTACATTTATCCATAACAACAAAAGATTCGTATGCTGGCTGGCTAGCTAGCCCATTCTGTTTTGCAGCTTACTCTGACGGCAATGTCGACCGTCTAGTTTCCATCTTCTTCGGAAGCCACTATTTGAGCTTCAGCCATCACCTCTCCGTCACAGTCGGCCACCGCCACGGGGTACTACGATCAATCACGTCGTGCGAGCAGCAAACCTATCCTTTTCCATTAATCAACGTCTTTTGTTTTTGGTGATCCAATTTCGAGTTCGGGAGATGTTGCTACACTCCTGAAACTATTCTATGTTGTCTGAAAGTGTACGGTGCGAGACGAAAGATTCTCTTCGCCCGCTAGCACTACCATCTTTTCCATCATCGCGCCACCTCCTCATATGTACCACTGGTGGCCACCCTCTTTTTTCACTTCTGTTTCTACATCCTCACCGTTTTGTGTCTTGAAATGTGGCCTGTCATTGTCATAGCGTTGTCCGTGTAAGCTTACTTCGTGATCACTACAAATGTACAAGATTTCTTATTTTATTAAATGTTGACGTATTCGTGCGAACGGTTGTTCTTTAAACGGTTCAATATTTTTATAAAATTCCATATTTCAAGAATTTCATATCTAATCGTAATGACAATAATTTATTACACAAAAAAATACATCATTTGAGACAAATAAATTTCTATCTTTCTAAAGTCTCTTCTAGCTATCCAATCTTAAATTATATATATATATTATTTGAAACTTTTAGAAAAAAAAATAAAAGTATAAACCACTGATTTTTTAAATTTCAATTCAAGTATTATACGTATTCAAAAATTGTCTTTAATTTATTAAAAAAAAACTTTACACGAATTTTGAGATAATTGTATTTAATTAAATATTCGTACAAATAAACAGAGAAATTTTAGAAAATAAATACAATCGAGATATGTAATCTGAATGTATGTATATTGGTGTTTTATAATGTCAGTGCAAAAACCATTGACTTCTACTACATCGTTAAGAAATTGAAGACAAGCTAATTCTTGTATTATTTCCCGTGCTGTGATATATAACACTTTATTAGGAATGATGAGGACGGATAAAAGCAATTATAACAGGTTTGTTTTCGTAAGCTCTTTCGTTTGTTTTGAAGTATGACATCCCGTTTTACTTCCTTGCATTCATGTTGTTTTATAAGTATTTATAAAATTTTGTATAGAAGTAAACCATACTTATTTGTTTTGTTTGTAAATAACATTGGTAAACAAGGCATTCAAATAATTGGATTTCGATTAGCGTTGTGTAGTTTTTGTATTTATTTTTATTAGATTTGTTTTAGTGGCTTGTTTTTGTTGGTATTTTAATCAGAACATACTGATTTACATCCAACATAAAATTTAATTTATGATTTTATTATGTGGTTTCATTTTTATGAGTGAAATTTATCTTTATATATATATATATATATATATATATATATATATATATATATATATATATATATATATATATATATATATATATATATATATATATAGAGAGAGAGAGAGAGAGAGAGGGAGAGAGCATGAGAGAAGGGTGGTGGAGAGAGAAAAGGTCATCCAAATGTGACGCCTAGATTTGTGTTTTATTAAAAAGAAACATGTGTATATGGAAACATGTGTATAATTTTTTGTTTCTTTTTAATAAAACACAAATTTAGACTTCAAATTTAGTTGACCTTATATATTTGTGTGTGTGCATATGTGTATTAATATAAATAATATATATATATATATATATATATATATATATATATATATATATATATATATATATAATTGTGTATTCAAACATTTGTGTAAACTATTACTTTTACATTTTAATTTTACGACTATTTTATTCCCTTTTCAAAATGTTATTACGTTTTTTCTTTTATTATATTTATATAAGAAGTCATATACATATATATATATATATATATATATATATATATATATATATATATATATATATATAAAGAGAGAGAAATATTGTATAGCTCTAGTTATTTTTTGTGAATATTTTATAACCTGAGAATTTTTACTACTCATTTAGTACTATAACTAATTCACTTTCGTGAGAATAAATCATACACCTATGCAAAATATTATAATTTTTTATAAATGTTTGCTTTTTTGTATTCTTTGATTTGTTCAATATGTGTATTTATATATACAGGATTGCTCAAATGGAGCTGAAAGGTAGCAAAGAATAGTAAATAATCATTAGCAAGTAAATTTATGTTTAAACCCTTCAATCTCATTTCAATCCTATACATATATATATATATATATATGTATATATATATATATATATATATATATATATATATATATATACATATGTATATATGTATATATATATATATATATATATATATATATATATATATATATATATATATATATATATATATATATGTATATATATATGTATATATGTATATATATATATATATATATATATATATATATATATGTGTGTGTATATATTTTTGAGTGTAAAATTATCTATATATATATATATATATATATATATATATATATATATATATGTGTGTGTATGTATGAATGTACAGTTATCTGTATATAAAATTAAAAAAAAGATTTCCATATTTAATAAATATAACTTTATTTTATTAATGCAGTTTTTATGACATTTCGAACAGGTGATCAGTATATTTCTTAATATCATTTTGTTTCAGATGATAAATTTAATAGGTGTTAAAATGTCAAACTTCATAATATTATCTTCTTGCTCAGAATATCATTGCCCACGTTTAGTTATTTTTATGTATACTTATACACATATCGAATTTTAATTTCATATCATTTATATTTTACTATTTGACTCGAAATTAATTTTTTACATATATATATATATATATATATATATATATATATATATATATATATATATATATATATGATATTTTAAATGAAACTGAAAAATATAAACGATAAAGGATAGTCAATGATAGTAAACAAGAAAATTTATGTTTAAACCCTTCAATCTCATTTGGACCCCCTATATATATTCTTAAAGAAACAAAAATATTCGATATGTAATTTCATTAAAAATATTTGATATTCAAATGGAAACTATATGGTCATCCAAATGTGACGCCTCGATTTTTGTTTTATTAAAAATAAACAAAAAAAACTGTACACATGTTTCCCTTATATACGTTTTTCTTTTTACTAAAACACAAATCTAGGCGCTACATATGGATGACCCTATACCAGCGGTGGCGAACCTATGGCACGCGTGCTATAGGTGGCACGTATGAAATTTTTTCTGGTACGTTATCGATTCTTAAATTGTATCCTCATTTTACAACTATATACATTTGGCATCCAAAGTACAACAACAAAAATCTCATCAATAAAAGTTATAATTAGTATTGACTTTTGTAGGGCAAATTGTATTGTATACAATTATTTTGTGAATTTTTAAGTCAACTCCTTAATTTAATAAAATTTTATAATAATTAAATTTTTACTGTTTATTTCCTACTAAGAATTTTCCGGCACGCCAGAGGTTGGACAAAAAAATAATTGTAATATTTGGCACGTCCATATAAAAAGGTTCGCCACCGCTGCCCTATACTAATGATTTTTCTTAAGTGAAAATGAAGAAATTAACTTAATTTCAATTTATTTATGCATAGTTTTAAATATTGTTTTTTAATATTAGTAAGATTAATTACATTTTCTAAAATAATATAATATTTTTTATCCACTAATAAAAATACATATATTTTTACCCTCTAATCGTCAATTCTGTAATTTATACATACAATGTTTACTCAAAAATTTTTTTTCAAACTTATAATTTTCATGTACATATATTCTCTTATAGATATTTCTTTTCCTACTTCACATTTTTTTATTCATCTAACAGATAAAGTTATAGTAAATTATTGAATCAGTAAAATAATAAAAATAACTTTCAAATAAACCATAGTAAAAAAATTAGGATTTAGATTAGTAATGTTCTTTTATAAAATAGTTATATATTTAAACAGATTATTGTTTAATATCATCAGCTTCATAAAAATTCAAAAGAACCTTCTATCATAAAAAATATATTTATTATAATATATATATATACAATATATGAAATAATACTTGCATTGTAAAAATGCATAAAGACTGAATTAATAATATTTAATAATATTATGGTATATTTATTTCTCTTAAAATAATCTGTATAGAGTCATTGAAATGTGACGCTTAGATTTGTATTTAATTAAAAAGAAATATGTGTATAGGGTGGTATATAGAGAAACATGTGTATAGTTCTTTTTAATAAAACATTTTAATAAATTATTTTTAATTCACATTTAGATGACCCTATATATTTTTTAAAATCTTATACTAACATTTCATGATATTAATATTTATATTGTAATTATGTAGAAAACAAATTACAACGTATAGAAAATAATGTATATTAAAATTTCAGATATTATTTTATATACATTTATTCATTGTAAAAAAATATATAAGTTCGTAGAAAAATATTAAATCAGAAGTAAATCTTTAACCCATGAACTAATATATTACAAATCGAAAATCTTTAATAGACGAGGGAACGAGTAACCTACTTGAAATAAAACTGAAACATAATCACATTATCTCCGAAGAAACATCGTAAGAATAATGTATACTTTCAAACATATGAAAAACATACAAATCACATGATGCCACTGACCTTTATCTATCTCGAGAAAAGAAATGTGTTTCTTTCTTCTACACTCGTTTCAGTTTCAATAAAAAGCATATCTTAAAAGAAAGATATTAAAAAAGACACGAAAATCCCAAAACCAAATATGCCTACTTATCATATCTAAAGTGAAATAAAATGATTTTCACAAACCACATAAAAACTAGTAGCTTACTGACTGCATACGGTTCAAGCAGTAGCCATTCCACGTAGCAAAAAGTACCATAAAAACTATTTTTGATAAATGTCCCCATGTGAGATATAAAACCGTGGCATCGAAAAACTCCAGCCAGACTATAAAGTATACATTTTCGTACGCCCGGACGTTGTATAAACTGAATATTTTTTCGCGAATGAAATATGCACGAAACGGTCGATTTGATTCTATCCAGACGGTGCTGACTTCACATCCGGCACTATCGTTGTTATTATAAGATTTTAATATACATATTTCGTTGGCACTGATTATTTATTCAATAGAAACATTTTCAAAAGTGTATTTTTTGTTCATTTTAAAATCCCAGTTTTGTAATACTCGCGTTTTTAAATTCATTGCGAGTTTTTTCTCCCACGCAAACTCGCAATATCTCTTTAAATGTACTTTTTTTTTCATTCGTGACAATTAAAAATAAATTTGTACGATAATTGTGAAGTATAAGAAATGTTCTAATTTAAAATCGAGTACATTTTAATCATTTGTGATTAATTATTTTTTTCTATTTTTTTATTCATTTATATTTTATACAAGTTCACAAAGAAATTTGAACAATAATTTATCTAGTGTTTATATATATATATATATATATATATATATATATATATATATATATATATAGTATTATATATATATACACACGAGAGTCGTTTGATAAGTATGGTAAATTTATTTATTGTTTAATTTAATTGAATTTTTCAATTTAGTTTTTCTTATTTTTTTACCATACTTATCAAACGACCCTCGTATAATATGTATATATATATATATATATATATATATATATATATATATAAAAATTATTTATCAGAGGAATTTAATAATGAAATATATTTTGTAAAAAACTTCTATAATAACTAAATATTTAATATATAAATTAGTTTAAATATAAGCATAAATTATTAACAAATATTTTTTTGTTTCAGGTGAGTGCAAAACCAGCTATTGGACTTTTTTATGGTAAGATTTTTCGTTGATAATTTAATCAAACCAATTACTAAATTTAATAATAATATTTTTATTTTATATATATATATATATATATATATATATCATATATTTAAAACAGATTTAATTTAATAAAATTTGGTTTTCATATAATATTATCAAAGAATGTTGAAGTATAATTTATTTAATATTTTTTTAATACCAGAATAAGATCATCAAACAGTAATTTAATTAAAAAACGTTTTTAAAAATAAAAAAAATAATTGTAATTAAAAATCTAAAGAACTACTTTTTTCTCTTGAAAAATAAAATTATACAAAATATAATTATAAAATCTAATTAGCAATTTTTTTTATTATTTTCCAAATGAATAAATTAACGCAAACATGTTTTAAATTTAAGCTTATTCAATGTACATATTTTTTTATAATTTAGTTTGATATTTTTCGTTCACAAATAAATACACACATACTTCTACATGTGTATTGATATATATATAAAATAATATATACATAGTAATATTTTTTGAAGCTTGTGTGTTATTCATGAAAAATTAACGAAATATTTAGACTGTTCCGCCCAGATTTTTCGGAACCGAACTTTTTTTCTCTGAATATAACCTCGTTGAAAAATAACAATGTGATTTTTTCATTTATTCACTTTTATAACCTCCTTCATTTTCTTATTTTTTCGTTTATGTAACGTTCGAATTTGTTTTTTATGTCAATTAAAGTAAAACAAATCTTCAATTACAGTTTGTTATCCAGAGTTACGATGTTAACATATGGCTTCTAAAGTCCTGTTCGTTCTTTTTTGCGCTTTAACTTATATTACGATCGCGTTTCAGGCGATGAATTCCTACTAAGATTTTGTTGTGGCAATTTAATTTTATGTCTTTCCTACTACTGTGACGCATCTTTTCCGCTGCGTTTTATGGTGCTTTTTTATCAGTCAGTACCTGATATATACGTATTCGTAGTTACTGTTCTGCTTCGCGTATTTTTCGACATCAAGTTTTCAAAATAAAAATGACGGATACAATAAAAAAGTTTGCTTCTTTATATCGGATTTTACGAGCGTGTATACTTTTAATTTGACATTAATCATTGACACAGTGTGGTCCTTTTCGATTCTCGGCACAAAAACTTCAGTTTTATATTTTTTATATCATACAATAAACCATATATGTAAATAAGATGGAATTTTATACTACTATATAATAAAAAAAAACTAACATACATGGATGCTGTACAAACAATATGTATATATATATATATATGTGTGTGTGTGTGTGTGTGTGTGTGTGTGTATAAATATAAACAAATTGTAAAATATTGTACTCAAAGATTCAAGTAAACAAAACTTTTGAATAACTATACACATTTATACACACAATTTATATTTTATATGTATATATATATATATATATATATATATATATATATATATATATATATATATAAGCAACAAACTATTATCATACATAATGGACTAATAAATTATTAATCTTTTATTTAATCATTAAAAAATAATATTTTTTTTATTTTTTGAATAATCAAATATTATTTTCAAATAAATAAGTTTTCTTAAATTCTACAATAAATTATTAGCTTTCCATGCAATTGATTTAAAAATATAGGTATGTTAAAATTAAAATACCTTTATTTTTTAAAAAAAATGTGAATATAATTGTTTTATATATTTTTCATTTTCTGAATATTTATTTATTTTATATGTGGTAATATATTATTACAGCTTATTTTCAATGAAACTTGAAATTTATTTTTCTATCCATTTGAACATTTTTACTTGATGTCTACATATATTTTATAATTGCAAAATATTTTATTGAAATTTGAAACAATACCTAATAAAATGTATAAATTTTGATAATATATAAAAAAATATCAACCCGTCATCGTTATCATTTTGAATATAATGCTTCACATAACAACGAAAATAAAATTCAATTTTTAATTTTGTTCATGGAAACCTACTTTTTTGTTGCATATAAATATATGGCTTTGATAAAAAATGCAATCAGGGCGAACATGAAAAGAATGTTCGACAATAATCTCATTTCCTATAGCTGGCGCCAGCTGCTTCCTTCGACGAAGTCTTTCTATAAGGATTACATAAGACATTTTAATGGTCCCCTTTTTACATCGTTTTTCCCGGTTTCCTGTTGTAGACGGTGTCGTTTCTTTTTTATGCAAACGAATCGTGATTATTATAATTTTTTATTGAGACGATCATTTTAACTTGTTTATATTTGCTATAACTTGTTTTTACAGTATTATACAAATGTTTTTCATACCCAAACAATTTTTCTCGGGAAAGTCAATTTAGAAATAAATTATTTTACATTCTTTAACAAAAATAATTATATATATATATATATATATATATATATATATATAAATCAATCATTGTCAGTTTAGGAAATCGAAACTCAAACTCTTCAAATAGACCAATGAGAAACAATATTTATTATTTTAATATAAATCTCCTATTTAATTTTGTAATTCGTCATAGAATCATAATTTTTATATTTTTTCACAATCAATCATAATCAGATAAGTAGATGGTTATCAAGTTTTATATTTTTTTGTGAATTTATATTATTCATTAAAGCTATAAATGTTATTTTTTAAATAATTTTAATAAAGAACAGAATTTTCAAAATTTATTACCTGTGGATGAAAAATAAATATTATTCTTATTAAGAAATAGAAATTTCAAAATTTATTTGTTATGGAAGTAGTGATGAAATGATGAACAACAAAAATAGTGACTACGAAAAAATTAATTCCCTAGAATTTTTATATTCGTTTACGAATTTCACGGTTTATATAAAAAATATCACACAATAAATTATTTTACAATAAAATATAATTATAAACTCTTGTAAATAAATAATAAAAACTTTATTAAGGATCAAATTCGGTCTTAAAAATGATTTAACTGACATGAATTTTAATAATAATCAATATATTATTTGTTAAAATCAGTTCCTTTTTTTTATTATATCGTTAAAAATGTTTATATACTAATTTTGAGAATTTGTTAAATTTTTATTTGCTCGATTTCAATTTTCATTACTACAATTTATATTCGTTTACTATTTAAACAAATTACAATAGTTGATTCAATGGCATTAATGATAATTTTACTATGATAAACAAACAAAAATATAATATCTGATTGTGTCACTTTCAGGTTTAGATATTTTATTTCAGGCAATCAAAACAATTATTTTAAAAAAAAATCTTTTACATACTACCACAAGCTGCATTTACCATGCTATATAGTGGCATAGATTAAACACAAACATTCGTTATAATAATGGGTGTTTTCAGTCTTACTAATATAAACATTTATATATATATATATATATATATATATATAAACATTTATATATATATATATATATATAAATCGTTGATTATAAAAGTGGTCTAAGTCAAAAATTAAAAAAATACTTTATTGCTGAATTCGTATAGCAATAAATTAAGTTACAATAAACGTAAACAATTATTTTAGAAAAATTAAAAAATAATGTTTTTATTGAAATGATATTTTTTTTGTTCAATGAAATTCGATTTATTTTTATTTGGATAGTAATTTATCGCTTATTTTATTAGAAGTTTTAATTTTATGAAATACTGTAAGGTCATTAAACTAAATTAAATAAATAGTTTTATGTTATCAGATAGTGATTTAACTAAATTATCATAAAAATAATATTCATTTTCGAATCTATATTAAAATTTTTGTGATTAAATAATTTACTTTATAGATATTATATACAACTATTTTAATCCTCTCAAAACATCACAAACTGCAATGATATGGAAAATCAATCATATTTAAAAATAATTATAGTTTTTAAACCTGAAGATTTATTTTATTATTGATTTTTTTTAATAAAATCTATTATTTGTTATATAAGTTATTTTCGAATTTTTCATTCATTTTGAAAATAATCTAAGTCATTTGAAATATTAAAAAACATGTCTTGTCACACGCTATTCTAAAAATTTTACAACTATTGTACATAAGAGAATTATTTTTCAAAAATAAATACCTACACTTATTTAAATATTGTTTAAATAATTTAAACGCAGAAGTCAAAATATCTCAAGATAAAAAATATATGATTTAGACCATTTTCATAATTACAGGCTTATATATATATATATATATATATATATATATATATATATATATATATATATATATATATGTATATATAAAAGGTTAAAAAAGAGAAAACGTAAAAGAATAGACAGCTCGATGATAGAAATTGTCAGTTTATCAACAAACTTGTTCAGATTAAAGTAATTCGAAGACTGAAATGTATTTTAAGGACAATAAATAGCATAAAAAAATCAATATCAATTTGAGTTTTAGACTCGGCTTCATTCGTACCGCTTGAATAGTATGGGTGTTCAGTGAACAGTTGAGAGAGGGCTGGTTCATATAGAGGCGAAATTCTTTCGCCCTTATTGATAAAAGCATTTTTGTTTTTTTCGCGTGGCGACGGCAGTGCTAGGAACCCGTCGCTTTAGTTTAGTGGCACGCTTGTCGCATAAAGAACGATCCGTGTGTGCTTGAACAATGGTCTGATTAATATTCTGATCCGGCTAGAACCGCCATTGGTCTCTCGGCTCAGCTTAACGTCAATGTGCGTTAGGTTTGGGTTGAAAGACACATTTTTTTGACGCAGCGAAAGATATATTAAACGAATTTCAGTTTCTAATAAAAATAATTTCAGTATTTATTAAATTCAGACATAGAGAGTGAGTCAGACAATTGCGGTTTATTTTATAAGTACTATTTTTTCATATACATACATATACTCGTACATATATATATATATATATATATATATATATATATATATTCTAAATAAAATATTAAAAATGAATCAATATAATTGACACAATTTCCTCATTAATGTATATCTTCATCATCTGTTTACAATCCTACTACAATTCCACAAAAACTTCGATAATTATGTATTTGGACTATGTTTATTATTATTTTTTCCCCTGTTTATATAACTACATTTCTGTTAATATTAATTTCATAAGAAAGTTTGTGTCTGACATTTGTAAGAGTATTTTTATGCATGAAACTAATTCTTTGAAACAATTTATTCAAGCTTGACTTCTTGAAACGAATATAAATTGCAATCTGCTTATGACAGTTTATGCTCATCGTCTTCGTTTTTGCATGAATTAAAAGTTGATTCTATGTAACTTCTGTTATTTAAACCTGTAACCACTGTAACTTCATTATTCTTTGGAATCTTAACATTAAAATGAACATCATTAATATTTCCATAAAGACTTATTCTTTCCTTGACTTAGAAACTATACACAATAAGTAATAATTTTTTTATGTTTGCATTTATACAAAATATTTTTTTTAGTAAAACTTGCTTGACATTCTAACTAAAATAAAATTGTTTTATTGAAATGTATATTTTAAGAAATATTTTTCTAATATCTAGTATTGTAATTAAAATACAAAATTCGTATACCTAATAATTTGGAAATTAAAAAATAAAATGTATTAAAAAGTATATAAAATATTTTTTAAATCAAAATATTTTATTCCTTTAGTCTAATATTTTACTAACACTTTTGTATTTCATTTAAAACATTTAAATTATTTGAATGCAAAAACATTTAAAACAAAAAAATTTGTTTTGATTAAAATTACATTTTTTTAAAAAAATATATTTTTTTTAAGAATAGATTTGTATTTTAAAATTTAATACAGTTCTAAAATCATTAAATATTAATTTTAAAATATTATTTAACCTATATTAATAAATTATTTTGGTAGATATTTTGAATTGTATTATTTTTTTAAAAATATTTATATACTTTTTGCAATTCAAATATGTGTGTACGTAAATACAGTGTAAAAATATAGCAAAAAATATATTTATTTTCTAATACATAATATTTAATATACACGTTTTTAATATTTAATAAAAAAACACAAATTATATTAGTAGTAAATCGATGATATATTTTTTTGTATTTTTTCAAA
This sequence comes from Neoneuromus ignobilis, assembly GCA_029203775.1. Lineage (NCBI taxonomy): Eukaryota > Metazoa > Arthropoda > Insecta > Megaloptera > Corydalidae > Neoneuromus > Neoneuromus ignobilis. The sequence goes on along the minus strand of CP092089.1, from coordinate 2,418,606 downwards.
ATCGATAGAAAAATTAAAAAGAAATGGATAACAGTGTTCTAGTACAGAATTATTAAAAGATCTTTGTACATAAATATCAAATATTTAAAAATTAATACATACACTGAACACATAAATTCTGTCAACCCTTTTAGTGGGAAAAAATATTATTAAAGGACCGCAATAAAGTTTTTATAACATTTCGTAATTAATGCTGTCCATGCTTTTGAATAAAAATTTATTTTATTTGTCTCATAAAAATAAACAAAGGCCAGAACGTGTTCGTGTCACATAATAGAATTATCAACAATAAATCACTGACAATAATCTTCCATTTCTGGTAAATATAAGCACGTGTGAAAATAAATATATAGATGTAATATATATTGCTCTACACAAAAGAACGGCCAACCGTTAGAATAACAATGAGCTTTAACGATTACTTATAATATTGCATATGTGAATATTTTTTATTTGTATACTTTTTTTTTGGCACTGCATAGTACACGGTACGCACATATTATTTGATTTTCATTACACAGGTTACGAAAATATTCCAGTTTTGAAAATTTCATTTTACTTTACACAATTTTCTCTTGTATAGATTTTAGTAGAATTTGTTTAGTAGTTTTACATTAACATTTGTAATTGAAATTGTTAAACAAAAATAAATATATTTTATCAATATGTTTTTCTATTCAAACAAATATTATTTTACATATGAACAAAATTAGGTATGTTTACAGTTTTCAATAGACGTTTGTATGTTTTTTTATACCTGTATTATAAATCTTTATATCCCTGAAGAATAAATCCAGAAAAATTCAACAGTGGATAATCAATTAATGTTAACTTTATTTACTGATACACATTTCAATTATTATCTCATCTAAAATAAAATGCTGGATTATAAAACGTAGACTAAATTTATAATACTACACTGATAGTGATTTTTTGATATGATCATTAATATATGAAATAAATAAATTTCAATTTTTAGTACAAAAAAAATCAGATTCCAAATTTTATATTTAATTATAAGAATATTTGATTAATCACGAAATATTTTTTAAGAGTTGTGTAGAAGAAAATTAATATTCTAATCAACTGTTTTCATTAAAAATAAATAAAAATGTAGACTAAGTAAATATTATTAAAAGGATAAATGTTATTGTATTTCAATAAAAACATTTAAGAAATAATAATATTATGGTTATTGAATTAGAATATTTGAAAAAGTGAACAATAAGTAACTGTTGAATATTTGAAAAAAAAATATTATACAAACTGGCCTAAATGTAAACTTGCTACATCTTTTATTCTCATTTAAAGCAATATATATTTTTTTAAATAATTCATTTATATAACAGTGAATTATTTCAAATAAAAAATTAATAGTGGCTTTTTATCACTTTTTTTGGTTACATAGTTAGGTGAAAAAATATATACTATTTTTATATTAAAGCTATGGTAAATTCATTTTCACAAAAATTATTATCACCCTCAATACCACAAAATATTATAAAGTGTTTAATAATTATTGAACACTTTATAATATCTTGTGGCGTTGGAGGTGATAATTCATTTGTGTGAAAATGGAAAAAAAATGTTCGTATAAATTTTATGAAATTATTTTCGATCAATAAATCTCGTATTAAAACACCAATATTTGTAACATACCCAGTTTTATAATATATTGAAATTACTTTATTACAGATGATTGATTTTTCGATATTTCAATAATTTATTCATTATCAGTAAATTAAAAAAAAGATATTCATCAGTTTTATAAAATTAACTAGATTATTATTTATCATATAAATAAATATATTTTTTTGTAAAAAAGTCTTTTCAAATTAAATGATATTGAATTATAAATAGTTCAAATTTGTATTTTAAACGAGTAGTAAAAATAATTTTTGATAGGTATTATGTATTTTAATAATGTTGTAACAATTATACATCTGTAAATTAGTTGAATAAAAATCAAATAAGAATTTCGAAATGATCAAAAGAAAATCAATATAGTTTGAATAAAAGAAATGAATATTTTTTGAATTCCGTCTTATATTTATGTGATAAATAAAAAGACTTGTGATTTTAAATCATGTGAGCTGATAAGTAAATCTTGTATATATTTAAATATAAAAAGTAAATCGTTAAAGAATACTTTGCATTTAAATTGCCATCAACGATCGAAAAAAAAACATATATTAACTCTGCGCCAACAAATTTACAACATATCACAAAACGATAAAGAATCGAAAATCTTTTCAAAGTTCGACTTCACTTTTGTACAATATTTACATTCAATTCATTCAAAACACCTTTTTTAGATTTCGAATCGCAAAGAATTACATTATGTGTATCGTTTGCACAACAAACGTACGTCGTTGATGACTTCTGTCAGAATATCGATGACGATGTTGATATCAACGCATTTTGTGAAAGATGTTTGCCAGTCACTGTGATCCTTTTCCATCATTCACAGCTTTATAGAACATTTCTAAAAGCTGGCCACCACACTCAACCACTGCTTACACCGATCTACGACACAAATCCCAATTCTGAAACCCCATGTTGATGTAGTGGCCGGGGTAAGAACGTAAACTGTTTGCAAATTGGCTCTTGGCTGCCAGTTCTATGTCCCAGTTCATGCGTGTGGCGGGAATATTCAAATAAGAGTTGTTTTAAAGTTCACTGTAAAGTAAGATCCGTTGCATATTACATTTTATTGCTGCTTATTGATGATGAAAGATAGGTAGGTTTATTTTTATACAATGTACTTTTTTCCGACGAAGAGAAATGATTTTTTTTTAAAGATTATAAATATTTAAAGTTCTTGTTATATTTCTTCCCTTATTAGATTTAATTACTTTCTGAATTATTTTCATTATGTTAAGTATTATAAAATTTACATTACTTTATTATAAAAACAATTTCACTAATCTATTATTTGTAATTAGGACATAAAAAAATAATATATTTGTACATATATTAAATTATGAAACTCCTGTCTTATTAAAACAACAAATTAGTTCATTTAAATACATTTCAATTAATGACTATTTATAATAATAACTAATAATTTGTGTCATATCATTCATATTGATCATTATAGTTGAAAAAATATACTTATGTCATTAGCCATTAAATAAAATATAATTAAACAAAAATTGGAAGTTTTTTCATCAATTATATTTTCTATAAAATTGTTAATCGATAATCAAAATTATTAATTTTTAATTAAAATTTATTTAAACTTAAAAAATATTGTAGTTATTTTTATTTCATTTTTCATTTCTACTTATAAAATTAATAATTGATTTGAAAACTGTTTAATTATAAAATAAAATTTGAGATTTTGACTAATTATATATATATATATATATATATATATATATATATATAAAATTATAAAATTCGTATCTTATTAGAGCATAATTTTAGTTTATTTAAATACATTTCACTTAGTGATTATTCATAATAATACCTAATAAATTGTATCATATTGATCATTTTAGTTGAAAAGAATATGTATCAACAGCCACAAAATAGATGTGGATTGAAAAAATTAGAAGTTCTTTCATTAAATATATTTTTCTATAAAATTATGAATCAAAGTAAAAAAAATTCAATTTTAATTAAAATTTAATGCAATATAATAAAAAATTTTTCAATTATTTTTATTTCTTTATCTTTTATTTATACTTAAAAAATTAATGATTTTAATTTAAAAACTGTTTAATTATAAAATAAACCTTGTAATTTTCTTTCTTTTATAATTATATATACACATATATATATATATATATATATATATATATAGAGAGAGAGAGAGAGAGAGAGAGAAAGAGAAATAGAGAGAAAGATATTCAGTTTGATAATATTTGTATTTAAAATAACAATTCATGTGTAATTGGTTTTAATTTAAAATCTATTCATATTTAAATAAAAGCAAGATAATAAATAGTATTTCTTAAAAAAGAGTAATTTTTATGAACTACTAATTCATAAAAGAAATTCATTTTTTTCCTACTAAATTATCTTTGATAATTGTAAGAGAATTTATATCATTTTGCCCTATTATTCAAAATATAATTTCAATTAAAAAATCTAATAAATATCTCATATTTTTCTTGTATATAAAAATTATGTGTTTATTCAATAATCATAAAACAATATTAAATTCATTTATATATAAAATTATAGCATAATAGAATTTAATTCAAATAAAATGGAATAATAATGAAAGTTTTAAATCTCTGTTTTCATCTATAATTATACAAATATTTATTCTCTTACTCATTATTCATAAATATATATATATATATATATATATATATATATATATATATATATATATATATATGTATGTATTTTTATATTTTCTATGTAAATATGATAAACATATTTGTGTTTTTTTCTAGTTTTAAAAAAGTATATTTATTAAATTCAATAAAAAAAGAACACATTGTATAATTTGTTATAAGTAAAATATTATTTAATATTTAATTGCAGTCCTAAAGTCATGTACATATATATATATATATATATATATATATATATATATATATATATATATAAATTCAAATAAATGATCATCAGTATATGATTTTCAATCAATAAAAACTCGACGTGGAATGAATAAGTAATCAAAATCTGAAAACACATCTTTTACATTTAGACAACCATAAAATATATTTATAAAATATACGTCAATGTAAATATCAAAATAAATTATACATTTCCATGCATCAATTTAATATTAACATCGATTTTATTTTTGTTCCAATTCATTGAAATATATGGAAATTTATAATTGAACGAAGAAATGCAAATGAATAATTGCAATATTTGCATTTTTATATTTATTTTATTTTCAAATAAAAATATAACTGAAAATACAATAAAATGAAATGTTTGATGATTTTGCGATACATGAACTGGAATTTGGAACTGAATCAATTAGCATTCTATTTGCAGTTACATTAACAATCATTTAATTTGTTCTATTATTAAAACAGATTTTTTTAAAAAATGATATCAAAGTTCACTAGTTCATACATTTTTAGTTATTAAATGATTATTTACTTTATTGAATTCAATTATATACATACTTTCATATGTACACTATGTACAAACATTTAAATACATACATACATATATATATATATAGATATATATATATATATATATATATTTGTATAGGGTGTCCCAAATGAGATTAAAGAGTTTAAACAAACATTTACTTGCTCACTATCATTTATTATTTTTGACCTCCTTCAATTTTTTTTGGACCATTCTATATATACGTGTCTGTATGTATATAACTACATATATACACACATATATATATATATATATATATATATATATATATATATGTCTGTGTTTATTTGAAACACAAATGTATCTCCATCATCATTAATAGCTATAATTGAAATTTAAATATATTAAAATAAATCAAATATATAGAGAGAAATTATTAAAATTAACTTTTACACAATTAAATTTCTAAATAACATATTCTGTTTAATATCAGAAAATATTTTTCTTTACCAAGTATCTTCTTAAATGTTTTTCAAAAATTGTTCCATTGTCTCTTGTCTGTATCTATTCACATCCATCCCTTACATCTAATATTTTTCACAATTTCATTCTTCCATCTTTCATAGAGTCTCTTATGTAGCCTTTTTTATCTCTTGATAGTTATTCCATAACGATTTGTGTCTATCTATTATCTTCTATTCTTGTTATATATCCTGCCCATCGATTTTATTCGTTCTGTTATATCAATTGTTCGTGTTTGTTCCCGAATATATTAACAGATTTTCCGATAACGTTTGGAAATTCCTAACATTATCTTTTACAACTCTCTCTCTCTCCACATATATATATATATATATATAAAGAGAGAGGGAGAGAGAGTTTTCCAATAAGAATGTCAGAATTTTGACAGTTGGTGGCAACCATGTTTGAATTTTTTTAAGCTCATTTTTATATTTCAATTTAGTATAGATTAGCAAATGTTGAACACTTCAACAACGCTTAGAAATTGTAAAAACTTCAATAGACTTATTGACATAAAAGTTTAATTCTATTATTTTACGAAACGGACCCATTATTTGGGCACCAAGATCATATGATTTAATTCCACTAGATTATTTTTTGTGGGATTATGTGAAATCATTAGTTTATGCTGATAAAACTTAAACAACAGAAGCAATAAAAATAAACATTGACCGTGTAATTTATAAAATTTCACCACAATTATGTGAAAGAGTGATTAAAAATTAGTCTAAACGAATGGATTATGTCAAGCGAAGTTGTGGAGGTCATATGAATGAAATTGTATTCCATCATTAATGGCATAGAATATACTTAAAAATAAAAAAAAAATAATAACTAATTAATTAAATAATTTTTGTTTTATCTACATTTAAACTTCTGAAGTGTGTATTGAAAAACCGTACAAAATTTGAAAATATGTAAATTTTTCAGTGAAATAATTAAATTTATTTTTTATAATCTGGTTTTTAATTCAGTAAACTTTATATTCAATTTATATTTTTATCATTTATATATATATATATATATATATATATATATATATGTATGTATGTATGTATGGATGGATGTATATAAATACAAAAACTCGTCTATAAAGAATGTCATTTAAAGAATTGTTTCTAATTGTCTAATAACGTAACTCGAAACGTTCGTACATATTAAAATTCCTCTCGTGTGTTGGCTATGAATATTTTTCCTAAACGAAACATAAAGGGAAAAAACTCGAAATCCTTATTTACATAGTTATTATCACGTACAGTAGAAACTAAAATCAAATACTAGAGAATAACAATTTACAAACTAATCACGTGCGAAATATACAACCTGACGTAAATGTGCGAGACCGGCGGCCGTCATAACTAAGTTATTTCAAGCTTGCGTTAAATATGCTCTCCGAACATTGTGTTGGTTTGTCGGTTGTCGGTTTCTACGTTCAACGAAGAGAAATGCACGTGATAATGGTTTTTAGACGTGTTGATTAAATGTTGCATGCAACTGACCTTATCCACTAATAATATTATCGCCGTGTTCGAAAACTTCTTTGGGAATATGAAACACATTCGATGTCGTTTGTATACAATATAATGAAATATTAGCGTTGTTTGCTTATTTATAATATATTACTTCATAATTCAATGACGGAACTAAGAAGTTACATTTACTGCTGATGAAAAATTTTACGAACTTTCGCGTTAACGTGCTATAAATAATGAAAAAACTTAATATTCATGAGAATTTTCTCATTTATATTTTACTATGGAATAATAAATATTTTATTAATACTTTTAATTATTACTATATATACATATACAAATATATGTGTGTGTGTGTAGATGTAAACATACATAGTATAAACGTAAAAGATTATTTGCTTTCAGTTTTTTAAGACTTTGTCGTGTTTAATAGTTTAAATGAAACATAAAACGAGATAGTCATAACCAACACTTTAACTTTTTAGCAAATACCTATTTCAACTACAAATATTTACTTCAATTTAAGGCGTATATCGTTTTATGTTTGTTATAAAAGTTATTTATTGAATTTTTGATAAATATAAAGAAATCAAATCGATGTTAACTAAATAAAATATTTAAAAATATTGTATTAAATAAAATAGAGACATATTGTATTTTTAAAAAGAAATTAATTGATAAAAATGCATAAGAGAAACTAATTTGTAAGTTTTTATAAAAAATTAAAGATTTAGTACAATATCTTTTTTTATTTAAAAAACAAATTAATATTTTGTAACTACTAATTAATTAATAATTCTAATATTCTTACAGAATATTTTATTATTTGAATTGATTCTGTAATTTTTTTTTAAATTATAAATTTATATTTAAAAATATAATTCTTTTATTAAGGAAACATTTTTAAGTGATTAATAAATACATAAAATATTTTTTCTCTTATTTTATTAACCCCTTGCCGTATGATTTAATTAACCAATTTTATTTTTTGTCATTTACTGCATATAAAAATAAATATTTTTTTAAAATCTAATTTATAACACAATGTATAAATTAAACCACTTTTAATATTTTTGATATTATTTCTTAACATTAAAACTATCTAAATTAAATACGAATAGAATTTTAACCATTTATTAACCAAACTGATTAAAGCGATAATAAAATATCGCATAAACATAAATAAATACAATATTGGCCTTTCACATAGACAAATAAAATAAAAAATTGTTACTGAGAAATATTTTAAATTTGAGTATAAGTTTGAATCAGAATAATTTCCATGGTAATGATTTTTGATGTGTGTGTTTTAGCTGCACAATAGTTTATTGTTAAAATAACAAGCACATATAAACTTGTTCCTCTAAAAGCTCTCGTTTACAAAGCATAAAATTTTTAGAAGAGTATTTAAGAGAGGTCGCTCGTAAATTTTTCTTTTGTAAAACTTGAACTGTTAATTAAACTTATTTGACAACATTCAGAAATACTTTTAAAATAATTATACTAGCTTTTTTATTTAACTCATATTAATAATATAAACTATGATAAATTAAACAGTGTATTTTTATATAAAGACATTGAGTATAAAAGAAAAATTCAAAATTACAAAATTTTGGTTATATATATATATATATATATATATATATATATATATATATATATATGAGTATGTGTATGTTTATTATAAAGTGAAACGTGTTACATCAAAATTCCAGTGTATATTCATATACAGCGGAATTTTGATACAACACGTTTTCATCGTACTATGCGTTAGAATAAACAGCAAAGTAATGTTTCACTATGTCGTTTTATATGAGACACATTTCATTATATATTTTCTATTTATAAAACTCAATTTATGTTATGTGTAAATTATGCGTTAACACAATTTTGGTAATTATAATTATAACGCTTGAATAAATGGAAAACCAACGACGAACCTATTTCAATAAATACCTTCATTGACTACAAAAATATTTAACTCTACCCTATATATATATATATATATATATATATATATATATATATATATATATATATATATATACAATGTAAATTTATCATAATTTATTTAAAAAAAAAAAAATTAAAATAATGTTTAGTTAGTTAGAGATGAAAAATAATTTTCATCAATGAAAATCTGTCTGTTTATATATTCACCTCTTTCTCTCTCTTTATAATATATATATATATATATATATATATATATATATATGTGTGTGTGTGTGTGTGTGTGTGTATGTATATATGCGAAAAATTAATCAAAGAAAATCGAAGAAATTAGAAAAGTTGAAAAGAGAATTTTTGTTATTCAATGAAAAATTAAAAATTGAATATGATATTGATTGTCATTAATGACTGATTTCATCTTATCAATTATTTACTAAAAATTGACAAATATATTTAAATGGTATATATATATATACATATTTTTTTCATAAACTTATTTCCAAAAATGTTTGTTGTCATTATTAAATAATTTAAAATATATATTATTTAACACATATTCAAACACACATACACATACATACACACACACACACACACACACATATATATATATATATATATATATATATATATATATAAATATATATAGGTAAATAAATATTGAAAAGCAGATGAGCAGAGTGATTTACAAGTGTTATTATTACAAAATTATTAATAATTTTGAAACACTTAAACTTTTCATTGATCAAATAACTATTTTCACCTGACCACTTGAAGTAAATAATTCTCGAATGTGGTAAATAAATGTCACTAATTGAGATCAAAATTATCATACTGGTCTGTGAACCCTGAATGTTTGTCATAGAAGTTGTTACGAGATTAACAGTCGTCACGAATATAATTATATATAACATGGCACACATTGTACTACTCTATGCTTTTAATTATTCAGGTTGCTTTTATCCTGTCTCTAATAAATTGTTTCTACAATTACGAAGTAGTGAAGCAGTTTCTATCATATATCTCAGTGAAATGTAAAATGTAGTTTTTAGATAATTACGTGGAAGTGGAAGTGTATATACCATAATTAGTATTTAATAGATATTAGTTCTTAAATTAATATTTTAATTGTGTACCTTTTCTTATAAAATTTAGTCTACAATACACATGTGTATTATATAATATATATATATATATATGTATATATGTATATATATATTTATATATATATATATATATATGTGTGTGTGTGTGTGTATGTGTGTTTGTGTATGTATGTATGTATGTATGTTATCTTTTAAAATAAAATGTTTAAACTAATTAGTATTATAAAAATTATTTTTAATAATAAAATTAATTATTTATATTCTTGTTATAGAACTGAAACTTATAAATATATTTTGTTTATAGTTGTAAGTAATATAATTTTTTTTATTTATTTATATATATACATAATTCAATCCATTTATCAAATAATATTACATAAGATTATTTTAAAATTATTCGAAAAAAATGAAAAATGAAAAAAGGCATTTCTTAACAGAAAAAGTAGTAAATGAAACAAATAATGAAATTTAAATCATAAAATAATATAATCTAGAAATGAGTAGAGTGATTTACAAGTGTTGTTATTACAAAATTATTAATAATTTTGAAACGAATACATAAAAGAAAGTAAACCAATACATAAAAGAAAGTGGCAATAATTAAGTGTGCTTTTAAATATGAATATTAGAATGAAAAAAATAAACATTAAAACGAAGAAAAAAACCTGTATTGAAATTTTAGAAACTCTGGAAAACACTGTTAAATTTCTCGTTATTTTCAAAATACTTATAAAAAATCTTGTGTACTTCCTATAAGTATACTTCAAAGAAACAAAAAAAATAATAGTCAGGTAGAGTACAAGTGGACGATAACGACCTCTGTATTTGATTTTTTTATATTCAAACTGAGTAAAATGGAAGAAAATGAAAAAAAAATATTCGAAAAAGTTTATTAACATAAAATTGCCAACTTTGGAGATATTAATATCAATAAACATCTAGAAATAGTTAAATGATTTAAATTTGTATGAAAAAACTCTAATTGGCCAACAAATCATTGTTAATACGATAACACTTGCCTTATATATGTATTAAATAACCTTATTTTTTATTAATTTCAATTTGTACACGCATATTTTATTTCATGTAACAAAAAAAATATTCAAAAGAAAATAATTTTTAAATTTAAATAAATGAAGAAAAACCAAAAGTTATAAATTAAAATTATGTATATATATATATATATATATATATATATATATATACACCCACGTATGTAACAAATTGCAAATAAACATATCGTTAATGGTCAGCTATGAAATAAAAAAATATTTTTTCAGCATCACTCCCTTAGGATATTTTGAAAATAACTGTTTAATGTAGTGGCCGAAGGTGAAATACACATTCTAAACATTGATACGCAAACCAATTATAAAAGCTGTAACTGTTCATGAATGCATATATATTTGTTTATATTTATACATACATACATACATACATACATACATATATATATATATATATATATATATATATATATATATATATATATATATATATATATGTTGAAGAACATTTTTTGTAATAAAAAAAATAATCTTTGTAAAATGAATTACAAACATAAACCGTTTTAAACTAATCCGATTTTATTTTCTTGAGAAAATTAAGTAAACGTAATAAGATAAATATTAAATAGAGAAAGTTTAAAACTACTTAAAAATATCTAAACTTCATGTGCTACTTTTTCTTTAAGAAATTGTAATGAATATTTTTTAATGAAAGTACATGATGACCTAAATGAGTCTGAAAATTTAAACACGCATTTGCATATTAGATTTTTCAGTCTTATTCGGGTTTTCTATATTACGAATAACATATCAATATCACTATTTTTAATTAATTAATATTTATTCCAATAAACAAGTAACACAAAGGAATTTCATTTTAATAAAAATGTACAATATTACAATTAAAATAATTAACATCATTATAAATAACATTAATTAAAACAATTTATATTATGTTAAACTTATTGAAAAATATTTATTTTAAATTATTTTATAATACGAATAAATTGAATTTCTTAATAAAGAAAATATGATTACAGGAACAAAACATATTCTGATTATATATATATATATATATATATATATATATATATATATATATTAATAATTTAATTAAAAGAGATATTAAATTTACTGGAAAAATATAATGAGAGAATATTTAAAAATGCTATTTACAAACATAAAATAAATAGCACTTCTATTTAATTTTTGAACTATAACATTTTTCTAACCTTAATTATCTTTATCTCACTAAATTTAAATATAATTTTTTTCTCTATCTCATTATATAAATACATTTCGCAAAAGATTTATTTAATTTTACACAACAATTTTTCATTATAGAAGCGTCAATTAAAGGTGTATATATATATATATATATATATATATATATATATATATATATGTTTGTATGTATGTATATAATGTAAACATCTAAATAGAAGGGTAAAAGCCAAATCAAAAGGAGTCTAAAAACAACAACTGAATCCCGAAGGAACAGCTGTAAAAGGCATCTGTTTTCCACAGAAACGACCTTAGTTAAATCAGTCTACACTCTCAAACATACAAATAAGGTCAACATGATGAAAATAAACTTTACACCTATGATAAATTCCATATGAATAAAGATGAAATGACTACAAAGAGATTTTCATTTTGTTTTAAATAAACATTAATAATTATCATTCTTATATTTGGTATTTATTTTATTTTTCTACTCATATGTATATATAAGCATACTAAAAATAATTAATTAATTACAAATCACCTGATATATGAATAATATAATTAAGAAAGTATTAATTAATATTTTTTATTTTAATTCAAAACTCATTATGTATCATTAACTTTTCTAACTAAGAAAATAAGTTAGTAAGAGCTTTATATTAATATCGAATATACGATAAATAAGGGAAGAAAAATATTGCATATAATAAATTATAAAGAAAAAAAGTAAAACATTAGAAGCTGTTACGAATTCAAAAGTTTAAAATGCATAATATGCAAGAGAAAAATAAACAACATAAATAAAGCTGAAAACACATAAATTAACTGGAAAGTAGAATGGTTTACTCTACATAAAATCACATGAATATGGTGTTCCAGAAGTGAAAAGTAAAATTCACGTAACATAAATTTCACATTGTGATATTTTCTTTATTCGTTTTTAATTTTTATATTGAAATGAATTCGTACATTTAAATGATATTATTAGTACGTGTTGAAAATATAAAAATAATATCTTAATATTTTTTATTGATTTTAATTTAAATAATTATGAAAACCGTTGGAATTATAATTGTATTAAATTAATTAAATTTATATATATATATATATATATATATTGTATATACATATTCTAGACTTGCAAACTTGCATTGTATATTAAATTCAAATGTAAATTACTACAAATGTAACTGTTATGAGTATAAAAGCTCTCTAACTTGGAGTAGTAAATGCAATACACCTAAATATTTATTTGTAAGTAAATTTCATTTAGTTAAATATTACCAACCGTGACAGAAAATCATTTCAAGTTCCGTTAGAAGTTATTTACAAAATTTTAATTAAAATTTCTATAATGTAATTTCCATATGCAATTAGTATATAATTTAGTAATAAATGGATAAATACATTTATTACTAATAATCTATTTCAATATATTTATGAATATTTATTCTGCAGTATAGAAAATAACATATATAAACATCATTGAAAAAAACTAGTTTTACAAAATCAATTAATTTTTCAAAAAACTCTAAAAATATTTATAACAGTCTAAAACCTGTAATAAAAACCAACAGTTCTTTAATATCAAAATACTATAACAAGTTCTATTACGAGCTCAAAATAGAAAATGTAATGTTTCTAAGGTAAAGGTTTTTTAGGTAAAAGTGTTTCGTATAATATTTCAATTTTATTTTGGTAGGTAGTAGTCGTTCTGCCACGTGCTGAGACTATCAATAAAATGATAACATATCAAGAAAAAAACTCTTCTAGCTTGTAGTGTTGAAAATCGTAATTCGTGTATATATATATATATATATATATATATATATATATATATATATATAAATGTGTGTATATATATATATATATATATATATATATATATAATGTTGTAAAAACACAAATGTTAAAAACTAATTGATACTGTATTTTCATATTTACTGAAGTGTATTTTAAAATTAATTAAATATATTGAATAGCAATATAATACAAAATAATTACAGTAACTAATCGATTGTTGAATAAATGAGTAATATCCGCTTTAAACTAATATAATTAACTTCACATTTAATATTCATTTTTAAATAAAATCAAAAATTAATCAAAATATTTAATTACTTTATCAGAAAAATAATAATTTTCACTTAAAATCAAATTTAATGCAATTCTTGTTAAATTGATATAAATTTTAAAATAAATTGATATTTGTATTGCAAATAATAAATAATATTATTCTCTTCTATTTTTTCCAGAACTGTAGCAAATACATTTTCACAGAATTATCATCCTAACACCACAAAATATGAGAAATTGTTTAATGGTTGGTATAAAAAATATAAAATATTTGAATATTTAGTAATTATTGAACATTTTGTAAGATCTCGTGCTATTGGAATGATACTTTATTTGTTTAACAATATTCTTTGTAAAAAATGTTTTAGGAAACATCTTATAAAATTTAAATATCAAAATTAGAAATGTTTATAATTTTTAAAACAATTTTCTTGTTATAACTTTTAATTTTTAAGAAAAAAAATTAATCAACTTTCACAAATATCATTAGTAAATTACAATTGAAATTTATTATCTAAAATCACGTGTTTTTAATTTCTAAATTATAAGTAAGTTTCAAAATTTTTAATCTTAATAATTGATTTTTTATTTAATTAGATGATAAATTAATCGTTGTTACATCAAATAAACATAATTGACATTTTTTTTTATTTTTTTCTTATAAATTTTATCTCATGTGAAAATAGACAATAAAAAATAGTTCGTAATTCAATATTACAATATTAAATTACGAACGAATTCAATATACTTATGCATATATATATATATATATATATATATATATATATATATATATATATATATATAAAGTATATGAATATCCTACAAGTTTATACTTTTAAAAAATAAAATATTTTTTATAGAAATAGAAAATAATATATTATTTATAAGTCTTCTTGAGTATATTTAAATTACAATTCTATAAATACAAAAATGGAAATTTAAGACAAATAATAAAATCATTTTTTATTTGGTAGCTTATTAATAAATATGATAGTTATTGTACGTAAAATTATTGAAAATCAGAAATGAGTAACACAGATAATCTAAATAAATCAAATTCCATCCTACAAGAATCAAAACGTGAATCTATAATATATTTTCATCTACTATCATAAATTGCAAGAAATTATTTAAATTATCTTAATAACGAAATAACTCAGATAATATTTTGAATATTTTTAAAAAATGTAAAATAATTAAATAATACTTCTTATTTAAATTTAACATACTTGAAATATTTTTAATGTTTCAAAAATAATATTTAGTTTTTTAAACAGTAAATCATAAGACTAGAAATAAAAACAGAACAATTTAACGAAATACAATTATTTAAATATTTGCGAAATAAACATAATCAAATATAAAAAATTAGCATGTGTCTTATAATTTATTTAATAATTAATATTTTCTTTTACTTTACTCTAAAGATAATATCATTATCAAAATTCATATGTGAATTAGAATAAATGAAAAAGTATTAAGTGGTTTGATAAAGAAAATTGTGAACTGTTTGAAAAAATGATTTGATTGTTAAATAATTATTTGTTCTTTTTCACAAATAAATCACTCAAATCAATACCAGAAACTTTATTAAAAATTTTAATTACCTAGTTGTTATTTCTAGAACTTTGCATTATGAAATTTATGTAACTTTAAATAAATTAATATCCCTTTTAAAAATAATTATTTTAACTCAAAAATAAATTATAAATAAATTAAATATTAAATGGAGTTACGTATATTTCTAGTATTTATTTTCTTTCATTTCTATTATTTTAATTATTTTTATGAGTCCGTAAGTGAAATGTATTTTATTACATTTTCTCTTATATATTCATTTAAAAAATTTAAAATACCAGTCAGAGAACGTAGTTAGTATATTAAATACTAAGTAAAACGAAATGAATTTATTTTCATTATAAAGTTATGACTTTGTATTGTGTATAAATTATTATTGTGTATGATGTTTAAGAATGAGCTTTTATTTATATATATACGTATATATAATGGAATGTAATTCCGTATCAAGGAATATTTAAAATTATAAAATGATATTATTGTGTTTATGACGAAAATCCACGGATATTATTAAATACCTAACAGGAAACCGGTCCTGGCCTATGTAATTTTGATGGCGCTGAACTCGTCTTTGAAGAAGATTGATGGTGTGCTTTCATATTATTGTGCCCTGTTTGCGGTCCGCGCTCTCGTGTAATTTGTAGATTCCATCCGAATACGGGGTTGTTCTTACAAAGATTTCAGCTGTGGAGATAAGAGAATACAATTTGACAGCAAGAAAAATTTATTCAGAAATGTGCTCTGTTATTCGGTTAATTAAAATGTTATTTCTGAACAAGTGCGACAGATTGAGGTTAAAACTTGGCAAACATTTGTGTTTATTGTATGCCATAGTACTTTAACACTATACATGGATTTCATTTCGAAGTATTTCGAAACAAGCGAATTTATCTCTTATATATATATATATATTTACATAAACTTTCGTATGAAAATAAAATACTTATTTTTTAATATATTTATTTATAATGATAATTAAAATTATATTTTAAAAAATCGTAAGAATTGTTTTTTCTTTATAATGTAAACAAATATATACATACATACATATAAACCGACCGGTATCGTAGTGAAATACATCACCGGCTGTCATGAGGGAGATTGCGTTCGATCCTCGATCAAAGAGTACATCAAGTTGAAGGTTGAGAATGGAGTTAGTAACCTCATTGCGTAAAAAAATATAGCCCACATGGAACCGACAAAAAAGTCCTACTGAACTTGCATTTTCAATAAAGTCAAATTCTTACAAGAGCTATAAAACTGATGATGGTGATAGTATATATATATATATATATATATATATATATATATATATATATATATATATATATATATATATATATCATTACTATAATCATCATCATCAGTCTTTTTCTATTTAATGGTGTGTGAAAACATTTCCCAAAATTTTCCACTTTGAGTGATCCAATATTTTATCCACACCGACTAATTTTCTTATATCTCTATCGCTATCTCATATATCTTTATGCCACTTTTTGGATTTGTTTTATATATTTGAGTTCCAAATAATTATACCCAATAATAATTTTTCTTGTCCATCGATTACCTTTACTTCTTACTATACAATCAGTTCGTTTACATTTTTTAAATTTTCACTCTTATTACAACATCCACAACTTCGGTTTTCTCTATTAGATTATTTTCTGTGGGGTTATGTGAATTCATTGGTTTATGATAAATCACAAACAACAAAAGCATTAAAAATAAACATTAAATGTGGAATTCATGAAATTGGATCACAAATATATAGAAAAAAAAATCACTAGTATACTGTAATTACAAATTTTAGAAATTCGTACATACAGTGTACTAATGATTTATGATATAGTATATTAGAATATTCATTAATGCTCTAAATGATCATTACGTATATTTTATATACAGAATATTTGCAATACAAGTAATAGTGCTGTCGAATTCAAAACTAGACTTTGGAGTTGTAATCAACTGCAACAATAACTTATTTCATATATATGAATATATATATATATATATATATATATATATATATATATATATAAAATATACTGAATATGTATATAATATGTGGTTTGTCTTGAAACGATGCAACTAATACAGAGTCCCAAATGTAAACATATATCACAAATTATCACGACAGAAATTCACAAATCATGACTACGTTCTACTAATGCTGGTAGCTTCCAGGTCTAATATGCAAACACCACACGTAACATTATTACAGTAATTCACAGTCCGACTCACAGTTATTAACGGAATATCATGTGGACTATAGTGTACAGCCTTTATTAATACAACACAGCATTTCGAGCTTACATAGCACAGTGTACATCAATTGCAAATCCATTCCAACCTACCTACCCCGTGCATAAGCTATCAATTTTCAATTTAATTTTAATTTGATTTGGTTCACTCGTAATAATGGTGTGTGCGAATGCCTAATGGTTTCCTAGTTTTTAGTATTGTTTTCATGATTTGATGATATATAGCCGAATGAACCATTGTTAATTGTTTATGTTTGATTGATGTTAAGTATTTTTGTGATTGTTTCAATTCTAATTATACAAACTCGTAGAATGGACATAAATCAAGCAAATAATTGATTTAGATTTAGTTTGTTGTTGTCGTTGTGTTTTTCTTTTTTTTTCGAAAACATAGTGAAATGTAAAATTCAGTCGGTGTGAAATTTAAAAATTGTAATACGGATTAAATAACTATCACAACTGAACAACAACTAATGATTTGAATAATTCGGTTTATTCCGAATGAGTAATTGAATATTGTGACATTATATGTATATGAAATACACATTGAAATATAATCGATATTGTATATTTGAAAAGTATTACATTTTAGTTTAATACTATTTACAATATTAAATTTCGATTTAAACTATTTTTTACACATATTGTAATTTAAAATTCGCCTTTTTTATTTAAAATCTTTTTAAATTAATAAACATAGTATTGACACACACACACACACACACACACACACATATATATATATATATATATATATATAAATTCTGATTCTATATAAATTAAACTAAATACTTTGATTCAATTTTAATTAAAAATAAGATTAACAATAACTCATTTAAAATAAATATAAAATTTTACCGAAATATTTTCATGAAAATCAAAAAAAAATACCAATAATAGTTTTTTTAAAATATGTGTAAAATAAAGTCCTAGTAATTGCAGTATAAAACATTTACATCATTAGCTAAAATCAAAATTTTATATATCGAACAAAAGTAATATCATAATGTTTATATGATATTCAGTGAGTTAAGAAGTTTATTAAAAGTTAAACTTTTAAACTCTTCTTTTAGATTTCAAGAAGATACTTTTAAAAATAGATTAATAAATACTTGCATAAAATTATTTTATAAAATTAATCATATTTTTGTAGAATCCTTGCATATATCTAAAAAAAATTTTGAACACACTGATTATTTTTTTTATTTCAATTGTTAAAAGCAAGAATTATTTTTTTAAATATTTTTCTCATAAAATTTGAGAATAAATAAATAAATAATATCAAAACCTCACTGTTTTTGTAATAGATATAATATTTATTAAAGTAATAAATATATTTGTGGTATTTTTATTCATTTTTTAATATAATATAAATATATTTATAATTTTTGAATTAGACATGCATATGTTATTTTATAGATAATTTAATAATTATGCAGTAATGATTTTTTTGTAGAAATACATTTAAAATTATTTTCAAACAGTTATTGTTCATAAATAATATTTGTAGATAATATTTTATTGAACATATATACGTTTTTAAAATAAACATTATTATCATAATATGTAGTAATATTCTATTTAAATTTTATATACATACAATTTTCATTTTAATGATAATTGAATAAGTATGTATGTAATAATTTTATAAATATAATGTTAAACTAGTGGAAAAATATTACAATAAATAATTTTATTATTTGATATTAAATAAATTTACTATTCAGTATTAATATGTTTACTAATTATATATATTTATAAATAAAATAATTATAAATATTTATATATAATACACTTTTATCTATATAATGAAATCATTGTGTTAATAAAACATCCATTTTCATTACCAAAGTACATAGATCCTTTGTTTTTCATTCAAGACATAGATAAACGCGTCCTTTTAAAATATAGTGTATTTTTCTACAAAGAAAATATAGTGTATTTGTGTAAAAAGTTCTAAAAGTTCGACTATTGTACACTTTTCTGCTATCAATAGCGAAAATTACTTTTAACTTCTTCATTTCAGTTTTAACGCTTTAAGTTTATATGTTCTAATAATGCAAACAGGACATAAATAATAAAAGTGAAACTATATGTTTTGTCTAGAATTCTAAATTACGATATATCTCGTGTAGATGTCTAAAAGTTGTAAAGTTTACACGTACAACTCCATTATAATTTAAATTATGTTGTTCATATCCTTTTTTAATCTACGTTGATAACAGAGAATAACAAATTAATAAAGTTTAATATTATTAAATTCTGAAATAATTATTTATCGCAGTGTTTTTGACTATTCTCGTTTATGTTATAACTTTTTTAATGTAATTATGTCCTAAATTTATATATATATATATATATATATATGCTTTATGGTTGTTTCAATTTTAATATAAATAACACTTTAACATTTCTAAAAAATATTTTTTTACTTCTGGAAATACATCCATTTTATTAATGTTTTTATCTACATTTTTAAATTTTATTTCCATTAAGTTAATATAATTAACACATTCATAAAAAATAAAATTTATTTTTATGTAATAACTTATTATACTACTTAAATATGAATTTTATACAAAAAACACAATAAAATTATTTATTTTATCTTTTATCATCTCATCTTTATTATTGTTAACTTTATAATATAAAAACACATACAAAATTTCATATCAATATTATAATTTACTCAGAAAGGGGTTTAGAGGATGACCTATCAAAAGATATGGAGATTACATATCTAATGATATCATAGAATGTTATAAACCAACATTAATAATAAACAAATAATAATATAATTTCTATTTAAAAAATGAACAAAAATCACTTCCAAGTAAAATTTTCATAAAAATGTTATTATCCACATCCTTGCTCAGGAATACTTCAGTACTTAGACTTTTTAATACTATGGTTGATCTGTTAAAATATTCGAGAATAAAAAATGAAACATAAATGATTGTTAATCACATATTTCAAAATAATATTGAAGAGTAATTTTTAAATTTAAAAAAATAAATTAGCCATAGCATCAAATAATTTGAAATAATAATTAAATTATTTAAACTATTTAAAAATGTTTTTATAGATTACTTATTTATTGATTTCATCCATAAAATGTTTTTTTATATATATTTCTATGTTTTTATATATATACATAATCTAGTAATATGAATTGTTTAATACTTCTTGCGGTTGAAAAACATTTCAATTAAAAATCAATTTTAGATTTCTACTAACTTTTTTCACCTGATTATCTTAAAAAACATACAAAAAAATAATATGTTTTTGTCATATTTTAAATACTTTATATATAGAATTATTCAAATATAACGCCTAGATTTGTGTTTTATTAAAAATAAACTATACACATGTTTCCTTGTACACATGTTTCTTTTTAATAAACACAAATCTAAGTGTGACATTTAGATGACCTTATATATCTGCGAAAAACTTGGATACTGAATACAAAAATGAAACGAGATTTTTCATAATCCAGCGAGGCATGTTAGGAATTTCTAAGCGTAATCGAAAAACCTGTAAGTGGATACGAGAACAGACAAGAGTAATTGATATATGAAATAAATAAGATCGATAAAATGGACATGGATATGAAATATATCAAAAAAATAAGACAATATATGGACAAAAATCATTACTGAATGGCGATTAAGAAACTAAAAGAACCAAAAAAGATATTATCAAAGATGGAGGGATAATATTTTAAAGTATTATAGAGACGAGGGATGGATAAGATTAATTTTAGTATTAAATATTGGATGAGGCTTTAGTCCAGTAGTAGACTGATATGAGCTTTTATATATATATACATATATATATATATATGTATATATATATATATATATATATATATGCGTGTGTATGTATGTATATTCTTATATTTGGTGTTGAAATTTTGATGATATAATTTTTAATATTCAATTTTTACTTTTGTGCTATTTTCATATAGATTGGTGTTGTAGGAATATAGGTTACTTGAAAATAACACAATTATTAATATCAGTCGGAGAAAAATATATTTGATGAGTGAACTAAAATATAGAAGCACATAATATTACAGAAAATATTAAAGAAAAAAATAATTAAAATGTGTGTCTGTGTGAGAGTATTTTTGATTTTTAAAAAAAAATATCTGCGCCTCTATCTCAATTTTTATCATTTTTATTTTATAAACAATCTTTATTATTTGATTAAAGATTTTATCTTCCACACGTACTTTCTATTAAACAACTATTTCTGACGGATGGTAAACAACGTTGAAAAATTCAATAATTAAATGGAAGGAGATGTTACACGCGTTACTTGAGTACACATAAATTTATACGCAAGTTCTGTGAATACATTTTGTGATCATTATCCCAAATCTACAAAATCACGCAAATCCTCAACAAACAATAAGTGTTCACCGCATTATAAACCCAGTTTAATAAACAACAGATAGGGACGTGTATATTCCATTGAATGTTAGGTACCATGTCACGTAAGCAAATTGCCAGAACGTCACATTGTTCTGATAATATCTAATGATATCTGTACTGGCTAGCTGCATAGTCATACAATTTGCTTATCATCGCTTGCCAACAGACCACAAACACCTCACATTTTAGGAACAAATCACGAACATTCGTGAAGATATTATATTTTCTATTTTATATTATATTTGTAATATGGAATTAATAATGTTCGATGTCAAATATTTATTTTCGTTCCTTGCTAAAAACTTTAATAACGTGACCTACTTTTTTAATTAATGTTTTACTCAGAGAATATTTAATTTTATACAATATATTAAATATTTGAGACTTTTAAAATATATAAAAAGGACTACACTGATTTTTATCATATATCAAGTAAATAAGAAACATTAAACATTTAATCTTATTCAGTTATAACTTATTTTTACAAAAAACATTTCTTTTATTTAAAGATTTTTCATTTTTACAATTATTTTTTTTTCATTTAATATAAATAATAAATTTTAAATCTTACTTTTAATTATAATAAAGAAAACATTCTAATACGGCATTTAATTCTAAATTCATATTTTTATTTTTCAGTCATAAGTAAAAATAATTTTCATTCGTAAGGAAAATTTACTAAATTTTATAGAAAAAATTACCTTTTTTAAAAAAATATGTAATATAATATTAACTAAACATAATAAATATTTATATACATTAATATATTTATATACATATATATATATATATATATATATATATATATA
>CP092089.1:2375125-2392625 GCA_029203775.1 Neoneuromus ignobilis | reverse complement strand
TAAATAAATTGAGATTACAAACAAATTTTATTTACTTTTTTTGAAGAAAAATCATTTTATACTAAATATGTTTTTCTGTCATAAATACATACATATATAATACACACATATAATATTCATATATACATATATATGTATATATATATATATATAGAGAGAGAGAGAGAGAGAGAGAGAAAGAATAATTGTAACTAATCAAAATCGAATTGTGTAACAAATAATAAAATCAGTAAAATCAACTAACGAAGATTTTATTTTTTTATATACTGATATTTCAAAAATACCATTAATCATTTTATTTTGATTCACTTATTTTAATATAGGGTCATCCAAATGTGACCCCTAGATTTATGTTTTATTAAAAAGAATAAAAGAAAATGTACACTTGTTTTCCTATACACATGTTTCTTTTTAATAAAACACAAATCTAGGCATTACATTTGGATGACCCTATATGTACGTTTTCGTACAAGAAATAGGAATTGATTTAGTAACAATTCTAACTATTCGTACATTTTTTAAATCCTTAAAAAATTTAAATTCTCATCTATAATCAAATTATTTTAGTAAGTTCTTGAGTATCATTCTTTAAATTAACTTTAATTTTTGTATAACCTGTTTATTGTAATTATTATTTTTGATTGTTATAGACATTGATAAAATTTTCAGAAATAGAAAATAAAGACAATTATATTTCAGAAAAAAATTATTTGTTTAAAATAAATTTGAGAAAACTTATCTTGCACATATAGGTGTTCCAAATAGGACTGAGAAGTAGTAAAGGGTAGTAAATTCTATTTATAAACCCTTCAATTTCATTTGGACTACCTATATTTGTTATTGGATATTTGGTCATTTGTACAGAAATGATTTTGATAATTTTAACATTTAATTTATGTAAAACTCTGTAATTTTTACAAAAATGTCGATGTTATTTTACAATTTTTGTATTCATTTATTCTAAATTTTCTGATCCTTCATATGAGTCCATAAATTCTTTTTTATTACATTTTAGTCAACGTACTAATATATTTATTGATCAATTGTAAAGTGATAATATAACTAAGTAGAAGTAAATATAAATAACTAAAATAAACATTTTATTTATTTAAACAAACTCGGAGAAGACAAATCGCGTTATTCAAAAATATTTTTTTTTTGAGATAGATATGATCTGTAGAAATAAAAACAATCATATGAATTCAAATTTCTATGTTTAATATTGTTTGATTTTTATTTATTTTTAATATACAATTAAATTTTTTAAAAAATAGATTAAAAACCAACTATAATATTGCAATAAAATTGTAAATAAAATTATTAAAAACTCTTGACCTTTTTATTAATTTAAAATATAAATATATTTTATAAAATATAATTGTATATGTCATTTCTTTATTTAGAAAAATAAAAATTATATACGTTGTTTGCTGATCTTACATCCTGGAAAAATGTTTATTTGAAACGTATTAAAATTTTTGAGATAAAATTTTCTTCCGTAATGCAAATTTATTAACATTAAATATCTACACGGATATTAAAATAATTATTTGTTATTTTTCTTATTTCTTTAGTAAACGTTAAATAATTTCAAACTGATCTGCAATAAAATTATAATAAGTACGTATATAAATTACTTAAATAAAAATATTGAACAGCAATATTCGAAAATAAATAAAAAAAATCTATAATGAAAACAGAATATTTAAAAAATATATTAGATTATTAATAACACGTTTAAAATAAATAACAAGAAATATTTAATAATAAAGATATTAATAAGTATTAAATACACAAAAATATACGTGTTGAATTTTTTAAAAAAAAATATTAAAAATGTACTCATAAAATTAAATAGTATTTATTTTACAGAATTGAATCTGTAGTTATGATTTAATTTTTTAATATTTCTTTAATATTCAAATCAAATATTATGATTTAACTTTATAAAAAATAATTTAAAAAAACAGTAAATGTATTCCATTTCAATTTATCTGAAGCATATAAAATATTCATTTTGAATTTCACTGAATTTATAAACACAAGAGATTTTTGTTATATAAATAGACAAACGTACAGAACAGATCTTGTAATTTATTCACTAGAATTAAACGTGCACAAAAAAAACGTGTGGAGATGAAGAGAAAAGAAATCTTCATTTGTAAATAGTTTTAAATAATTTATATTCTTTTTGTGAAATAAATGGATTTTTTAACTAAAAACAATTTATGTCTATCTATGCTCTTACTCCTATATTTACTAATTGAATATTTCTTATTTACTATATAATTGTGAACATTGTCTTTCTTATTTAAATAGATTTACTAATGACAATTTTAAAATTCTAAGAATATATGTCGTTATTGAAAAATTGTTTTCTTTTGAAAACAATTTTTCAGTCTTTAGGTCTTTTGAAAAACGATTTTCTCTTATGCTGTAAATAATTAATAATTTTATTATATATAGTCAACATAGCTGATATATAAATGAAACAATTGTAAAATTGTATAAATTATATACATAGAAAATATAGTATCTTGTTTTGAAATGTAAAATATATATAAATATTTCACTACTTAAATTTTGAATAAAATTTAAAATATTTTAATTACACAATTGAAAAAATTATCGAGTAATTTGAAAATGTTGGAACATAGAAATCTATTTGCAAATAATATAGAAAATATTACAATGCAACTCTATTAAAAAATAATTTATTATTTCGTTTCTTATGAAATGTTCAACCCGATTCAAACCTGCCACTGGTGAGAAATATAGCACGTTCCGTTCCAACACACTGTAAGTTAACTTTTGTTATTTGACTTTTTATTTTTATGGGTTTGCAATCTCGTCTTCGCCTTCTATATCATCTTCATCCCATCATCCCTTATACATACACGCACACCCCTTACTGTCACCATTCACTCATTCAACTTAGTAGTAAGTTTCCAGGGATGACATTCAGTTGATGATCGAC
The DNA here is from genome assembly GCA_029203775.1 of Neoneuromus ignobilis. Lineage (NCBI taxonomy): Eukaryota > Metazoa > Arthropoda > Insecta > Megaloptera > Corydalidae > Neoneuromus > Neoneuromus ignobilis. Next base: position 2,389,648 of record CP092089.1, on the reverse strand, counting down.
TCGGTATATTTCTACGTGTTTTGTTGTGTACATTATTCGATTGTAATGTGATGTACAATTTTATATGTATATCGTAAACAAATAAAAAATCGAAACTGATTGACAATTAGGATGATGTATTGAAAGATTTATAATGTATTAAAATATTATTTCGTTTTTTATTCAATAATTCTAGATTGTAATTTGTAAATGTGTTATTAAAAAAGTAAACATATTTTTTTAAACAGAAATCATCATGTAAAAATTGTATCAATCGAGCAGTATTTTATATTTTTTCATCAATATCTCAAAAATATTTTTATTTACACTAAAATATAAACATTACAAAGGAGAAACAATACATCGATATTTTTTGGTACAAATAATAAAATGACAGTCAAATACATTTTTTAGATAATGATCTATTGAAATTTGTAAAAAAATATAAAAAACTCTTATTTTCTGTATTAAAATAAAATTAGACAAAAACAGTTTATTAAAATATGATTTTATTTTATTCAATAATTCTTGATTGCAGTTTGTAAATGGATTATTAAAATAGTAAACATTTTCTTTAATAAAAATTATATATGAAAAAAATTTCATATTCGATTAATATTTTCTATATTTTTTAATCTCATAAAAATATTTTATTTAAACTGAAATATAAACATTGCACAAAATTGTTCGGGAAAATAGAAATAATACCTCACTCTTTTATTAATCAAATAATTAAAATGGCAGTAAAATATATTTTCTAGATGATGATCTTTAAAAATTTGTAAAAAATATAAAAAACTCTTATTTTGTGTAATAATTAAAACAATATGAAAATAATTTATTGAAATATGATTTTTTTATATAATTCAATAATTCTAGATTGCAATTTATAAATAAATTGTTTTTAAATTGTATTTTTTAACAAAATTCTTAGTCAAACAATATTCTATATTTTTCATTAATATCTCAAAAACATTTTGTTTTAAACTGAAATATAAACGTTACACAAATCTGTTAAAAAAAGAGAAATAATACCTCAATTTTTTGTCTAACGAATAAATATATTTTTCAAATAATGATTTATTGAAATTTTTAAAAAAATGTAAAAAACCTTGATTTTCCACAATAAAATAAAACGAGACAAAAATAAATACATGTATATAACGTGACCGTTTAATGAAATTCACAGGTCTTTAGGAAGCACACTAAATTATCCCAGAGCTACACATGTAAAACAGTACAAGTTAAAACGTACTACCAATTTAAGACATTAGGTCGTATTTAATAGAACATTACAAAAATTTAGATGTTTTATTATTCATAAATAAAGAATTGAATTAAATTTATAGGATATTTTTTTAGATAAATAATAAAATAAATGGAATGTATTAACAAAGGAATATTTGTTAAAAATTGATTATTTTTTTATAAATCAGTTTTTAATAAAATAATAAATGATTTATTTCATAATAAAAATATAAAACTGCCTTTTTGATTTATATAATTTTAAAATTTTATTTAATTTTAAATGATATTTTTATCTGTTTTAAACGCAAGTACATACACATAGTACCTCGTTTGAGTACATTTTATTATTATTATTATTATTTTGTAATATTAATATATGATTGCTTTATTCCATTGTTATCAGTCTTCATTTAAAATTCTTTCTTAATATTTTTTAATATTTGCATTTTTTAATTTCTCCATATTTAGTAACTTTCATATAAAGTGACCTAAATGAAACTGAAGTATAGTAAAGAATAATAAATGGTAGTCAACAAATAAAAATATGCCTAAAACAAATTGATACCTTAGATCTTTCAGCATTTCACATTTAAAAAAGTATCGTATATCCTAGTTCCATTTCTATTTTTTTAACTTCAAATATTCAAATACAATTCGTTTATAATTTTTTTATTCGATTAGCAACATTGAAAACATGTTATATCCCATTTATATGATGGTTGAAAATAATGTCAATTTTAAATAATATAATTAAAAAAATCTGTAATGTTCTTGAATATGATTATAAAATGTATAAAAAATATAATATATACAATTTAATTTTTTTTCATATTATATCAACAATCAAAACATTTTAACTTTTTTAAAACAAATAATAAATTTTTGATGTTGAAATTGAAGAAGTTTTTATATTTTGTTCTCAATTTTATATATGTTTGAAATTATTTTCAGTGTATATATATATATATATATATATATATATATATATATATGTATCTGTTTATATATTTTGTGTAGACATGTTTATTTATATACATTAGTATAAAAATGTTCATGCCATTAAAAAAAGAGCAAATAAAAAAAATAAATTTCGGATATTGAAATGAATCAATTGAAATCAGCAAATGCAACGTATTTGATGTTTCGTTTAAGCTCAATGTCGTTTTCTTACAAATTCTATTTGGTGCAAATCTTTTAACCTTCCAACCGTTCAAACTTAAAATAAAAAATCGTTAGGTTTGGTTTCGTGGCAATTTATATGAATGTATAAAGCATCATCGACCCTTCCGTTATTCCGCATCGGCGTTTTCGCTTCACAAATTGCCAGGGTTGTCTGATCGTATTTTTTTTAATACATCAATGTTTTACGAAAAGCTTAAATGTTTAAATAAACAACTTATTCGTGTTTTATAATTCAAGTTTACCTTTTTCTTCTAAATCTTTTATCTTTATTTTTAATACTATGTGTAAATAATAAACGTTTTTCTAATAGATTTTTATAATTGAATTTGATGTTTTGTAATTAAACCTTTTTTTTAACATATAAATAATTTAGGATTGATTATTTTTTAAAATAAAATATTTTATTATTAATTTTAATTTAAATGAAAAAACTAATATACGGATAAAATACTGAAATTTCAAATTAATTTTATAAGAACAAATTTTTCCATAAAAATATTTTTTTAAAAAAATATGCTTATATACATATATATTTGTTTATGGAAATAAAAATAATTTTTATTTACTATTTGTTTTTAAACAGTACCCAATTCACTTTTACACAAATGAATTATCACCTCCAATATCACAGTATTTTAAAAAGTTCAATAATACTCATTGTTCATTCTGTTTACTCATAACAACAATAAATTAATTCACATTTTGATGGAGATACTACAATCACAATAAAGAGATATAAAATAACTGATTATATATTAAGCAAACATGTTTAAAAAACAATAAAAACTATCAAAACTTCTCTAATATCTTTTAAATTTCTTTTTTTCCATTTCTTCTACTAGTTATCATTTTCAAAATTAAATACTCACTTAATACAATTATTATTTATATTTTAATATGTAGACAGAAAAAATAATTATAAATACTAGTTTTATATTGAAATCACGTTTATCAAAAAATAATGATTATTTAACAATTTAGAAATATATATATATATATATATATATATATATATATATATATATTATTTACAAAGAGTTTAAAATTTCAATAGTTTTTATATATATTTAATTATAATTAATTAAATAACTTCTGATAAACAAATACCTTTTTTAACTACCAATTTTAAAATATTATATCTTGGCTAAACACATTTGATTTACATTTATTTTATAATATGTATTTAAAATAACTATTTTATTATAAAATGAAAGAAAAAACATTATAAATGAATTTTTACAAATAATTTTTAAAAAAAAAATGTAAGTATATCGTTTATTATATTATATATATATATATATATATATATATATATATATATATATATATATATATATATAAACATTGAATCAATCATGGTAGAAAATTTTAAGAGAGATTTTCATTCAGCATTGAATAGAGACAAACTGATGATATATTTAAAATGAATATATTGTAAATTGTATTAATGAATAACAGTTTTTTTAAAAAAATAAAGTATTTTTTACATGTTAGAATATATTATATAAAAAATAAGTAAAAAATCTATATTAATGTTATCTTTTACTAAAAAAAATGTATAATATTTTTTAAAAGAAGTGACTAATTAGTATAACAGAGATTAACTATTTATTTAAACAAATAATATTGACTTACATTCCTCTAAGTCATTATTTGATTTGAAATTAAACGATACACAAATATTATAATTAACCAACGTTTGATAAACAAAAACAATTCATATTATTAAATATAAATGTGGGAAAATGTTATTCAAAATATTTATCTTTTTACTTAACTTTAACTCGATTTGAATTTCCAATTAACTTCAATATGTACTTTGTTTATTTACTTATCATATTAAAATTTCAATACGAATTTCCATTGAAATCGCTGAAACAAATTAATATAATGTTTGTAATTAAATTGAAAAATATTTTTTATGTTTGTTATATCAATATTTTAATCTTAAATTTTATTTCTAAATCATTAGTATTTTTGTTGTGCATATTTCGATTATAAAATACTTAACTTATCTACAATTTTAAAATTAAAATTTATTGACTGTGAAATAAACTTTTTATAACTTTGTAAAATAAAATCTAAATTGAAATAATTGTTATTAAAAATTTATTTCTATTATGTTTTGTAATATATACATATACACACATACACACTCTTTATATATTCATATATAAAGAATTTAAAAAACTAGTAAAAATTTCAGGTAAATATATTTATATATATATAAACTATTGAAAGACGACAGTCTATTTACACATTCGACATTTGTCGAAACCAACAAGAAAACTGATGATAATTGAATGTATAAACGTCAGTTCTTTTCACCTTTGGATTTCTTTTCGATTCTAACAAAAATAGGTGCTCGTCCAATTTCAATCAGTTTTCCTGTCAGTTTTTCAGAAATGTTGTCTGTCTAAAAATACCAGTTCACGAAAATGCTTATAAATTTGTTATATTGCTATTATGTTTTAGTAAATGAGAAATATTTTTTATAAATGACAATACTTCTTCCTTCCTTATTATATTATGAAAAGCTCTTAAATTCCTTTAATAGAAACGAAACGATAAATTTAATAAGTTTCAACATGAAGCCTTTTATAGATCGTTTTTTTAATATTTTCTTATTACTTATACATAAATGAATCACTTGCCAATATAATAAAATTGTGTTAGTGTCCAAAAATCATTTACTGTTCAGTTTTTTTGAGGTTCATTTTTTTAAATTAAATTATTCTATAAATTAATGTAATTTATTACAAGTCAATAAATTATTTTTAACTTTTTTTATACATTATTTTTATTTTTTTAAATGCTTTTGAAATTAAAACATTTTACAATTAAAATACTCGTATAGTTTAAATTAATTATTTTTCATACAATAATATATATATATATATATATATAGAGAGAGAGAGAGAGAGAGAAAGAGAGAGAGAGAAATAACTACCAATTGATAAAGAAGTTATTATTTAGAAACTTAGACATATAGAAGATTCTCATAGATAAGACCGAGACAAGGAAATTAGTTGCAATTGATTGGAAGAGAAATGTATTGTATCGGTGTGAGTGGAAAATTTTGAGAAAAGCCTTCATCTATCAGTGGATTAAAGGAGGTTAATAAATATATATATATATATATATATATATAAATATTAAAATCATTAATAAAATCAACTAGAAATATAACTTATCGTTATTATAATTTCGAAATGATAAAGTGTTCAATTATTTATTTCTACAAACTGATAATGACTGAAAATATATCCTATTAAATCCTTATATTGATCAAATTCATAGTAAATTATAAAGTAGAAATATAGACCATTTTGTTATTCTTTAAGAATGCTTTACATGCTTTTAAACAAGTCATTTGAAAATGGTTTTGTGATCAGATGAAAAAGAAAAAAAGATTGATTATACGAACGAACTAAGAACTATAGGAAATTAAAGAAAATGGAAATGCGGTGAAATATTTGAAGTCATTGGTTGTAGTATGCAGAAAATAAATATGAACCAAACTTCAAAGAAGATCATGCAGGGTTGAATGGAAGGAAAGAAAAAGAATAGAAAAACTAAAAAAAATGTTTATAATCATTGAGAAAAATTTAAGTATTTTTCAGATTAAAGAATGAGGGAAGAAAGTATTTGATAGAGAAGGATGAAGAAAAATTTTGAAGAAGGTTAAATTACACTCGGAATACAGAATTAAGGAAAAGAAAAAAAATAATATATACTTTATATAAAAGGAGGTCTAAATTAGACTAAAATATAGTAAAGAATAGTAAATGGAAGTAAGTAAATGAATACACATCTAAACCTTTCAATTTCATTTGGGTCACTATATATATATATATATATATATATATATATATATATATATATATATATATATATATATATATATATTAGGATTATCCAAATGTGACACCTACATTTGTGTTTTATCAAAAAGAAACAACAGAAATTATACACGTTTCCTGTACATACGAGTATAAGAAACACATAGGCGTCACATTTGGATGACCCTATATATAGCTAAACCATACTAATATGGTTTAATTTTTTATATCAATTTTAGTGAGTATAAAAATATATTTTGAAGTGTTTTAAATATCATATAATTATTATAAAAATTAAACAATTTATATTTTTTTTAGATTTTTCTATATTTATATTTTTATGAAAATAATTAATATGCAAATATTTCAAAAATAATATTAAAATGTATTTATTTTTAATATTTAGTATTGTAATATGTAATAACATAGACTATATATATATATATATATATATATATATATATATATATATATATATATATATTTGTGTGTGTATGGAAGCATGTTATTAATAATAATTCATCAATAAAAAGAGGAACGAAATATTGTACATTTTTTTCGTTGTAATTGAGCAAATATTTTATGAAACCATTAATGGAAATGTTTACAAAACGTCGATTTGAAAAATTCTTTTCGTTAAATATTCCCTTCGTTTTCAGAACCGAACAAACAGTTAACACAGTTCACATTGTGTAACATTCATTATCTCTAAAAGGAAAAAAAAATGGCATCACCAAATGTTATTATATTATATGTCGATTACGAACGATTTCGCTTCGTTATAAATGATAAATAATATTTCATTTTTCTAAATTCAAACTACCGTCCTGAACACCCGAATACAGCTTATAACAGAGATTCTGATTCTATTGATATAGCTTGTGATTACATAATGCTCGACTGATTCTCTAACGTCGAATGACGAGAGCATGATGCAAGCAGGCGTACGGGGAACTTTGCTGACTAGTGACTCGTTAGCTCTGTATCGCCCCGTTGACTCCATACACAGTACGAACTGGTTCCTTACGTTCATCAGTTCAAGTAAAACTCTAAATATTCTCAGTCAACAACATGTTCACTGTAAATGTGTTTGTGTGATCCGTATATATTTTTAACGAAGTATTACTACGTTGCTCGTACTCTACATTAAATTGAATGCTGTAAAACACACGTGTAAGTTTGCAATTATATTTATTTATGAAAACACATACACACATGCACAAAAATAGCAAATATACATTTACACAAACACACACACATAATTTATATACACATATTTATATATACAATGTTTCATACAATTCTATATATTTATATATGTATTTGAATATTTCAATTAATTGTAAAAATGTTAGTGAAAAAACAATTTTTCAACCTTAAAAAATAAATAACTAATTTATTGAAATGTCAAATACAAATTACATTTATATTGTTTTTTTTTTAATATCATCTTAGTACACAATTGAAATCTTTAGTTTTCGATATTCAACAAAATGAAGTTTATGTAATGTAAGCAAATTTAATTAAAATCTCTTTTATTAGATTCATTCATAGTCTCTTAATGAGTACTGATAACATGTTTTTAATATTTTTTTTTAATTAATATCAAGAAATTAAGTACATTTATTTACTTATGGATATACAATGAACCCTAACAATTAAATTATTTCATTACATGATTATTTTATTTATTATTTATTAATTTTCCTTCATAAAAAAATGTTTTTTTTAGCAAAATAGAACTTTAAATTGAATTCCTTTCGAAAGTTCTATTTGATCTAAAAATATATTCCTTATATATATATATATATATATATATATATATATATATATATATATATATATATATATATATATATATATATATATACTTGCATACATACATACATGCATACATACACACACACACACACACACACACACACACACACACACACACACACACACACGTCCCTCAATTTACGCGGAGTATCCGTTCCACGTGGATTTGTTTTACGCGAATGAAAATCGCGTAAATTGAGTCTGTCAGTACAATAGAAAAAATATTGGAAATAAAAGCTAGTAAAGTTCCAGAAACACATATTTATTTCACATAGCTTAACAAAAAAATAATGACGTTTTAGAAAACAAAGGTAGATAAATTTTATTCGGTGTCACTATCGCTACTGTAATTCAAAACAATCAACCTTTTATATTTTATATCGTGCTTTTACACGTTCAAGTAAGAATTTGCCTCACTCTGATATATAATAAATTCCATAAAAAATTATATCAAATCTATCTGACCGCGTATAAAAAGTGCCTATACCGCGTCTACAAAGTTCCACCCAAATCAAGTACCTAGGCCTGGTACTGGACAGAAAACTGACCCTCGTTCCAGCCTGCAACGACCGACTCCAAAAAGCGCGCGCTGCCTTCTTCGCGCTCAGACCAATCCTCCAAACTGATATCCCAATAAAAACAAAAATACACATATATAAGGCTTGTATCAGGTCAACACTCACTTACGGGGTGCCAATCTGATGCACAGTACCAAAAACTTACATCTAAACACTACAAACCTTCCAAAATAAGGGTACTCAGATACATACTTCACGCAAAACGCTCCACCCGCATAACGACACTACACTCCAAAGCAAGCCTGGAACGAATAAAAGACTATATCACCACAACTACGACAAGATACCTTTCCCGCGCTAGCCGCCACGGGAATCCCCTCATCCGATCCCTTGAAAAAATCACACAAAACTACTACTTCAAGAAGGGGAAGGCCGTCATCTTCCCCTCAAAAATAAGATTTTACAAACTCCCATAAATCGCCAGGAACCGAATCAACCCACAATCGACATCTGCTCCCGCAACAAAACCAAACGCAACAAACACCTTAACTTAAAGCAATGACATATAAAACACAGTGCTTATGCTAAAATACCAAGTGCCATCAGTACAAAATATGATCGAGACACAACATACTAAGTAACGAAACAATGATAAATAAACAAATAACCTAGATAAGTTAGTTAAGCCTAGTCTAAGCCTAGTATAAGTTAGATGAGTTAGTTAAGTCTAGTTAAGTTAATTAAGGAAAAAAACACACACAAAACGCAGGTTTTTGAAACTTCCTAAAACATTCACCATCCTCAAAACCTCATCACTCCTCCATCCCAACCCATATAACATAATATAAATAATAATAAGCTAAGTCAAAAACTCTGTATACACCAATGTATATGTAAGTACTCAGCCACAATAAATCATTATTATTATTCAATACCGCGTAAAAATATGGGTAAAAGGAATGGGTATATATATATATATATATATATATATATATATATATACATACATATACATATATATATATATATATATATATATATATATATATATATATATATATATATATATATATATATATATATATATATATATATATATATATATATATATATGTATATATATATATATATATATATATATATAAGTGATTTTTAGGTTAGATAGCACTTTTGATAGGGATTTAATTTAAATTTAATTTCCATATATATATATATATATATATATATATATATATATATATATATATATATATATATATATCAATTAAATATAATTAAAAAAAATAATTTTAAAATGTTCATACATCAAGAGAATCATAGCTCTATTAAAAGAATCTTCGTTGATTTTGTTACCTTTTTTGAAAACAAAGTATTGAAAAATAGTAACATTAGAAATTTTTAAATGTATTTTAAAAAAAATTATACTTCGCTTTTATTAACAAAGATTTTAATCATCCTCAAAACATCGATATTGTTTAACAAACAATCTACTAAATAAATAAATAAATTATTAATGTTCTGTATTTGATATGTAAAATTGATATTTTAGTATTACATCTATATTATAACTCAATATAAAAATCTATTTTATTCCTAAAAAAATAAAAGTTTTTTTTATACGGTTATAAAAATATATAATTTCATCTTTCCAATAAACTCTTCAGAAGTTTAAATGGAAATAAAATAAAAAGTATTTAATTAATAAGTTATTTTTTTATTTTAAACCACCACAATTTAGCTTGATATAATACATTAATTTAGTCCAGTTTTAATCACTGTTTAACATAATTATGGTCTAATTTCATGAATTACACTTTCAATGTTTATTTTTAATACTTCTGTTGTTTGTGGTTTAACAGTATTAATCAATGATTTCTCATAACGTCACAAAAAATAATCCAATGGAATTAGATCGCATGATCTTGGTGACCAATTGATTGATCTATTTCGTGAAATAATGGCTTATTAATTTTTTTTAGTAGATCTATTGAATTTTTTATAGTTTTTAAGCGTTGTTGAAGTATTTAACGTTCTATGATAATTTATTATACTATACTGAGTTGAAATGTCCAAATAAACTGAAAAAAATTGAAACATGGCTGCCAACAGTTGCCAAATTTCTGCCATTCTTATTAAAAAACTTTATATAATTGAAAAGTATAAATTTTGAATTTTATAATAGACATTTGATTTATATCGTACTTCTTACGTTAATTGAAGTTGAACAATAAATAAACGAAGTATAATACAATATATAGTTTAATTTTTCTAATTATAAAATTAAATAACATAGTACTTTTTTAAAAAAAATATTTTATAATACATTAAATAATTTAAATATTTCTTTCATCAACAGTATATAATTATTTATGATAAGTATGTAATAATTCACTTTGTAATATTTCACACTGTAACATTTCTTTTAAATTATTCAAATACATTTTTATATATGATAAAAAAATCTCTCGCTAATCTCCATCCTTATCCATTTAAATCGACAGTCATCAAAACTTAATCATGTTTTAAGCACCTGTTTTATAAAATGTAGCTATAAAACGTATAAAACTCTATTTTATCATGTTTATGAGTGTCCTCTTATCAAGGTTTACTAACTTTAACAATTTAATATCTTTTGTATTTTATCTATACAAATCCTTTAATGTTACTACATTTTTTTTAGGAATATGAATTTTTTATACTTCAAACTATTTAACATTTTCGTCTTATTATTAGTTAACTTTTTTATAAAAATCTATTGCTCTCATATTAACAACTTGTAGTCATATATCTAGAATATAACAGTAATTACGTTGATTTATGATACAGTTAAAAGTTTGAAAGTTTATAGTTCGAATTTTCATATTTTTCAGATAACTGAAATATATATATATATATATATATATATATATATATATATATATATATATATATATAGTTATATTAATATAAAACGAATTTTTGTTAGCAAAAAATATAAACATTTTATAAAATTCACTTTGATTAAAATTAATATTTATAGATTTAATTTTATGAATTAAAAAAAGTTTTTTAAGATATATATATATTCATTTTATTTTAAAAGTTATTTCATTTTTACATTTTTAATCTTTGAACTTTTTTTTAAAGAACAAGACTTAGATGTTAAGTTACATTTTATCATTTTTAAATTTATTGTAAATATTAAGCTCAATTCCTTGTCTCGTTGACAAACCATATTACAAGTTTCAATTTGCTCTGTAATTATATTTGGATACTCTACTTAAAAAAAATAATGAAAACTTTTTGTTACGTGTTAAGGTACTACAGTTCTACTTTAAAATCGATATAAAATCACGTTGATCTGAAGTAGCATTTTTTGAATACCAATCTAATAATTTCCATAATTGGCTTTTTGTTGCCATGGCAATCCTTTGAAACGAAGAGCGTGTTAGGCTGAAATTTGAAAAGAAAAGTGTTTTATTGCTACCATCGTTATAAATAGTATTTTTCTTTCAGTTGTTCATCAAATAATAATTTGCGTTGTATTGTAATAATAGGTACTCGCTGATTAAAAAATACATAGTTCTTTATTCAAATAAAATTTTCTTAGACGTATGTGCAATTTATATATATATATATATATATATATATATATATATATATATTCATATTCATATTTCTCACCAATCCTCTGGTTACCGTGGTTAGTATGACCAAATATCAACAAATGATAAATTTATTAAAGCTTTTGCCTAAAAGAAGACCTATAAAAATTGATATGATGATAATAATGGTTATTTATATATATATATATATATACTGGGGTCGTTTGTTAAGTATGGTAAAAAAGGAAAACTAAATTGAAAAATCTAATTAAATTAATTTTTAATTAAATTAAACAATAAATAAATTTACCATAATTATCAAACGACCTTGTATATATGTGTGTGCATGTGTGTTTATTAGTAAAATAACTCTCAACAATCCTTTATTATAATAGAATCTAATTTTTTATTACTATAATTGATATTTTCACTTGATAACAACATTTTTGTAACAAATAAAGTAACTGTTTTTCCATTAAAAATAATTTTCCTTGACCAGTTCATTTTCAGTTTAAACAAGTATTATGGTTATAACGTCCTTCTTAACTGTGTTTTTTTTTAAAAAAAAAAAAAAACAATTTTTATTTTTTATCTCAACATGCATTTTTCCATGTTTCTTTATTATCTTGACGCTCTGAATTTTTTTTAATATTTAATATCCATGTTTCTGCGATGAATGAGAGTAGGTAGAATGCATTAATTAAAACCTTTTTCAAATATAATAAATATTCGTTTCATAATATTATTTTTTTAAATTAACATAACCCAATTGATATTAATTTCAATTTTTGTTCAAATCGTCTATAAATGCTACTTTTGTTCTAGCAAGTTTTTCTAAATAATTTTTTAACTGCTATTTTTATTTGTTTTAATTCGATTTTTCTATAATCTACAAATGTACATTTTTTACTAAACTTTATAATGAGATCAAGTTTATTATAATTTTCATCTCATTTTTCTCTTTTTGATTACATCTGGGTTTGTTAAAAAGATAACAATTTCATCAACAAGTCATACGTGACTAAATATCTCTCCATTTACTTTTTATCCTTTATATTCTCAATTCAATGTTTAAATACATTCTGCTAGTACTGATATATTATCACTTAATCTCATTCTGTTCAAATTTTAAATGTCGCTGTTTCTTCATGTACTTATTTGAAGGATCTAGTATTTCTATAAATATTTTTCAACTATTAAATATATATCTCCTCATTTCCTTGATTATTCAATACATTGAATATCATATATTTACACACACACACACACACACACACATATATATATATATGTATATATAAATTTGTGAAAAAATCCAACGATCAATATTTTATATTTTTTGTGACAAAATTTGACTTGAAACTCTTTTAGCTATGTTTTTCTGATCAAGTCAAAACATTTCAACGAAACATAGTAATCATGAATATAAAAACATAACTTTTACATCATTAACTTTTTATCATACTAACGACATGCAATGAATCACTTTATATATATATATATACATATACTGACTCATTTACACACACACTTGTATCATGTATATATATATATATATATATATATATATATGTATAACTAAATTTTGTGTACTCATGTATCATTAATATAATACGTTTTTTATTAGCTATTGACTGAAGAAGACAGTAAAATTAAATAAACTGAAACCAGTTATTCGATTGTAACACGCAACATTTAGTATTATAATTTTATTACTTTTGTTTTTATTGGAAAGTTTGAAAAGATAATTTACCAAACCATATTATAAAGCGATGTTTTTCGGCCATTTAAACTTTCTATACATTTTATAACATATAAACTTTCTATATATTTTATAATTGAAATGTATAATAACCATCATTGTGAACTGTGTGGGTTTTTAAAGCTTTCAAACTTACTTTAAAAATATACTTATGTAGAAATTTCGAAATTCGTGTTATATATATATATATATATATATATATATATATATATATGAGTGTGTGTGTGTGTGTTGTGTAATAAATAAAATATAATCCCTAATATAACTCATATATTCAATTAATTTCATATTTTGTAGATATTTTCTTGTTGATATAAAATATTCTATACAAATATTTCATATACTTTTTCAAATGGGATATTTACTTACAAAAAAGTATGTAAATATCAAAAATGGTATTAGTAAATATTTTAACCAATATATAATATTCGATTATATAAATTATTAATCGTTTTATGAATAAATAATTAAAATTTATATATAATTACTTTTTTGATATTTTTTTACAACCCTATTTTTTTAGAAAAATTTTTTAAAACATTTCATTTATATACGGATGCATATCATATATATATATATATATATAT
>CP092089.1:2332625-2370125 GCA_029203775.1 Neoneuromus ignobilis | reverse complement strand
GTACAAGCCCATCACCTCAATCTCCAACCTGGAAGACCAAGCTAGTTTTGATTGATATTGAATATTTTATTTCTCCAGTACACAATAAATATATAGGATATTTATTTAAGCATGACAGAACTTTAAATTGAATTCCTATCGAAAGTTATATCGAACCTAAAAAAACATCTATATATTTACTTGACACCTTACAATACCACAATAGTTTTAAAGTGTTCAATAATCACTTATTGTTCACTTTATTTATTCACTAGATTTTAAGAGAAAGGCTCTGACGATGATGGTGTCACCATCGAAATGCATCAGCTGTAATATTTATAAATAAAGTGAACAATAAGTGATTATTGAACACTTTAAAACTGTTGTGGTGTCGAGGTTAGAAATTCATTTGTGTTAAAGTAAATCACCCACGGTTCCAAAAAACAAATAAAATAAAATAGCTCACAATAATTATATTGTATTTAAATATTTTGAAGATTATTATTTTATTTATATGAGTGTTATTAATTGTATCATTAAATATTTAAAAAAATCTTCACATTTATATACATTATAATTTTCAAAAAATTTATCAATCTCTTTTTATACATATACCTATATATATATATATATAAAGAGAGAGAGAGAGAGATTTATTCTCTGTCAAAGAAAAAAATACCAATGGACAAGAAAAAATATTGATTGTCCACCTAAATATATAAAAACTTGAGAAAAGATTCATGGACGAATGGGATAGAAACATAAGAAAATTTGTCGTAATAGACTGAAAAAATGCATGATGTTTTGAAATAAAACATTTTGAAAAATATCTTCATCTAATAGTGGATAGAAAGAAGCTATTGATGAATATATATATGTAGAGAAAAATAAAGAGAAAGAGAGATGAAACACTTCAATATTTAATTCAAGATTAACATTCTTGAAGAAATAACATTTTGATCATTTTATTTTATTATTTCTTTCCTACATATTTTAATCATGGATTCTTAACAAGAAAATAATTCAAAATCGTCAAACAACTCAGAGAAATATAGAAATATATTACGAACAAAATTGAAATATAAGAAATAAAATGTATTTAAAATAAACAAAGTGGAAGATATAGTGGAATTAAAAAAAAAATGAGCTGAACTTGTAATAAAAGAAGACAACACTGGAAAATAATAATTATTAATTGCGAGTCAATAAAAAGAGTATTAAAGAGAGTTATAAAAATATTAATTTAAATATTAACGATTGGAGTGAATAAGTATATTATAAATTTTATTGGAGGATTGTGAAAAATGAATATAAAACAGAATATGAAACTGAAATAGTTAGGAAGAAAATCCAGTGAATTGATAGAGGTGTATTATATATATATATATATATATATATATATATATATATATATATATATGAGTATTATGTGTATGTGAATGAATAAAATTAGTCTAGTACTGCTATCTGCATCATAACTATTTTAATTAGTAATATCTATCTATATACGATTCCGCGTTTAAAACGAATTCGAGGTATTTCGTTCATAGGCATAGAAATATACATCACAGCCGAATTAAATTTTGTCTCAAAGATTACACGTATACACTAAATCCATTAAGTAACCTCTAACACCCAGATTAACATTTCAAAGTAAAGGTAACGCAGGCGAACAAGCATTAAACTATCACAGTAGTGTAGTATACTTAAGAATACAGTATTAGTAATATAACTAAAGCCTTTGTAGTTATACACGTTGAAGTTTACCTATGAGTATAAATAATTGCTATCATGATATGAATACATGAATCGGTTTTACATATTATTACTTTTATTTATAATATGTTTTTTTTTTAAACCGAACAAATATTTTTATCGTACGTTGTTATTATACTAACAAAAATTTTTTTTCAATTATTCTTTCGATATAGAATTAATTAAAAAATCCCGAATATAAATGGTATTTCTTGTTATCGATAAATACACACAAATATATATTGAATATTTAATCGTTTATTTATAAAAGTTAGAAAAGTCTAAAATTAAACAAAAAGTAATCTTTGCAAAACTTTTCAATGTTACATAGCTATTATCCACGTTGAAGTTAATATTTTTGAATTTCAACTGCATCTTTCAATATATCTTAATGTATACGGAACATTTTCATTTCTGAATAAACTTGTGATAACACAAGTGAAATGTCAAGTAACATCAAGATACAATGAAAACTTTGAACTCGACAAACAGCATTATTTTCTTCTTCAAACATGAAGATTAACTCATTAAGGTTTTTACTAATTTAACATTATTATTCAGTTGATTTATTTGTCCATTTTTTTAAAAAAAATACCCTTATAAATTTATTTATAACAAGTAAAAATATATATAAATTTACCATCTAGTTGATTTAAAAATTAAATAATTTCTTTTCACTATACAATTTTATCGTTTATGAACGCTAGTTAAAAAGTTAATGAAAAATAAGTGTTTCAATTTATATTTGGTCATGTTACTACCTTAAACTCGAGTTATTTACGAATTTTTTTGTAAAAATAGAACGATCATTCTAAGCATATTTCAAAATTGCAAAGTTGCTATAAAATATAACAAGGTTAGCGCATTCACCAGCTCTAAACACAATAGAGTGTCTATAAGATGAATTTGATAGAAGATTGAGGGATCAATACCTAAGCTTGATAGAACATTTACAAGAAATACGAGAGGATTCAGTTTTTTGGATAATAGTTTATATGTTTTTTTATAAAGAAATTTATGTTAAAATATTTCTAAAATCAATATGTATATAAAAAAAATAGAAAATGTTCATCAAAGTCTGATTTTTCATCAGAAAATATATAGCTATTTTAATACACGTGTCTTAAAAAATATTAATCAATAAAAGTTTTGTTTTAATAGATAATTAAATAGATTTGATTTTTTATACCAACATATGTTTGTGAGTCTAATTCTGACAACAAGAACCAAATTTCTCTACTATAATACTATGAAGAAAAGAACACATACTGAAGATGTTCTTAGTAAAGGAATTAATAGTTAAATCTAACTCCCAAAGCTCATACACACGTTTAAACTTAGTTGTACAACTCGATGTTCAACGACAACTTTTACAATGTGTACAGCACTTTCTAAGACGTGATTTTTCGAAAATTTTGTCACATGGAAATATTCACAACGAATACGAAATAATTATTGAGTAAAATAGAATATTCTAGATGAATAATAATAGCGTTATAATTTTTGAAAATTACACATCATGCACAAAAATACACACATATATTATATACACATATATATATATATATATATATATATATACACACATATGTATATATAAAGAACCTCTTCCTATTAACTTCTAGATGAACACCTTTCCCAAAACTTTTCACTTCCAAAGATATCCATTATCTTTCTCTTCCATTTCACACCGACAATTTTTCATGTTTATTTCTTATCTATCCATTGATCTGTTCTTAGGAATTTTTATATTTCTAGATTCCTAACAACAATTTCTGTTGACACACACATATGTGTATATACATACATATATACACACACACACACACACACACATATATATATATATATATATATATATATATATATATTATATACATGTATACATACATACATATATATATATATATATATATATATATATATATATATATATATATAATCAATTATTGGATTAAGTAGTGCCTCTAATGTGTTTTAATTTCAAATTTTTCATTTAATATTCCTTTCCTTTACTTAAATACTTAAATGTGATAAATAATTATTGATGTATTATTCATAAAAAATCAATACATGAAAAAACTATTTTAGCAATTAGTAGAAAATTATAAATTACTGTAATTTAGATATTATTTGTTTTTGATGTGAAAAATAAGTAATATATATATGTATATATATATATATATATATATATATATATATATATATATATATATATATATATATATATATACATATATACAGTATATATATATATATATATATATATATATATATATATATATATATATATATATATATATATATATATATATATATATATATATATATATATATATATATATATATATATATATATATATATATATATATATATATATATATATATATATATATATATATATATATATATATATATATATATATATATATATATATATATATATATATATATATATATATATATATATATATATATATATATATATATATATATATATATATATATATACATATATATATATATATATATATTAACTGTTGTTATTTAATTATTTATTCTCAAATAAAAAATTCACATTTTCATAATATGTTAAAATATAATTTAGTAACTGAAATAGTTAAGTCGTAATTATTTTATACACACCTGTAAAATTAATGGTTTTGAAAAATGTCAAATAAAATCAATAATCATTTTTTTAAAATATACATGAGAAATATATAGGTTCGTCTTAATTTGACGTCTATATTTGTGTTTTATTAAAAAGAAACAAAAGAAATTATACACATGTTTCCTTACATACCACCCAGTACACATGTTATTTTTTAATAAAACACAAATCTAGGCGTCACATTTGTATGACTCTCTATTTGTTGTAATACAAAAAGTATTAATGCTTAAATGAGTATAAATTATGGTATTTTATTAACTCTTTTCATTACATTTCAAAAGTAATTTAATTATGTAATTTGTATATTTCGAAATAAAATGTATTTATAAAAAAATATTGGATTTTATATATTGATTTTTAATTGAAATGTAGGTACAAAATAATCCTTAATTGTAGAAATTTGTAAACATATCTATATTTGAATATATTTATTAAATCATTAATATGGAAGAGTTGATATAAATTATTCGAAATAAAAATAATTCTCTTGTTAAATCATTTACACAACTTTATTTAAATTAAAAAGACGTAAACAGTAAATAATTTATGTATTATATAAACATTGCAAAATGTGAAATTTTGTAATAAAATTATCTCCGTAAATGAACAAACAGAAAGTTCCCACACAAGTCCATAAAATATTTAACACTACAGTTGTTTCATATTGTCAGTCTCGTTAATATTTCTCTGTTAAAATCCCCTGTATCACTTTAGTGTACTCTTATAGCCGCATTAGTTTCCACGATGTAAGTGCACGAGATGAACTCGTGTTTATGTAGATTAGGTATATGTTGCACCATTTGTGCAGGTGTTTAAGTACAACATAATATAGAAACCTATTTTCTATTGAACAAATTCTTACCTACGTAGTTTGTTGTATGCAGATAATATTCTATCTCTTGTATCTCAGTTTTACACGTTCATGTTATCTGCTGCTCGCTATAACTCATTTAAGATTCCTTAAGTTCTAAGCGCGGAAGGATTTCCACGTATACAAAGTTTGGATTAGTTTGAAAATTGGAACCCATCCATGATGTAGAGAAACAATTCGTAGAATCGGTGTTGGTGGTGAGATTTGATTTACTTGAATTGATTTAGATAGTTTGAATGAAGTTTTGTTGATTTAACTTTATTGGAATTTAATAGGTCTTATATTCGCTTTGAAATTATAGACAGAAGTGAGAGAATGACATTCTTTCAAAACTCACTTGAAAGCGATTTCGAATTGGAAACATCGTTCGACTTATATTGTTGAATAAAATTTTATGTTAACTGTTATTTTTCAACTTTATTGGAAAAAGTTTGTTATTTGAAGTTAAATTCTACTAAGATTTTTTTTTCAAAAAAAGCATCTAATTCTATCATCATATAAATAAAATACTATCTTACATATAAATATATACATATATGTTACTAAAATAAAAAAAGTTACATTTTTCAATCTTCACAATAACAAATAAACATGATATTCGTTTAAACGTAAATTTTAATTCACAAAATTTATATTTTATTTAATAAAAACTGAAAATGTAATTATTGTTATTTTGAAAATAACAATTTATTAAATGGAATATTTGTACATAAACAATTTCATATTCTCTTCATATATTTTTTCTTATAATAAGCATGTCTTAAAAATATATATTATTTTCATTCCGTACATACACACATTCATATACAAAAAATAGAATATCGGATAATTTCTTTTTATTCTTTACTGCAAGAATTTCTAATTATTTTAACAACTGTACATTTAATAACTTTTTATGCACTTTAAGATAATAATAATAATAAAATGTATGTGCCCTTTTATAATAAAATGCATTTTTTCAAAAGATAAATTATCAATTATACAAAAAATAGCTGCAAATTAATAAAAATTTATTCAAGGACTTACAACCTAATATTTGGTCCAATATACCTTACTGATCAATAATGCAACACATCTTCATGGTATCATAATAATTAATTATTGGCATCTTTTAATAGAAATAAACTTCCAGTGTCCACTCTAAAACATTAATCTTATTACGACTAAAGCAATCTTTTACTAATCTACTTGTATGCTAAGGGTTTTTGTCCTGTTGATATACTCATTTTAATGGCATGTCTCATTCAGCATATGGGAGTATTGTATTTTCTAATATTTACACATACAAAATGGCAGTCATGTTACCTTTGATGAAGAATATAGTCTTTGTACCATTATATAAAAACTACTCCAAATATTGTTTTTCGATCCACCGTGTTTTACAATTTTAACTACGTACTTTGGGTCATATTGACTATTCTGACCTTTTTTACAAACTGTCTTTGACTTTTAAAATCAAAAAATATAATTTTTGTTTTGTTTGACCACAAAATATTCCACAATTTTTTAAAAAACATACTGCTATTTTCTGCACATATTATATATATATATATATATAACTCGTGTATATATATATATATATATATATATATATATATATATATAACTCGTGTATATATATATATATATATATATATATATATACAATTAAAAAAACTTAAACCTGATAAAAAAGGTCCTAAAACCGTCTATCAATAACTTATATCTAGACGTTAGTAGATAAAACAGTTCCAGAAAGATAATGTTTCTTACCGCACATCAAAACTAAATATGGTTTATTGTTAAAATAATAATGAAAATTCTTGAATTAGCCTCTTCAGTATGTAGACCTGAATCTAATTAAAAATTTATGATTAGTGTTAAAGAAAAATGTGGCTAATCATAAATCAAAAACAAATTTGATTTAGGAAACAAATTATTTTCAAATGGGACAACAATTTTAATAGATTTTTTTGTAAAAAAATAGTTGATAATATGCCTGAAAAACTATTTGCATTTGATTATTCGGTTATTTTTGTTTAAAATATATAATATTAATTAAAGTAGAGGGAGTTTTTTTTTAATAACATTATATATATATATATATATATATATATATATATATATATATATATATATATATCTGTGTGTGTGTTGTGTATTTTTGTAAAAAAATATTTAAAAAAAAATACAATCTATAATTGAATGCACATTTTACGAAACACAATTTCAAACATGAAAACACTTGACGAACAAAAATAACGTTAATTCGATCACTGTCTAACGACTGAAACGGGGAACATCTACACATACGTGAAATGATGTCTCGCGAGACCGTTTCAGACGTAGATGTACGCAGCGTTGGTTATATAATCCCATTTGTATTTTGCACATAGTTTTAAAGGTCTCCCCATACACGCGGCAACTTGAACTCATGACGTTATCCTCTACAACACCTCTTTGTTTCATAGTACCGTGCATGTAACCCTTTTTGCGTCAAGACATAAGGGCCTTAACAACACCTGTCGTCTATAGATGTTCGCTTGTGTTTCAGTACATCTAAATTTGTTATATTTTTGACAGTTATTTTGTTACGTTCTATATATTTTATTTTATTATGTAAATGATTTATCTTATACGAAACACATAACAAAACAACTACTACATCTACATAAATTATATTCGTAAATAATAATATGTACACACACACACACACACACACACACACACACACATATATATATATATATATATAATATTTATATGTTACCATAATATTAATTATTTGTACATTTTTTTTGTTTACTCTTGCAAGTACCTTTATTAAAATAATTTTCATTAGAGTTAATTAAAAATATATTAATATAATTGTAAAGTATTCCAAATGTAAAGGATTATTGTCTAAATTTAGAAATTATTTCAGTTAATTTATATTAATTTTAATAATTTATTCGTAACAGATATTTCAAATAATTTAATGGTAAATAAAATAAACATTAAATAAAAAAAATATTTTTCTCGTTATATAACATTTGAAATGTTATGTCGAATTTGTCTTATGAAATTATTATGTGATCGTAGTGTTTGAAAGAGTATAAAAAATATATAATTATTGACTTTTTTCTTTATATAATTGAAAAAATCTAAATCTAGAAACTGTAGTAATAAGGATATAACCTTCAGTACTACTTCAGTTTCATTTAAATGAAATTTTATTTGAAAATAATTTTCATGTTTATTATATAACAATAAATATTTTTAAAAATTAATAACATGGACATTTATATTTCTAAAATTATCAAGTGGTAATGAAAATATTTTATTAATTTTTATACATAGATATATTTACAATAGTAAAATTCCATGTAAAAAATACTATTCTACTTTTAAAAAATATTTTTAAAAGTTTGATGTAAATAAACAATAAACACTATTTCTTGTGGAATATAATGATAATATTCCAAGAAGTTTCAACAAGTTTTCAAAATAAACAATAGACCATTACTGCGTTACACTATCCTGATTTATAATTTCCATTGTGTGTTAAAAGTTTTCATAAAGTAAATTTTTTTGCTTAAAAATTTACTAGATGTGATATGACTTTTAATTCTTTTTATTAAAAATTAAAACCTGTTTTAATAAAACATTAAATACTAAGAATACAATGGTGTAACTGATTTCTCACATATACATATATATATATATATATATATATATATATATATATATATAATATTTGTATACCACCATAATATTATTAAATATTTTTTTCATTTTCTTTGACATCTTTATTAAAATAATCTCATCAAAGGTAATTAAAAATTCACTAATTTAATAATAAAGCATTCCAACTGTAATGGATTATTGTCTAAATTTAAAAATTATTTTATTGAATTTATATTAATTTCAATAATTTATACATTACAGATATTTCAAATAATTCAATGTTAAAATAGTATTCACATGAAATATAGTATAAAAAAATCCAATATAAAAATATTATTATTCACTTTCTTTTCTTTGCATAATGGAAAAAATCTAAATAAAAAATGGTCCAAATGTGACTGAAAGATATAATCTTTAGTCTTGATTTATATCCTTCAGTTTTATTTGGATTATCCTGTAGATTATTTCAATGTGTTAATGTATTTGTGTATATATATATATAGGATGTCCCATTATTTCATTTTTTGTATATAGATGTTCTTCGTCCTCATATTTCTAGATACCTGGTCTCTGACGTACCTAGGAGTGTATGGCATACCTCGATGATCGACATATGTCTTCGTATCATTTTTTCTAGGTCTTCATATTATAGTTTTTCATTTTTCACCATTTAGGAAAAAAATTAAAAAAGCAGATAAACATCATTAAACTGGTGTATTATTAACCCTCACCCTGTCCTATTTTTTTTTAAGTTTAGTTGTTATTCGTCTTCTAATAATTGTGTGCCTAGTCATTGACGTACCTAAGGGTATATAACGTACCCCTATGCTTGTCATTCATCATCTTATCATTTGTTCTAAGTCTTCATATTTAATTTTGAAACATCAATCTTCATCTGGGTAAAATTTCAAAAAACACAAACATATTTATGGTGATGATGATGAGTGTAGACCCTCACCCACCCACCCACCTATATTGACTCGTTGACCCTATCAATCGTTTTTGATTTATTTATTACTTGCAACTGACCTATATTCTATCATAAGTGCAAAATTTAATTTTGAACTAAAACATCTTTTTTGAATTAGCAATGATTGTTTTTTTAAACGATGATAAATGTGCTCTCCTGATGGAACATCCTATATATATATCAGTCAAATTTTATTTTAAAATTATTTTCGTTAATTATGTAACAATAATATTTTCAAAAATTAATAATATGGAATTTTGTATTTCTATAATTACGAAGTGGTAATAAAAATATTTTAATTATTTCTATATATACATATATTTTCTTTAGTAAAATTCTGTATAAAAAAATAATGTGATATTTATACAAAGTGTTTTTGTAGTATAATATAAATAAACATTATTTCTAAGAAATTTTGTAGAATATAATGACAATTTCCGAAAAATTTCAATAAGTTTCGAGAATAAACAATAGACCATTACTATGTTACATCATCCTGATTTATTTTATAAGTTTTTACCAAATAATTTTTTTACTATTAAAATTTGATATGACTTTTTACTACCTTGTATTAAAAATTAAAAACTGTTTTAATAAAACTTAAATATTGGAAAAACAATAGTGCAACTAGATTCATATATATGTATATATATATATATATATATATATATATATATATATATATATATATATATACACAAATACACACATACATACACACACACATTAGAATTTGGAATTTTCACTCTAAAACTAAAATAAATTTTAAACTATGTCTACTTAATAAAACTTTTCTTTTTAATTTTTTCATTCCTGTTAACAACTTTAAAGAAAATATCATATTTGAGAAAGATATATAAAATTATATAATAAATTTGGGTTTGTAAGGCTAAGTAAAGTAATTAAGGAATAAAGATTCATTTAAATATATAAGACCTTGTATATAATTAACGTTCTATAAAAATGTTTGTATTTAATTAAATATATTTGAATTATAGTGTCACAAAAAATTCAGAAATGTATTGTTGTTTATTATTAAGTTAATTTTTCGGTTTTGATATTCAGAATAGGTGAATTTTCAATTTTCTATTTATTTATATATATATATATATCTTGTCACGCATTCAAAAGAGAAAAAAATGAAAGGACAGAAAAAAGGGCTACACAAGCAAATACATACATATATGTATATGTGCTTGTATATATGTTTATTATTATGTATATTAGAAAATACAAAATAAGACAGCGACACATAGCCTATGTAAAAATATTCCGAATGCGTTACATTTGTGCATCAACATCAGATAGAAAGCGAATACGACGTCGCGATCGTCATACAGCACGTCGTCTTCTTGGCGAAATGGAATACAAGACCAGCGCTGAATGAATTTGAATATCAATTCCGTGCTCCAGAAGTCTCCACGCCATCTGGTATCAAGGGGACGGTGGCATTGCTCCGCTTCTGTGTTGATGTGTATTCCATATAAGTATATGACCTCGCAATTTCACACAAAATCGAGATTGTTTTATGATGGCTTTTGTGTCAACGTTCAGCCGAAGCGGCAAATAATTTGCGAAAGTGCTCGGAATAATGGAAAGCATATGCAGTACAAAAATAATGTCTACCATCACTCACGAGATTTCTACTCAACTCTATTTTGTTTTCTTTTTTCTGTATTTACTGAAGTGTGTTTGATTGATTTTTTTTCGAAAGACTGTTGCTGTCTGTTAAACGATTTACTCAATTTTGTACGTGAAGTGATTTTGTTGTTTCTTTCTTGTTTTCAATTTAGTACGATTTTATATATGTGGTTCAAACATACAAATACATCAAACTCTTCACTTTACGTACATGTTTACATATCAAAACGTACACATAAAAAAATACATACACACATACACATTATCTATATATATATATATATATATATATATAATGAAATTTAATCTTTTTTAACATATAAATTGAACACAGCATATATAGAAACCATACACTATTCTTCAAGGAAAAATAAATCTCTTTTAATGTATCTTTAAATTTTGTTATCGATATTTTTCAAAAAACATTTTTTCTCATTCTAGTGTTATAATCGCTTTTTCTCTTTGATATCGAGCACGTATATTTTTTCATGAATAATTTATTTTTAATACTATTTTTATATTTTAATTCCCCTCTCTATTTATATATATATATATATATATATATATATATATATATATAAATGTATATATGAAGTGAAAGAAAATAAGAACAGTAATTCTCAGTACTAGTTTGAATTTGATTATCATTACTATGCGATTTTCATTAAAAAGTAAGCATTAATTATATAGAGTCATTTAAATGTGATGCATAGTTTTGTGTTTTATTAAAAAGAAACTATACACATGTTTCCCTGCACACCACCTTATACACAATTTTCTTTTTAATAAAACATAAATCTAGGCGTCACATTTGGATGATCCTAAACATACAATATATATATTGGTCCAAATGAGATTAAAGGGTTTAAAAATAGATTTACTTACTTATTATCATTTAATATAATTTTATCTACGCTGTGTAATATTATAGACGTTGTTTTTATATAGATAGTTTTTTTAAGCGTGATATAATTTTAAATTGAATTCCTATCAAAAGTTCTATCGAATTTAAAAAAATATATTTTATATGTATAAATGATGATGTATTTGTGTGTGTACGTATGTGTATGAGTATATATATATATATATATATATATATATATATATATATATATATATATATATATGGTAGCATTCATTGAGGCTCTCGTCCAGTAGTGGTGATATACACAAGTTTATGATTGATATACGAGGGTCAGACAATTTAATGCGACCGATGTGATACCTGCTACCGTATAATGTGTGTGTGTGTGTGTGTGTGTGTTGTGTGATGTGTTTATGGGTTAGATACAATGTTCAATAAGATTCATTTTAAATTTCTATCACATTTTAAAAAATATCTTTTATAAATTTTTTGTTTTATATATATATATATATATATATATAACTTTTATTTATATTATATTATTTAAATTAGGCCCGTACAACCTGCGACCCCTCTAAAATTTTTGTGCGGCCCACAGCACAAAATATAATATTTAAAAAAAATAAAAGCGAAGTAAATTGTGATAATTTATTTAGATACACAATGTTTGTTTAAAATTTATTTCTATTATAAAAAATGTAACAATGTCTCTCTCAACAAGCTACAGATAAAAAAACACCTTACTTAGCAATACCGTTTCTTAGTAACATGTGTATATAAATGTACAAGTGTTTAATAATGACGTTTTTATGAATTTTTTTTACCAAAAAAAATTTTTTTGTTAAATTTTTCTATAATAAAATTCTATAATAAAACTAATAATTATTAACAATATTTTTATATACCATTTTAGAATTCAAATTATTTCATTCTGGTACATGGAATTATACAAATACTTATGAAAATGTATTTATAGGTTAAGTTCATTATTTAGAATATCTGTGTAAAAATTTGAGATTTATTAAAATGAACAGTTCGTTTAAATCTTTCATTGGTAAAGTCTTTAAAGTTTCATCTGTATTTTAGAAATACAAGTGTTTGTAACTCAATTTTTTTTCTCTACTTTAATTTACGATAAAAATATTTTTTTGCTGTTTATATCAAGCCTGTGCAACCTATGGCATAGAATTAATTATTTTTTAAAAAATACAAACAAAGTAAATTGAAATAATTTATTTAGATATACAATATTTTTCTCAAATTTATTGCTATTAAAAAATGTAACAACATTTCTCTCAATAAACTGCACATAAAATATACCGTTTCTTAGTAACACCAATATAAAAATGTACAAATAATTAATAATAACATTTTTGTACAATGTTTCTACCAAAGAAGTGTTTTTTTAACTTTTTGTATAATAAAATGATAAATCTCAAGGTTAACACATTTGCATTTAATTATTCAAAATATCTCTGGATCCACCATAACTAGAGAACATCATATCCCCTGCCTTGATAGAAAATAGTGTGGCCTGCTAAAATTTTACGAAACTTGTAATTGGCCCTTTCACTTAAAAAGTTACATGGACTTGATTTAAATGAATTGTAAATTAGTAACAATTTAAATATTTTTTTAAGAACCATTTTATAAATATTAAAAATCATATTTTTTAAAAATAATTGTGTATTTCAAAATTATCTTTCCATATATTTTACTTAAAATTCAATAGATTGTAATTGAATTAATAAATACTTTACAAAGCCTTTTCAGTTAATTTATTTATTATCTTATATACTACAAAATTGATTACTTTATATTTTTTGCAATATGAACATATTATTTTATAAAATAAATAAAAAATAAGAAATGAACAATTTCATTTAATATAAAACATATTGTTAATTATAAATAAAAACTTTCATTATTTTTAATACTTGAAGATAAAACAAAAATATTACCTGAATAGAATACTCCAATGGCTGAAATTACAAATGTCGTCTTTTTAATATAAAACACAACCGCACCTGCTAACTTTATACTTCTTTCTCTCTATATTTTTTAAATACTTAAATAAGCAAATACGTTGATATAAAATAAAGAATGTTGTGTGTGTGTATGTATATATATATATATATATATATATATATATATATATATATATATATATATATATATATATATATATATATATATATATATATATATATATATATATATATATATATATATATATATATATAAATAAAATGTAAATACATATAACCGCAATGCTGATCTGTAGAAAATTTGAAACCGGAAAATCCATTTCTTATATTTTCATTTTTAAACTATATATATATATAGCAAAAGACATAAATTCTTCTTTTGGTGACGAAGAAAATATTAAAATTCTTTTGTGTTCGACAAAATTTTTTGAATATATTATGACGCGCCATTCTGCTGAAAAAATGGTTGTGAAATACTTCAGTATATCATAGATAAACAGTGAAGTGATATAAAAAAAGAACTTTTTTACAGAGTCGAGCAAGAAATACTGTGTTTTCATACACTGTCAGTATATTTACTGTGATGTTGTGTTGGGTTCAGAAGGAATCTGGTATGTATATTATGGATATCGCCTTGACCGCAAATGTTGGTTTAAGCGTCAGGATAGTAGGATGTACTTCTCCCCCACAAGTGCTGCAGTAGTTGTGAGGGTCACACTGAAACAAGTGAGACTGGATAATGTCCGTCTAGTATGGCGGGGAATTGCTGATTATTATAATATTCCAGTTAATTCTATTATCGTATTTGTAATAATGTTGTTGGCTATTTCAATCAAATTAAGATCATATTTACTTATATTTGAAGAATACTGAATTTATCACAATTATTAAAAAATATTTTTTTCTATTCACTAACGTTTATAAAATCATAATCGATTGATCGAGTAATTAAATAAAAATTATCAACAAGATGATTTCAATTTTAATTTTTTTATTACATGTAAGATGAAAATGTTTTTTCAACCCTAAGTGATATTTTAACTTAAAAAATGATTATATATATATATAAACACACTATATATAATAATTATTTTAAATGGTTATTTAATTTTATGTTCATTTCTTACATTAAATTAATCTTACTTTTTGATTATTATCATTTATATTAATCTTTTATATATGGCATAGAAAAATTCTATAGCACCCTATATATTAATTTAAAATATATTAGGTAAAGCAGAAAGAAATGTCGTTTTTTTACAATGTGAAAACATTTATTTAAAAAAAAATACAGAATATTTATTCCGATAGATAATTTCCATGGCTATTTATAATATCTTGCCACAATTTAGGCAATCTTTTGATGCCTCTTTTATAAAATTCTGGCTGCTTTGACTTGAAAAAGGCATCCAAGTGTTTTCGAACATCATTATCCGAATTATTTTTTTTATCTCGAAACGAATGCTCCGTACTTCGGAAGAAATGATAATCAGAAGGCGCAATATCGATAGAGTAAGGTGGATGAGGCAGCAGCTCTAAATCCAGTTCCTTAATTTTTTCCTGGGTAATTCTCGATGCATGCGGCCTCGCATTGTCGTGCTGCAAGATGCGACGTTGATTATTCACCAGAACGGATCGTTTTTTTAGTAATTCTGCCTTTAATCTTTCTAATTGCCCACAGTAGACCTCGGCTGTGATAGACTGACCAGGTTTTAATAATTCATAATGAATCACACCCGAAATATCCCACCAGATACATAAAATAACCTTCTTTAAAGTCAAAGATGGTTGAAGTGTTGAAACCGATATTTGACCTGGAGAAAACCATTGATTTTTTTATGTGGATTGCTATAAAGGATCTATTTTTCGTCTCCAGTAACAATTCTTTTCAGAAACGGATCGATTTCATACCTGATCACCAGCAAAGATCAAATGGTTACTCGCTAATCTAAAGCCAACGGCGATAGATCGTGCGTAACCCAAACCCCCTGTCAGTGTTTTTGCCGAGCTTTTTTAAATTACTTTTTATAGTCGACCAGGGGCAAGCGATGTTCTGCGACAATTCCTTAATGGTTTTGCGCGGATCTGAATCCATCGATGATTTTAACACGTCGTCATCGATTTTTTGTGGTCTTCCCGATTTTGGCTTATCCGTAAGATTTCTGTCGTCGTTTTTAAATTGTTTGACCAGCGTTGGCATTCACGGATATTCAAGATTTCGACGTAAGTTTCATTAACATTTTCTGTAGTTTCTTTGGGCTTTAATCCTTTATTAAACAAAAATAACAAAATACACCGCAACTGCATCTCTGAGATCTCTGGCACTGACATTTTTACTATCAGTAAAAATAAAAAATATGAAATGAAAACAGTAACAGTATTAACAGAGCTTCAAAATAATACCAATATTGACATATTTACTCGACGGCAGCCTCACGATAAATTGGTTTTAAAACGACATAAAAAAACGACATTTCTCTACCTAATAAAATTTAAGTAAATATTATTAATTAAAACTAGAACAAATATAAAAAAATATATTTTGTTGCATGCAATAGCAGGTATTGTTTTACAAAAAAAATGTTTACGTTCTGAAAAACTGTTATTTTATTAATGTAATTAAAATTTTATAATGATTACAAATTTAATTCTACTTCTAAAATGTTATTCATTTTTACTATTAAAGAAAAACCAACTTGAAATTTAACCTTACATAACGTAATATAATATTTTAATAGAAGATTCTTTAAATACAACGTACAACAATACAAAAAAATAAAATAATGGATACGTATATAATTATATTTAGTTGCTCTGCCAAAAGTAATTATTGTAGTTGTGTTGTAATTAGCATTTGTAGTTCAAGTAATTGTAATTAACATATCAATGAGGAATATACACTTAAACATTTGAGAAAAATATGAAGAAAAATCACTAACCTGATATTTTTCAGTATCATATATTTTATACATTTTTAATTTTAGTGTTCGATAAAAAACATTTTTAAACAAGTTGATTACTCACTCAAATACCACAAAATTTAATAACAGTGTTCAGTTATTTATACTGGATTTATATTAACATGTAAAATAATATTCATTTATAAATTTTACTATTAATTATTAAAATTCCAAATATTAATATTTCACATTATTGAACAATCATGCTCTAATGCATTTAATTTGTATAATTATGAAAAAAATGCTTTTTTAATAACATTTCAATTGATGTTTTTGTATAAATAATATCTTTTATATTTAATTCAAATTTAATATATTTATATGTAGAGTATGAATGAAAAACCGATATAAAAAATGTGCGGGAAAGTTTACAATTTTATGAAAATTACATACTTGAGTAAATTTCAAACGTATGTGAATATAAAAAATATATAGTATAGAACAAATTATTAAATGAAATAGTCGTTGCGTAAAAAGGTTTTAGGAATTTACTTCTTTATTAAATATATGAACAAATATATTTTTTTATTTAATAGAACTTTTTGAAACGATTTTTTTTTTCATTTTACGTTTTAATATACTTTATATCATTTATGTTTTTGTATTTATCTGTATTTTAGAATTGTCTATATACTGTCTTAATAAAATCAGTTAAATTATGATTTATTCTTATAACATATTTAAACGAAATTTAAAATTGAACATTGTAGGAATATAATTCTTTTATTCATTTTTAATTCTCGTACGTTAAAATAATATATTTCGTTTTAATAACAATAATTTATATAATTGTGACTTTTTTTATAATTTTAAAACATTCAATTCTTAAGAATAAAATTTATAGTAAGGCTTATGATCAGTATTACTTTCAACAATTTTTTTAAACGATTAAATTTTTGTGTACCTCTTAAATATTGATAATATTGTGAAAAAATATTTATTTTTTCATACAAATAAATCACATTTCAATGCCACAAGAGAGACAGGGGGCTACTTAATTGAGATGAAAAGTGCCTGTCTAAGGAAGTAAATTCTGAAAAATCCTCACTAGTCCGCCTAGACAGCGTGGTTTATCCAAATACTAACGAATGGTGAAAATTAATGAAGCTTTTACTCAACAATGGGCTAATATAAGCTGATATGGTATATATATATATATATATATATATATATATATCATCAGTCTTTTTCAATCTACTACTGAATGAAGGCCTCTTCCAAAAGTTTCAACTTCAACAGATCCAATGACTCCATTTTCCAATTCATACCTACGAATTTCCTTATCTCTCTATCCCATCTATTCATTGGTCTCTTTTTGGGCCTTTTTATATCTCAAATTTTTAACCAATAATTGCTTCTTGTTCATTGATGATATCCTCTTTTTGCTGTATGACAGACACATTTTCATTTTAAAATTTTCACTATTGCTATAATATCTGTAACTTTTGTTTTCTTTCTGATCCATTCATTTTTCTTGTTATCTTTTTGTATCATTTCTAACCTATACAAGTTATATGAAATACATGTAACTTTCCCAAGAGTAGACACCGGGTTGATTGTTGAAAAATAATTTCCTTAGGAATTACTATAAAAAACGCGACAATCGATTTTTGAATTAAATAAAATATCGTAATAATGAGAACTAGAGGTTTCTTTGTTACTTATTACACTTGGTAACATCAGTTTTACACTGGACGTTGCAAGAACAACATCAATTCTGAAATGGAGGATGCAACCAAGAAGAACTCCTCAAGTCACTGTTGATTGATAATTGAAGAACGATGATTTTAAACATTGTAATTGATTGATTGATGATCAATAAAAATGTCTTATTTTAATTATTGTGATTTCAATTATTTAAAATAAAACTTACACACATACACACACACATACATAAATATATATATATATATATATATATATATATATATATATATATGTATGTATGTATGTATGTATGTATGTATATGTGTGTGTGAATGTGTGTGTATATATCCTAGGTCTCGTTTTACACGGTACTTTTTACATTATTCACATTTATGTGAGTCGTTTGATAAGTATGGTAAATTTACTTATTGTTTAATTGATTTAATTAATTAATTTAATTAAATTTTTCAATTTAGGTATTTTTACTTTTTTACCATACTTATCAAATGATCTTCGTTCACATTTTTTTAACACATTTTATTCACATTCACAGGGTTTTTTCATACGTTTTACTTAATGTTTTTTCTTAATAAAATGCAACAATAAATAAAATGTCTGTTTTTAAAAAATATATATTTTTTATTTTCCTTAACACATTAATTTTTTTTAATGTGTATATTAAATAAAATGTTTTTATTGAATGCATTTCTATATTTTAAATTGCTTTTTGTATAATTTACGTTTGTTTAACACAAGTTTGTTGCAAATCAATTTTCACACTACTTTTTTACACGATATGCATCCACCGTGTAAGAAGAAACGCAGGTGTGTGTATATATAAATGTTTTTAAGAATGGTAGAAAATAACATTGAAATCAGTTTAAATTTATATTGTTTTTTTAAAAAACACCTATATATATATTTATTTATTTGTGTGTGTGTGTGTATTTTTAAATAATAGTATTTTAAATTATTCATTTAATACAGAAAACTTTGATTACAAACACTTTTATGAATCTTAAAAAAGACATTTTGTTGTTAAGCAACTGCCAACCGAGATTTGTAGAATTCTGCAAAAAAAAATTGATTGCCTCATAAGTATTATTCGACGCATAAAATTCCACAAAATGAAAATACGTAATAAACATTATAATTGAATTTCCGATATTCGTAACTATACAACAACGACCACAGTCCATTATAATTCTCACAGACAATAAAGCAACAGAATGTACAAAATTCCCACATATTCTTACATTTATCACAATGTTTCGAAACTGGCAACTCGAACGAGCTCACTTTTTTACACACAGTTGAATTATTGTTATTGAATGTAGCCAATGAGGTTTGATCGAACAATTAACAAACAAAAGCGAAAACACGCATCGACAATTGACCATTCGATTCAGTTGTCTTTTTTATTATACATGTATTTTTTTCCGCTCTGACTCAGACTACAGCCACAGTACCATTCACGCATCCGCTTTTATTTGAAGTGTACGTATGTATGTATGTACATGTGCGTGAGTGGTGTGTATGTATATTCGCTACATCCCCATGTTCACTCAAAATACCCGCCCTAATTTTCATTTTATGTGAAGTGCTCAGCAGATAACTCAATTCCTTTGCGGCGTACCTTTTTGTACGTATGTTCTACATACGTGTATATACATACATATACATACATATATATATATATATATATATATATATATATATATATATATATATATATATATATATATATGTACATATATGCTTGTACGTATCACCACCTATGGTTCACTTTCTCTAATTTTATTTTGTAAAGGTATGTGAATTCGCTTTATCATCACATCTCTCCCACTTTATCTACTATACTAGCTGGATGAACTTCATTTGAATGCATTGAACAGTAAATTATATTTACGCTTACAAATTGTTCAAGGAAAATGTGTAAACACTTTATTTCTAACGTAATATTAATTTTTCTTTTTCAACAATATAAGCGAGCAAGATGTTAGTTTTGATATATTCTTTGTTTTATATATCTTCATATAAACATTAATTCTATATAATTACAGAGTTTTAATGAAGCTTAACTCCCTGGGTGATATTTTTTATTAAGAATTATAATTACAAAAACCGGATGGTTTTATTTTAATTTATATTCACTATTACATTTAATATTATTAGCAAAATTAGAAAAAGCATATATATATATATATATATATATATATATATATATAAAGAGAGAGAGAGAGAGAATAAGAAGATAAAAATATTTTAAATTATTTAATGTATCATATAAATTGCTGTTTAAAGATAATTTACATAAAGATAAATTTTCATATTGAAAATGAGAAATATAAAAAGTAAAATAAAAATTAAAAATATAGAAAATGAGAAATGGAAATATAAGTGAAATAAATAATAGATATGATTTCCTACATTTATATTTCTCCTTAGTATTTTTTTAAAAAAACTTTCATATTTGTATATTTGTAATAAAAATATATAATTATTTAATAATCAAGAAATGGAAATATAAGTGAAATAAATAATAGATATGCATTTCCTACATTTATATTTCTCCTTAGTATTTTTTTAAAAAAAACTTTCATATTTATATATTTATAATAAAAATATATAATTATTTAATAATCAAGAAATAGAAAAATATATGAAATTAATAATATACACATATTCATTTCCTTTCATTTATAGTTCTTCTTAGTATTTGTTTTAACTTTTATATTTGGATACTTATTATAAAAATGTATTTATTAATAATCAAAAAATAAAAATACTTGTGAAATAAATAATGCATATGAATTTCCTTTTATTTATAGTTCTGCTTAGTATTTTTTTATTTTTTTTTTATATTTGGACACTTAACAAAAATATATTTATTATGAATCAAGAAATAAAAATACATGTCAAATAAATAATACATATTAATTTCCATTCATTTATAGTTCTTAGTATCTTTTTAACTTTTATTTTTGGATATTTATTATAAAAAAATATTTATTTAATAATCAAGAAATAAAAATACCTGTGAAATAAATAATGCATATGAATTTCCTTTTATTTATAATTCTTTTTAGTATTTTTTTTAACTTTTACATTCGAATACTCATTATAAAAATATATTTGTTTAATAATCAAGAAATAAAAATACCTGTGAAATAAATAATGCATATGAATTTCCTTTTATTTATAGTTCTTCATAGTATTTTTTTAAATTTTTTATTGTTGAACACTTATTACAAAAATATATTTATTATGAATCAAGAATTAAAAATACATGTCATATAAATAATACATATGAATTTCCATTCATTTGTAGTTCTTAGTACCTTTTTTAAATTTTATTTTTGGATACTTATAAAAATATATTTTTTATTAATCAAAAAATAAAAATACATGTAAAATAAATAATATATATATATATATATATATATAAATTTTACATCATTTATAATTCTTTTTAATATTTTTTTAACTTTTACATTCGAATACTCATTATAAAAATATATTTGTTTAATAATCAAGAAATAAAAATACATGCGAAATAAATAATACATATGCATTTTCTTTAGCTTATAGTTTTTCTTGTATTTTTTAAACTTTTATTTTTGGATACTTAGTATAAAAATATATAATTTGTTATTATATTATATAAATTAATGAATTATATAAATAAATAACTTTAAATTATGTTTATTATTTAAACTATTTTTTCATTTGAAACCTTGAAAAATATTTAAATCAATTAAAACAGAGACATAAAATTAATGAAAATAATATTGAAACCCTTTGTTAGTCAACAATATATCAGGAGTAGAAAATAATTAATTATTTTCTTAAATACATAAATAGTATATTGTAAGCTGTTTATTGGATATAGAAATTAAAATCAGCATTAATGAATAATGAATATAACACAAATGAATTTTCATCCTCAATATTGCAATATACTCTAAAGTGTTCAATAATCACTTATTGTTCACTTGTTGTTTATTAGAATAATCAGCTAATGCACATTTCAATGGCGATGCCATCATCGTCAGTTTATAACAATAAGGCTCTGATGATGACATCGCCATCGATATGTGCATTAGTCCATTGTTATTATAGACAACAAAGTATACAATAAGTGATTATTGAACACTTGATAATATATTGTGGTGTTGGAGTGAAAATTTGTGTTAAAGTGAATTCACCATAGTTCCAAAACAAATATCGAATAATAAATAGTTTGTTAAAAAAAGTAAATAGTTTAGAATTTTGTATAATGAAAAATTAATAGAAATATGAACACTAATAATACATTTCAAATTTAAATTGTAACACCTCTTCGTAAAAAAGTATTTTGACATCAAATGGAAATTTTGATCCTTTTTTTAAAAAAAATGTTATTAGTTCTCTCTCTCTCTCTCTCTCTCTCTCTCTCTCTCTATATATATATATATATATATATATATATATATATATATATTAAAAATAAATAAAAATTAAATAATAAAGTAAAACTAATCCATTCATTCTGTATTTATTTCGTACTTCCTGAAAACTAGGTGCGCCATTTAATTTTCTACTATATTGAAACGTGAAAGTGTGGAAGTAAATTATTAAACTTTCAGAAACTTTAAGAGATATTTAGTTAGAACAAAAAGTAATTTATATAGTATATATTAATATTTATTAATTTTATATGGAATTTAAATATTCAAGGACCGCTAGTCTGGTTTATTATTCAGACAAAATAATATATAT
Organism: Neoneuromus ignobilis; assembly: GCA_029203775.1. Lineage (NCBI taxonomy): Eukaryota > Metazoa > Arthropoda > Insecta > Megaloptera > Corydalidae > Neoneuromus > Neoneuromus ignobilis. Next base: position 2,346,371 of record CP092089.1, on the reverse strand, counting down.
TAGAAGATAAAACCATATTTTTATTTTTTTTTTATTTCATTAGTTTCATTTAAACTCATTATTTTTTTTGTATATAAATTCAATATCCTTGTATTAAATAATACAATTTATTCTCTTGCATAAGCTTATTGTAAACAATTTACAAATTAGTTCTTATCTTCTTCAAAACAGTTCTTTTACATCATTTTATCGTTGAATATATCTTTGATATCCATCCTCTTTGATCCATTTAAAACTTATTCTTTATTCTGTTTACTTTCTGAACATTTTGAAAATAGACTTCTTTGACCTAAATGTTAATTTGGGGACTAAATGAAATCACATGTTGATAAATCGGATAACTAAATTAAATATTAATGCATATTTATTTATTTGTTATTTTAATTTTAGATATATTTTTATTTCCACACCTTATTGTTAACATTATTCATTGATGTCTATTTTAATAACTAAGTAATTATTATCAAAAGCAATGGTTTAAATTTACATTTTAAACTAATTAATACATTTTTACTCAATTCCGATTACTTCAGATATTATTCAAATATAAAAATCTTTTTTTTCGAATATTGTTTTCAGTTTGACATTTTTATCTATTTTTTATTCATTCAGTTATTTTTGACTTTCGTAGAAAATTTAGTAAGATGTAACTATTTTTTCACAAAATATAAAAATCTACATTAAATTGCTCAAACAAATTATTAAATAATTTTCATATATTTTTTAATCCAATACTATTTCATAACATTTTAAAAACATATAATAACTTATTTTCACTTACTATTGTACTTTGCTGAAAAGATTGAAATTTGTGTACATATGTGATTTTTACTTGATACTTTTCGACATTTTTGTTATAATACAAACACATTTACTAATGTAGCAATTCTAATATTATTTTTTTAAGAAAATTTGGTTGTATTACATAATTAATAAGTACAATAATCGATTAGAAATATAATACGTATATAAAAATAAATATTTCATATATGTGAGAATACTAGAATTTTTTAAAAATAAATAAATAAATACTACAACTAAAAAATAATAATTTAAAATATTACATTACAACAATCATACTTTCTTGTATATTTTCACATAAACAATGTTCTTATATTATTTTGCCTTTTTTATTTGTAGTGTTCGTAATTTTAAAATGTTATTTTCATATTATATATATATATATATATATATATATATATATATATATATATATATTTATATATATATATATAAAAGTATTTTACTAATCATAATTTTGTCTCTTAGAATTTTACTCTGTCTCATTTCCGTATAAAAGTTAAATACTTTATTTTCTCTAAAAAAGTATACATTAAATTGCTTTTCATGGCGTAAAACTATACTCTTGGGTTCTTTTATGTCTACTCACTTAAAAACCGGCGAGTTTTTTTTACAGAGCAAAAAATAAAGTATTATTTCTGTGGAAACTGCTTCCGACGTTCCTTGTAATTTTAAATTAAAAATAGTATGTAACTAAATAAATAGAAAAAATACTACGTGATGAGTTTTATAAAATTAATTGAAATAAGAAAAATGAAATCTTAATTAAAAATGGATATTGCTTTATAGTTAGAGACATATTTGATTCTATATACGAATGTCGATTATTTATACTGTGCTTTGTAAGAAACCAATCAACACATATTAAACTTGACCATCCTTGAATAATAATTATTACAAGGAAGGAGCATTTTAAGTTTACTTTTTTAAATAACATAGAAATATATTTTATTTATTTTTCATTTTTATATATTGAATAGGTTTTAAATATTGGAAAATGAAATATTTTTTTCATTAAATTTTATGAAAAACTAGTATACATTTGTAATATAGAAAATTTAATAAAAATATAATACACGAAGGGACATGCTATTCTCTAATGTATATATCAATGTTTTCCAGAGAGAGTTTTGTAAAGATAATACCCAAGAGTTTTCCTAAAGTTTGAAGTTTGGGAAATAGCTTATATAATTTTTTATACAGTTTTATAAAATGTTTATTGTTGGTTGCTTCTCAAGTGCTTGAAAAAAGTACAATATAAATCGAAAAATATTTCAAATGTTGCATGACAATTTTTTTAAAAAAAATTAATTTTATTATCTATTGACTATTTCAGTATATTATTATATCTGTAAATCGTTTTTTTAATTTAATTAGTACATAAAATACAATTAGTCTATTATATATTTTCTTTTTATCTAATATATATTTTTTAATAGCAAAACTGAAATTTATCTATTTTTTTTATTAATTATATATATATATATATATATATAAATTTAAAAATATGTGAATATGTATATATATATAAATATGTAAATACCATATTTATATAATAAAAGCAACCTTTTTCTGATTTTATTTCGAACGATTCTATAAAATGTATTCTTATTTTTATTTCAATTTACTCAAAGTCACTGATGCATTAAAAAATCGTATTGAATCTGTTCTACAGAAAATTAAAATCAATATTTAACAGAAATGTTCGTAACACTCAGCAATTTTTACGAATTTTTTTTGTTTTATTCGTATACTACCATTCAAAATTAAACAGACTTAATATTATATAAAACGTGATTTTATTTTATTAAAAGAGTATTTTATAAAGTATTTAAAGGTTTTGTTTTTTTAAAAAAAGGATTTTATATCGTTTTTATTTCATAGAATTTCATTTTTATCGTAGATCTCTAATTGTTTACGTTCTTGTGTATTAAAATGAATATGGAATATCAGTACAATGATTGTAAAATAAATTAATGGAAAAAAAAGACTGATTCAATTTTCCTAATGCGAATTCTACGAAAACTACAATTCAATCACGATAATTTACTCGATTGGCATTTAGCCAATACACAATGTTTGAATTTCTAGTTAGCGTGAAATGTGTATGAATAAAAAATATCAAAATAAATTCCGTTGACGTCAGTTTAGTGCATCGTGTTTTATATTCAAGTAAGGTATGATAAATTATAGCACTTCACAACGATTTGTTAATGCATACAGGCCCATCAGTGCTTTTATGATATACGATGCACTCAGTTAACTCTAACTACTGTACTACTTCACAGTAATACAAACTAAAACTCTCATATTCCACATTGCACCCATGTAAAACATTTTCAGTTTCGTATAAGTAAAAACACTTTAATTTTTCCGTTGCAGCTTTACATATTTTATTTTCATATGTGTTATTCTCGTTCACTTTATACGTTTATACAAAATCGTGTTACACGTCGACGTTTACATATTTTGTATTTTTTAGTTACTATTAAAGTGAATTTTGTATAAACAAAATATTATATGAAAATGATCGAATGATTTATTGATTCATATTAATAAACTTAAAATAGAATGAAACTCCGTTTTTTCTTAAAAAAAAAGTTGGTCATTATCAATTGAAATTAACTTTTATATAAGATATTTTCACTCCTTACTACTTTTAATATCGAAATATAGTGTTTGAAAAATCTATTTATAATCAAACATTTTTTTTATATTTTTAATAATTTATTCTTAATTAACCTAATATGAAAATTAATTATTACTTTTTAAAATTAAATAATGACCTTATCGGGAAAATAATACCTTTTAGTATTTTTTAATAATTATTTCAGCATTAGACCTAATTTTAATTAATTATTTTGATTAACATGATATTTCGTTAGAATTTTTTAATATATAATTCCTTATTGTTAATGGATTTTGATTTAAATGTGATAAACATCAATATATATATAATAGAAAATGTAATTATATTTGTTATATTCGTGACTAAAGTTTATAAACCACTAAAAGCTTTTTAATATTTTATTTTTAGAAAAATATATTTATAATTTGTTTAAATTATATTTCTCGATTGAAACTAAATGAGAATTAAAATAGTGATATGTTACTGATTGACATCTCACTTTGTGGAATAATTATTTATTTTAACAAAACTATTTTAGATTTTCGACGTTAAATAACTTATTTTGGTTTTAAATAGAATATATTTAAAATCAATCTACTTTGAAAAAATAAATAGAAATCAATTAATTTATGTTTGAACTTCATTAATTAACAATAAGAATATTGACTCAATTTGATATTTTTGACTGGTCTTTTGAAATACTATTCTATATAATTTTGTGTTAAAATTTAAAACAACTTATTTCAAATTATGGATAATGGCAAATTCAATTCTTTTCGCTAGTTTTGGTCACTACTCAAAAATTATTCTCAAATAATCAATTAATTTATTAGTAACAACTATCATTTGACACAACTGATTTGAAATGAGACTGAATTCTTTCTAATTGTTCAATAATCATTAGAGTATAAAAATTACGAGTAGATTAAAAATATCATCCAAATAAAAATATCTTTTTTGTTTTTCATTTTTTATTTCTTGTTTTTTTTTCAAATATATTAGGTTGGCAAATATCTCCCTTCCGCCTTCTGGTCTTTTGAATTTCGCAGCTATGTACAAAAAAAAAAAAAGCGGAAGGGAGATACTTGACAACCTAATATATGAGTGAATTTTCCAAGCTTTTTGTCGTTTCTGACATCCAGTTTTTTAACATTTGAAAATTTGTTAAATCCTTTGTGTAATTTATTTTGGAATGTTTTTGCAATAGTGTTTTATAAGTGATGAATGCAGTCCCATCGCCTCAATCCCTAACTTGTAAGATCAGTCTAGTCATCGTTTGTTCCAAATATTTTATTTCTCCTATACCCAGTTATATCTGATATTTTCATATCTATTTGGAGTATACGATATATAGGATCATCCAAGCTTGATGCAAAAATTTGTGTTTTTTTAAGAAAAAAAATTACACATGTTTCCCTACACACATATTTCCTTTTAATAAAACACAAATCGTGGCATCACATTTGAATTACCCTATATAGTTCTATAACCAAATTTATTATTTAACTTTTATTCAATTATCTCTTACAAAGTATTTTTTTTAATATTAAATCTATCATTTGTTCTGAATTATATTTGAGTTTTGAAACTTTTTTGTAATTGAAATAAATTTCACAAAAACATTAAAACACCTTAATTAATTGTACACTTTTATTCTATATTTGTATATATATATATATATATATATATATATATATATATATATATATATATATACACATATAACTGGTGGCCCAAATAAGACTAAATGGTTTAAGCATATTTTTACTTGCCTTGAGTCTCATTAAAATTACCTTGCATAAGTATTTTTTATTTTTAATTTAATTGTGAATCTTAAAAAGTCATTTCTTTTAAAATTAAATCTCTTATCACATGTCCTAAATTATATTTTTTCAATTGTATTTTTTCGTCATAAAAATAAATGTCATGAGAACATTAATACACAGAGAGCTGTTCATTCAGCAGTGGGTAAAAAGAGGCTTATGTTATTAATATATACATATATACATATATATATATATATATATATATATATATATATATATATATATATATATATATACTCGTATATATAAAGTCCGCAAGGCCTGTATGTTTGCAGTTGTTTTGTGTTCTTTGATTTCGATATGATTTGATTATTGCGTATTCCGGTTTTTCATTTCCTCCTCAAATAATTCAATTACATATTGTTGTGTTAACACGATATTTTTTGTGACGTTTTGTCATCCTTTTGTGACACCAGAAGATTGTAGTATGAACGTTATTTAAGACAACTAACAAAACAGTACGATTGTGTTGGAAAATGGCAAGCAAGTTCTACAACAGTACTTGAAGTTGTCAAGAAAAAATGACAAACTGTCACACAACAAAATATATTGTTAACGTAAGAAAACATAGATTAATTATTAGAGTTAACAAAAAGAATCACTTTATATATATATATATATATATATATATATATATATATATATATATATTTCTGTATGTGTGTAATGTTTTATATAGTCAACAATTATTTTCAAATTTATTTATATTAGACGTTAAATATAAATAGGTATACAACTCGGTAAAAATTACTTAAAATCTGCAATTTTTCTAAATAGTATAAACTCAAAATATTTTTGCTTCTATATTTTTTTTTAAAATTGAATATAAATTTAATGTATTTTTTATAAATGTTACTTTTTAAATTATATTAATTACTACTTTCATTCAGTTTGATATTTTATGGTTACAAAATTGTGTACTTACAGTTATATAAGGTCATCCAAATGTGACGCCTAGATTTGTGTTTTATTAAAAAGAAACATGTGTATATTTTTTCTTTTTAAAAAACACAATTCTAGGCGTTACATTTAGATGACTATATACAATTGAATGATCATTTTAATCTTTGATTTTTCAAAATTTATATATATATATATATATATATATATATATATATATATATAGTGACCCAAATTATACTGAAGGATATGATCTTCAATCGCAGTTTAGATCCTTCAGTCTCATTTAGGCCACATGTACATTTAATTGTATATGAATTACATGTAAAATATAAAATAATAACACTATTTGTTAATGTTGTTCCTATGTATTTCAAAATTTAGTAGATGATTGAGAATGATAGACGAAAAATCATATTTAGTATTGAATAAAGAATTCCAAAGGAAAATTTTTAAAATGTTAAAGGAATTATTTCCATATTTTAATAGATTATTACATATTTATAATTTATAAACTTGAAAATATTTTTTAAATTATAGAACATGGTTAACAACTTGTGCCAGATTATATATATATATATATATATATATATATATATATATATATATACGAGGGTCGTTTGATAAGTATGGTAAAAAAATAAAAAAAATAATTAAATTAATGAGTCAATTAAATTAAACAACAAATAAATTAACCATACTTATTAATCGACCCTCGTATATATATCAGACTATTTCAGTCTCTACCCTCCTGAAATTTTCTTCGAGTACTGTCCGAGGCTAATTTTCAGGTTTGTTAATAGCGGTTTTCGAGTATGCAGGTTATCAATTCACAATACCTTAGATCACTGGTGGGAATGCCACTTTATGACTTTGCCTACCAACCATTTTTCTTCCCTCGTCTGTCCCTGACCCTGATTCTCATTGGGGTTGAAACCCAATTTTCTCGGGGTTGCTCAGATTAACGGGATCCACCATTTGAAGATGATGTTAGGAATTGGATAAGAGAGGCTAGGTGGTATTACCTAAAGGTAACATCATGTTATCCGCTTCACTATCTTATTTAGATCCCATATATATAGATTTGTTATTTTAATTATTTATGTGGAGTATTCATTAAATATTATTGAAAAAATGAAAGCTATTGTTAAAGTTACTAACTATGAACATACACATAACATAATAATTGAGTTGTAATAAGATTTCATTGAAAATTCAAAATATAATATTTTAATATGAAATCAAACATTAAATCGTTTCCATTTTTTAATTTTTGAACACATTTTACAGTTAAAAATGGTTTTAGTTATTAAAATTAATAGAGATCTATGAACGTAGAAAATTTTATTTATATCTATTGTTAAAACCTTTTTTTTAATAATATTTTATTAAAAATTTAAAATTTAGTAGTTAAATAAGAAATAATACATTAAATTATTTTAATTTTTCAATTTTTGTATATATTTTATATTTAAAAATTGTTCGAGTTATGAAGTAGAGTAGCGATTCATGAAGACAATAATATTTTACTTATATCTCTTGTTAAAATATCTTGTATATTTTCTTCGGATAAAAATATGTATTAGAGTTCATAAATGAGATAAAGCTTATTTTTATAGGTTTCATTAAAAGAAAGACATATCCGAGAAACACGCTCGTAATCCCTTTCATCGTAAATAATATTGGTGTCTATACAATTTCCCATTAGCTTCTTACGTGCGAATGTAAATCCCAATGCTGAGACAACTGGGACTACTGTACATTGTGGCTAGGCTTTAATCAACCCACTGAAAATACGTTCTGTTTTGTTCTTTGACCACAACTACATGCTTCTATTTTGATGTAATTGTACATTTGTTCGCGTGCGAACGAAATGCACGTGTCAGTGGCAGCCGGTCGTTTTCAAAATCCTTCACCTCCCTGTAGAAACATTTAGAAATCTTCCTTAAATAATTGAAAATAGAATCTAGGTATTATCTTTTATTGTAGGCTTCTAATAAAATAAACGATTTGGTTTGAGTGTTACGTGAAAATTGTTGCAATTTACTTTTTTTTCTTTGTTTAATTTAATCGTGAAACTAAAAAGAAATGTTCTTTACTTGAAATGAACATTTTAATTAGAAAATAACTTTGTGTAAAATAAAATTACATACACACACACACACACATATATATATATATATATATATATATATATATATATATATGTTTGTGTGTGCGGAGAGAGAGAGAGAGAGAGAGTAAGTAGAAAGGAAAAATGTAAATAGATAGATAAAATATTTTATATATATACATATAAATATTTGATTTGACAATTTTTGTAATTTTTAAAATGTTTGTCATAATAACAGTTATTTACTGAAATATTAATAAATCATCCCTTTGATTATATATAATAAGTTTGAATATACTTCTTGTTTTTATCGTTTAAAATAATTACTAGTGTTGGTATTATTAACAGTTAAAATATTTGAACAGTAAAAAAAATATTTAAGACCTTTTTCCAAATTTTAAAAAATATCAATACAACTAAAAGGTCATCCAAATGACACCACTAGATTTATGTTTTCTTCAAAAGACTTGTGTTTAGAGTGGTGTATAGAGAAACATGTGTACAGTTTATTTTATTTCTTATTAATAAAACACAAATCTAGGAGTTACATTTTGATGACCATACTTAGAACTCGGAATAAATTTTGGAATTAAATGTTTTCATTATTTTAATTTGTTAAAAAGGTATTACACAATTAAGATTGAAAATATAATTCTTAAAACTTATCTACAATGACAATGCAACAGTTTTTTTTAAAAAATATATAAAAGAAAATCTACATGAACTACATTAAAAATATTACTAAATCAATAGTTTCTACCCACATTTAATAATTCAAATCCCCAATAGAATACAATAGATGTGTATCTTATGAACAAAGTGAAAACGCGACTATATTTTCTACTATCATATGGGTTATCCAAATGTGACGTCTAGATTTGTGTTTATTAAGAAAAAATGTGTATAGTTTCTTTTTAATAAAACACAAATTTTAACGTAACATTGAGATAACCCTATACTCGTATATTAGTCGTTCTTTATTCAATAAGTAATTTTTAAATAGGTTACTAACTACAGACGAGAAAGAAATTTGATTTAATAATAATGTATAGAAAAAAATGAAAAATATAAAAAACTTTCTTAGTTATTAAAAATCTATTGTTACAATGAAACAGATTGATTTTTTTTATAGAGTAATAGAAAAGTTTTTATTTTCATAGAATTCATAGTATCAAAATTTCAATTAAATAAAGTTGTTTAATTGAAAACTGTTGTATTGGGATTGATTATGAAAATTACACAATTAAAAAAATATACAGAGTTGACCAATATATTTTTTTGTCAATACAAAAATTTTAGATAGCATACTTTATTTATTTGTTATTTTGGAACTGTGGCTGATTCACTTTACACAAATGAATTTTAACCCCAACGCCACATTAATTTAAAGTGTTCAATAATCACTTCAGTTAGAAAAGCTCTGACGATGATGGCGTCGCCATCGAAATGCATCAATCGATATAATTATAGATTATATAATTATAAATAATAAGTGAACAATAAGTGATTATTGAACACTTTAAATTATTGTAGTGTTGGGGTGTTAAAATTTATACTTCATTTAGTTAACAAAAATTGTATATATAATTTTAACTGGTAGCTTATATGAGATTGAAGAATTAAGACATACATTTACTTCTTGCTTACTATCATTTACTATTCTTTACTATCCTTCGATTTCATTTGAAACACCTTAAGTGAATTAAATTCCAAAAGAAGTAAGAATCCATCATACTTAATGACTATTATTGTTTTATATTTTATTATTTACTTTTATAATTATAACATTATTTAAATACAACAAAATCAAAAAAATATTATAAGATTTCGAGTTATATTCTAGAATTTCTCAACTCTGAAAATTCGATATAAGTAAAATAAAAATTTATCTAGAATATATATTTATTATCTGAACAGGCATCTTTTGTAATTAATAATTTCAATAAGTCTGCTCAGCTTAAAAACGTTGATATTAAGATTTTCAATTAGGAATTTGGTTTTAATTTTTATTAATTATTTGGTTGACGTTATAATAAAAGTAATTTTTCGAAATTTTGGTTTTAAATATTTTTTAATGATTTTCAAGGAATTCACTATGTATATATATATATATATATATATATATATATATTTATATTAATAAATATATATATATATATGTATGTATTTATATTGTTTACTTATTTTATGAATACTTTTACGTCCGTCTGTATATTTTTTTGTTGATCCGTACTAATAATAAATCTAAATTTTGCGACTTTGACATTATGAATTTGTATTGTGATATATCTAGCAGTAACAAGTAAAAGTAACATTTCTTTTTTTATTCTCTGTTCGAGCTGCTATCTTAGATTTTATCTTCTTATTTCTGTTAGTGTGATCTTACTGACGTTCCTTAGTAGCAGCCGCCACTGATGTATGCCTACAAGTAAGTTGTTTGGGTATTTGTGTTTCTTCGTGTATGTGTGTTTTTGAAGGTGCGGGTGTATGTGAATCATGCACGGTCACATATATGTGAGATCGAGCTCCGTGCTTTGTATATGCTCTCTACAAGAGCGTTTCCATTTCCTCTGAGTGGATCACAAAAGAAAATCATAATTGGTTTTTACGATACGACCGCTCTGCAGACAAATGTGTTCTACATACGACATCACATATATACACACACAAATACATGTATATATATATATATATATATATATATATATATATATATATATATAAACATGCTTCACAACATGCTCTTCAGTAATCATATATCCTATGTAAATAACGCATTTGAATTGTTTATGGCCTAAACATGTTTGTCGTTACTGTACTATTTGTTTTGTGGTAGTTTTCAGGTTTCTGCGATTTATTGTACTTGCATCTAACATGTTTCGCCTAAATAAAAATTTGATTACAGCCATTGTGATGTAATACGATATTTTCAAGGATCTGCACATATGATACGTTTCACCCTTTCTTTCGACTTGATGACGTGTTTTACGTATTCAATATACACGAACAATAATTTTATTTTAGTTTTATATTTTTTACAGTAATTACAGTTCAATAATAATTTTTTAATGCACATATATTTTTATCACATGAATTCATTACTACAAATAGAATTTATTTTGTATTATTTTTAAAAGTACTTTTTTAAAATATAATTTTATAGACTATATGATATACATATATATATATATATATATATATATATATATATATATATATACACATACACACACATATGTGTGTATAAGTGTATGTGTACTGAAAGAAAAAGGCATTATATCAGTCAGGGTGGAAACTTTTGGGACAGGCCTTCATTTAGCAATAAATAGAGATTGATTGTTACAGGTGTTTTTTAAGAGAGATTGGAATTTAAATTGAATCCTTATCGAAAGTTCCAACACTCTTAAAAAACACTATGGATGTGTGTGTGGTGTATGGTGTGTGTGTGGTGTATAATATGTGTGTATGTGTGTGTGTGTGTGTGTGGTGTATGATGTGTGTGTGTGGATGGTGTATGATGTGTGTGTGTGTGTGTGTGTGTGTGTGTGTGTGTGTGTGTGTGTGTGTGGTGTATGATGTGTGTGTATATGGTGTATGATGTATGTATGGTGTATGATGTGTCTGTGGTATATTGTGTGTGTGTGTGTGTGTGTTGTATGTGTGATGTGGTATGTGTGATATGGTATGTGTGATGTGGTATGTGTAGTGTTGTGTGTGTGCGTGGTATGTGTGCGTAGTGTATGTGTGTGTGTGTGGTGTATGTGGTTTGTGGTATATGTGATGTGAGGTTTGTGTGTTAAGTGGTATGGTGTGGTGTAGTGTGTGGTGTGGTGTGTGGTGTGGTGTGTGATGTGGTGTGTGTAGTGTGGGATGTGTGGGATGTGTGGCGTGTGTGTGTTTGTGATGTGTGTATGTAGTGCATGTGTTGTATGTGCATGTGATGTGTGGTGGGATGTGATGTGCGGTGTATGTGTATGGTGCGTGTGTGTGTATGCGTGTGCTTATATATATATATATATATGAATGTGTATGTGTTTGTAAAGAGAGATAGAAATTGATAAATAGATGTTCTTATTTAAGTATGTAATTTATTTTTTTATTTTCATTCATTAAAAGTTTATTAAATCGACTGAAAATAATTTTAATTTCTAACTTTTCAAAGCTTGTCATTTTTTATGATTTTATACTATTCAGTTGTGTAAAGTTTATAACTTTTTAATTTATTATACAGTATTGATGGAAATTCTGTATTAAAATACATTTATATCTTGAATATTAAAATGTAAACAAAATAGTTTAATTAAAAATCATTTTTATTCTGTTCTTAGCCAAAAGATAAAAAATGATTCAATCATTATATTCAAAAGTAAGTAATTGCTTAAGGTTAAATTATGATATATGGTTGTGTTTTCAAAAATTCTCTGTAACTATAGGGTAATCATAAAAAGTAACATGAGTATAAGGTGGTGTATAGGAAAACATGTATATAGTTTCTTTTTAATAAAACACGAATCTAGGAGTCACATTTGGATGACCCTATATATAAAGGTATATCTATTACTTAAAAAATAATAATTTGATTAATCACTTTTATTCTTTTCTTAACTAAAAGGATAAAAAATAAATTAATTTTCATATTAAACAGTGAGTAATTACTTTAAGGTTAAATGATAATAGATGGTTGTGTTTTCATAAATTTTCTATAATTGTATTTATTTATCCATGAAAATAAATGAACCACTAAAAATATAAATATTTATGTATGTAAATCATTTTGTAAATATTTATAAATGAAATCGATATATATATATATATATATATATATATATATATATATATATATATATTCAGGTAGTCAATTATAATTATTTTATTAGAGCAGGTGTGAAAGTCTCCTGTAACCGGCTAGGTACATATAATGTTTTAACGTAACTTATTTGAAATTAAAAAGAAAATATTATAAAATAAACAACAATTTCGGATTCTTAATTAGTCACATTCAACTTTATATTAAAATGTTTCACATAACGATTTAAATGAAAACTTATATCTGCCGCTTTTTCTCCGCTTTCCGAGTATAATTACTGCAAAGTAATTAGTTATATCTTCCTGGGCGACGTGCGCCCTGGGCCAGCTAGTAGCTAGCCCGCTTGCTATCCACCCAGCCAGGATACATAAATAAATGTGCCCTGAATGCACAGAAACATGTATCCACTAATATAATTTGTCTGGAAGCACAATGGCCGAATGAAATATTTTGATACACTAATTTAATTCCGCAAACCGCCTTTGATTCCACTGGCTAGCACATTGTTTGTAATTTTTTTATTTCGTACTATTGTTTAACGTGCATATAACTCAATACTTAAATAGTAAAGTCGTTTAAACAAAGCGTATAACAATAATTAATTACTATATAACACGATAAAAACATATCATATATATATATATATATATATATGTATGATATATGTTTA
>CP092089.1:2210125-2327625 GCA_029203775.1 Neoneuromus ignobilis | reverse complement strand
TGACGATAAGTGTACGCCGCCGGACCTGTACACTTGCGGCAGTTGCCCATCCGTAACAATAGGCAGCGCGGCGTCGGCGGTCGCGCAGCCTGTTAAACACTTGTGACTGATTGCCGGACGTTTTTATCGCCTACACTCGTCTTTTCTGACTGCTGCAGTGATAAAGTGATATTGCCTCGAATGAAAGGATAAAAACTCCAACCTTCATCACCCACCACCACTAACTATACAGCATTTAGTGGCCCTCCCGTGGCAGGCACGGGACATAATCAGATCCGCATAGCAATTTTTCTTGTACTACGTCTGATGATGTAGACTAAGTAAAATGTCATAGCAATTTTTGCTTTGAAGAGCATATTTTTTTAAATTAATCTTTCAGAAGCTTCGCTTGAATAACTTTTGTAGTAAATCACTGTAACAAGGTACATTATTTAAACATTTACAATATCAAATATTTCAATTTAACTTCAGACCTTTTAATTAATTTCGTTCATACAGAAAAAGAAATATTTGGAATTGTTGGCCGTTTCCCAATTAATAATTGAAATATTTCATTTTTCAAAGAAAAAAAATGAGATATTTCACATTTTATTTGTTTAAAGCTTTATTTTCAATGTTTCTTTTTTAAAAATAAAATTATATTTACTATTCTCAAAGTTGTATGATTATTTTTTTTAATAAAATTACTGTACAACAAAAGACTACACCTGAAGATAAATTGAAAAAATAAACATTTTTCATCTACATACGTTTGAGATTTTAATATTTTTTTTTTCAAAAGCTCTTAATACTTACAATTTTTAGTAAAAGTAACGTTAACAGTAATTATCATTATTATATCTTATGATACAAATATATCATAATTATACATTTTTGTAGTTAAATGAACTTTGAATTACATGAATTTTAATTTGATATTAAACGACTTTATCGATTTAATAGAACTGATTTATCAAAAATTAGTATTTTATCAATAACATAAATAATAATATATTACAATCTATTGCAATCATTAATATTTCAAATTACTAAATTAGTCAATTTCAATTTTTATTTTCTCACATTTATTTAAACGAATAAAAAACATGTGCGCAAAAAATACGTCTCAAATTTCCAAACTTTGTACTTAATAACTGCTTCAATAAATCTATGATAAAAAAACACAACTATGTAACCCCAAATAATAAAAACATATGTGTTAAAAGTACATGTTTATTTTACAAATTTTGTATTTAATAACTACCTATATAAAATATGTTTAGAATGAAGAGAGAGCTTTTTTTGTAACTAACCATTTTCTTTCTGAATATTGTAATTGCACTATAATTAAGAATATGTAATTTTCTTTGTGCTACTAACAGATAATTTATGAACCAGTAAAAATATGTATTTTAAATGAAGTTTTCTATAATCCTATTCTACTATCTATATACCTAACCATCCATCCATCCATCCATACATCCATCCATCCATCCATCCATCTATCCATTCATTCATCTATCCATTCATTCATTCATCCATCTATCTATTCATCTATCTATCCATGTATATTATATATATATATATATATATATATATATATATATATATAAATATATGTAGAGAGAGAGAGAGAGAGAGAGAGAGTGGCCCAAATGAAATTGAAATAGTAAATTATATAAAGTAAAAAAATATCTAAACCCTTAAATTTTATTTAGATTACCATATCTAAGCTCTAAATATTTGTAATTTAATCATATAATTTTATAAACATTATTATTTTATATTGAATCTACAAATTATATAATAAAAGTTGCTAATTCTTAATATCGAGTTATTTTTTTTAACTTTAAAATATATTTTTGTAAACTGTAATAAAATTACACATAAAAAATGTAACAAACTACTAATTTGTTTAAAAAAATATTCAAAATAAATCAGATTTAAAAAAATGATTTATTTTTATCGAAATCTTTCTTATAAAATATATTTTTTTAATAATTGTTATAATTGTGGTGCAATTAATTTATACTAACCTTCCAATAAAAAAATCTACAATAGATTAAAGTTATACTCAAAGGGAATGTTATTAAAAGAAACATTTATTTAATTAAAAAATAAGTGACTGTAATTTTAGATAAAATAATTGTAACTATTTAAATAGCAGAAGTTCATGCAAATAGAAAATTAATTAAATGGAATTTGAACAAAAATAGAATATCAATATCGCATTTTATATATAAAGGAGAATTGTAGAATTTATGTCTTCATGACATGCAATGATAAAGAATTAATATCACATTTAAAATTTGGTAATTCGTAAGTTTGTCTTTAAATTTCAGCATATTTAATTAAAATATTTAATATATATATATTTATATATTTATATACATATATATATACGTATATATTCATTTCCTACTATATATAGAATTTTTGTTGAGTTTGTTTAATTTTAAGTTTTATTAATATATTTAAATTTCAATATAATTAATGTCACTACATAATTAATTTTAACTGTACATTTTGTAACTTATTTCGTTATGTTTATAATCATAAAAAAATATAAAAACGAAAATATTTAATAACTATTAACACATTTCAAATACGTGTTACAAAAATATATTAAGTTTATTAATAACGAGTTTTTCAAGCTATACAGTCATTCAATACAAGAGAATAAATGAAATTGTACTTCACAACAAAGGAAAAAATTCTTATTTAACAATAAAATAAAATACATACATATTTGTATTAAATAAATCATATTGAAATATAAAACATGTACAACATTTTTCATAAAATTCATTTCAATGTTCTTGTAATTTTTCTACAAAGTATTTTATAAAAGATTTATCACAAAAGTTTTTGAACTTTGTGAATGAAATTATTTTTCTGTAAAATTTTTATGTCTTTACGAAGTTTAACGTTCAAATTAAGTTTTTTTACAGAAATAATATTTGAAATTTTATTATTTACTGGATTTTATACATCAAAATTATAATAAAATCTTGCATGTGCATTCGTAAATATATATATATATATATATATATATATATATATACATGTATATATGTTAGTCATAAAAACGGCATGCTTATAAATAAAATATTTAAAATTGTATTCGATATTTATTTACTTTTTTTCCTTGAAAAATCAAAAAGTTGTATTAAAAACATAAATAAATTTATAAAGCTTTTATTTATAATTCTTTTATGTTTTGTAGAAAATGTTACCATAACATATAGTATATTATATATATGTACAAATAAGACATTATATTTTTGTCAGCGTACAATATAATTTAATCATAAGTGTTTTGAATCCCTTTTTCAAAACAAATGTCCTAATAATAAAGAAAAATGAGAATATAAGTAAGGTATCATTGAAAAGTAGTCTTTCAATTTTCTACGAGTAGGGTAAACGTTTTTTCCTCTCCTTCTCATCCTTCTTTATTACAGTCTTATATGTTACTGTGTGCGATATCTTCCGCTTTGTTATTTTAGCTTACACACCAAGTTTCGTAACATTCTATCCATCAGTTTCCTAGGGGCAGTTTTCTGAACAACGGAAATTACTTTCAAAATATTGTATATGGCGAATGAAAACATACTAACATGTAATATATATATTTGTGCGTGTATGTGTGTAAAAATAATACATATGATCTAGTAAATTAAATGTTTTTTTTAAAAAAAAAAAATTTCAACATATTCAAAAGAGATAAAGAAACTTTTGATAATACGTACTAAAGTTTTGTATATACATATTATATATATATATATATTAAATCTTGACACTTTTATCAATTAAAACAACTTCATGAAATTAATACAAAGTTGTAGAAATATAAGTTTTGATAATTAATTCATATACGTATGTAACAAATTTTTGCAAAAAAAAAATGTTGATAATAGTACATGAAGTTCATTAAGGTGAAATCTTTCAAACACCTATTTAGTTAGAAATGAAGACAGATTTAAAGGACTCGCTCAATCGCAAATAATTATAAAGCTAATTATCCTTGTGAATGGCATTGTTCTCTGAAGTTTAAGGAGTACAGACCATTGAAATGCTGCTTGAATAGACGTTCTACGTTAATTAAGCTGGCAAACTTATCTTGTAATTTTCAAGAAGTTTATAATAAAGATTAAACTATTTTTAACTATACGGAAATTCATATGAAATGTTAATTAATTTTCAGTTATATCAGTATTACACCTGTTTGTTGTATTCGCAGAGTTTCTCTATGAAAATTCGTAAACAGAAATATGAATTTAATATAAACACTTTATATATATATATATATATATATATATATATATATATATATATATGTATGTATGTATAAGCACGTATAATTTTCTTATTCAATATTAAAGTAGTTTTCAAAGTTTGTTAATATAAACTTAATATTATTTGTTATTTTAATTGTGAATTTTGTATTTCTAGTGAATAACGTATATTCAATTAGTTTATTTATAGAATAAAAATAATTTGAAATAAAAGTTTTAAATAATATTGCATATTTTTTAAATATTAACAATTTTAGTTACTAACTTATTTCAGAATAATAAACACTAATTGAAATTATATATATATATATATATATATATATATATATATATATATATATATAAATAATTAATTGTCTCGAATAAAAAACAAATTTTGATTTTTTTGAGCAAATTTTACAATTACCTTTTAAATATTATTTATATGTTTTTATTTTAACTTACATTATTCAATTATAATAATCACTTCCATGTTTTTTTTTCATTAAAATCATTTTCATTTTCAAAGAAACTTTATAACTCAGTAAACATTATATCAGATCAAATGATTGTATTTTATCAAAGAATATTTGTTCGTATTGTAAACAATATTGAAATGAATTACTCAGAACTGCTATTGAAATAATATAGGAATATTAAAAGTACTCCACAGTTGATATAATAGATATTTAATTAATTCTGAAGTTTACTTTCATACATATTTTAAATAAATAAAAAAAAACTTTAACCACAAACTTTGTCTCTAAACAGATAAATTTTCAATTTGTTAAAAAATGTTTTAAAATTTTGCATAGTACAACTGAAATAATTGGATTTTGTTACAAAATACTGCAAATTTTTATTCAATTCATCGGTGTTGTCCACTTTTATTACCCATTATTGTTTTACAAAATAGTTAATATCCACTTAACAGAAAAAAATATCATTAATTTTCTTAATATATTGCAAAGAGAAAATTAAATTTATTTTATTTTTTATACATAAATAATTTTCATATTTAGAATATAAACTATTTGAAATTATAAACAAAATCATGTAACAACTAATTTAATATTTTGAATTTTATTTGTAAAGGGTCATCCAAATGTGACACCTAGATTTTTGTTTTATTAAAAAGTAACTATACACATGTTTTTTTAATAAAACACAAATATAGGCGTCACATTTAGATAATCCGATATATTGAAAAGAAATAAAAATGTTAAGTATTTAACTAATAAACAAAAATATAATATAAATGAATACTATAGGTGAGCCAAGTGAAATTAAAGGGTAGTAAATGATGTAAGTTAATAAATTTATGTATAAACCCTTCAGTCTTATTGGACCACTCTATATAGTTTTTAATTAAACAAAATAATAAATATATTTTTACTTTCAAAAAAAATATATTATTAAAATGTTATACAATATATATTTATTCATTAATTATATATCTAAAATGTCATAAAATGAAAATCTTGAATTTTTTGAAAAAAAATTAAAGTGCCTTAAATTCACATAGGAAAATAATCTCAAGTACAAAATATTTCCTTTATAATTGTTACATTTTATTTCTTTAATTTTCTCTTGTTAAAATCAAATCAAATTGTTCTTTATAGAAAATTAGATTACCAATATTGGATAATTATATCTTTTCGAATATTTTCAATTGAATAAACTCTTAAAAGATGTATAATCTATGAACTAATGGAGACTGGAGTTTGAAATCTATTATTATCCCGTAAACTGAATATCTGACTTCAATGAAGCATAGACGATTTTACAAAAATTTAATTGAACACGTTAGTTTTAATTGGCCTATTAATTACTTCGCAATTTAAATTTTCTATGCTCGATTTCACTTTTTAACTACAAATATTTCATAGTTCGAATGGATACAACATTTTCGAATTAATTGAATGTGTAATGATATTAAAGTAATAGTAGAATTTAAAATGTCAAACCGTTATTTTAATGAATATTTATTATTAATTAAGTAAATTTAATTGCACGAACCGTATTTATCTGAAGTCTAAATAAATAAAAAAAGTCGATTTTCAACATAGTTACGGATAATGTCCTCTACACAGATTTAATACTGAGTGTTTGCCATAAATATTTTTATGTGTTTTTTTATGTTATTTCTCTCACTTTCATCGATAAACTTGATACATATTGATCGTTAAATAAAGTACACCTCATTTATGAATTATGCAACAGCCATTTCATTATATTCTAGTATTGCTAAACAGTTTATTTCTCATTGTTTCCACTCAAAATTCGTGTTCGTGTTGTATGTAGCAATTACATTTATTTCGCTCGTACACCTTCCGACTTATTTCCATGCAAGCGAAGTACATAGAACTACAATAATTATAGTATTTAACACGTGTAGACAATATTATTCTTATTGAATGTGTAAGACAATTACATGGGTGGTAGGAAGTGACTTCATAATTCACTCGTGCGACATCGCGCGCCTATTGTCTTCGTATTCGTGTATTCGCCTCGGGAGGTCGTCTTTTTAGACGATGTCAGAACAAGACCGTTCATCGGAGGACTCTAGCCAGAGCCGCAGGCCGGATGTCGAAGTGCTCTGGACGCCGCCCTTGTCGGCCCTCTATAGTGGCTAATCCACACAAAGATATTAGATTTAACTCTCTGACAATGATCAGGGTATGCAAAATGTCCCTTTGTACTTCGCTACTGCAATCACAGTACGAACACAATGCTCGTAAGCATTAATAAGAAGGCGTATGTAGTATTAAGCGCTGTGTGATTAATTTTCAATCATAAATTCATATTTATATATTTGTTTCGTAGCGATTCAATAAGTTCATACATAAATAGAAACGGTTCGATTACATGTTTCAGTTTAATTACTACAGCTTTGAATTTGATGCCAATAAATTTTCTTTGAACTTACATTCTATACAAAGATATATATTTTACATCACATATATATATATATATATAATCAATAACAAAAATATTTTTGCAATAATTACTTTATATCATTACATGTACAGCTAATAATCATTCAATTGATTTATTTGTACATTTTATTTGTAATGGAATAGAGTAAAATTAATTACAAAATCATATAACCAACTACTAATATTTTGATTTTTTTATAATTCGAATTAATCAGAATGCTTATAATAAGCATGTATTATTTAGGTTATAAATAAAACCGAAGAAATTAATATAATATAATATAGGGTTTTCAAATGGAAATGTCATAATATTTTCCACATTAATAAAATCTTGAAGTGTAACGTTATTTCCATAAAAATAATATCAAGTTTTCACTGATAATATTAAAAGTATGTTTTATATTTTTATATGCATATTAATAAATAGAAAGATGACATTTTTATCTTACTTATTTCGTATTTTTGAAATACAATTTACAAAAAATAATTCACAACAAATTATTATACGTATTAATAAATTTTATTTCACAAAATAATTATTTTAAAATCAATTTGAGTAAGAATTTCTAAAAAAAATGCATTATTTTTGTTTTATGTCAATATGGATTTTTAAAAACAGATTGAATTTATTGATAAAATTGATTTTATAAAAAAATATTCTGACGATTTTGACAGCTGGTGGTAGCCATGTTTGAATTTTACTTAAGCTCATTTTGGCATTTCAACGCAGTATAGTTTAGTAAATTATTATGAAACATTTAACACTCTAACAAATCTTAAAATTGTAAAAACTTTAATAGACTTATTAAAACAAAATTTTAATGAAATAGACCCATCAATTAGCCACCAAGATCATGTGATTTAACTTTATTGGATTATTTTCTGTTAGTTTATGTGAAATCAATAGTTTATTTTGATAAACCATAAATAACAGAAACATTAAAAATAAAAATTGAACGTGTAATTCATTAAATTGAACCACAATCATGTGAAAGAGTGACTAAAAATTGGATTAAACAAATGCGCTATGTCAAACAAAGTCATGGTGGTTATATGAGGGAAATTGTATTCTGTCATTAATGCCATAGAATATACTTAATAATAAAAAAATAAATAACTAATTAATTAAATACTTTTTGTTTTATTTGCATTTAAACTTCTGAAACGCTTATTGGAAAATCCTATATATAATTAAAGATTTTAATATTAATTAATAATTATATATATATATATATATATATATATATATATATATATATATATATAAAATAAAAATATTTTTCAATATCCACTTTATGTCATTACATGTACAGTTAATAATCATTCAATTGATTTTTTCACATAATTAATATCTAATTACATTTTATTTTCAATAGAATAGAATAATACAAATTACAAAATCATACAATAAACTTTTTATATTTTGGTCTATTTATAATTAAAATTTTTTTTGTTTATATATCACTATGTATTATTTAAATTAAAAATAAAACCGAAGATGTAAATATAATTTAATAATATATATAATAAAAAATTATAAAATAAATATTTTATACATACATACACACACACATACACATACACCTGTATATATATATATATATATATATATATATATATATAAATTTATATATATATATATATACACGAGGGTCGTTTGATAAATATGGCAAATTTATTTATTGATTAATTTAATTATTTAATTTAATTAAATTTTTCAATTTAGTTTTTCTTACTTTTTTACCATACTTATTAAACGACCTCGTATATAGGTTTATTTAAATGTGACAACTAGATTTATGTTTTGTTAAAAAGAAACTATACTCATGTTTCCCTATACACATGTTTCTTGTTAATAAAATACAAATTTGGCGTCACATTTGGATGGCCTTATACGAATAAAACTCAAAATATCAAATTAGTTGTTACATAAATGTGTTTATAATTTCGAACAGTTCATATACTGAATATGAATACTATTTTATGCATAAAAAACAAAATAAATTGAATTTTCTCTTCGCAATATATTAATAGAATTAATGATAGTTTTTTTCTGTTAAGTGGATATTAACTATTTTGTAAAACAATAATATGTATATGTATATATAATTAAATTAATATATTCATAAGGTATATGTATTTAATTCAATAAAAAAACTGAAGTAAATTTGCAAAAATGTTTAAAATGAATATTTAATCAATGAAGATGTCTAGTTGAAATGTTTTTATAGAAAATTAAATAAATAAACTTCGTCTAAATCTACTTTAATATCAATTTTTATTACAATTAGGTACATAATTAAACCATAAATGATTTTTATTGATCATAAAACATTTGTGAAAATGAAGAATTAAAAAAATAAACGGTCAATTATATACATTGTTGATGGAAATTTCTTTAATGGTCGTGTAAATGGACAGTGCCAAATATATACACTACTCTTTATCGTGTTCAATTTGGTTGCTACTTGAATTTTTTCTCCTTAAGAGCGCATTGTTCGAAAAGAACAAATACAATGTAAATTAACTTAACCATTTCTATTAAAACTTTTAAATTGCGAGTAGAAAAGATTCTCTTCGCGAATAAATTTCTATTGTATTCAAAATTGCATTACCTTAAAAACGAATGTTTGAAGTTAGCATAAATCGTATTCAATTAATGAATTGAATTCATTTCAAACTGGCAATTAAGCATTCTTTTCAGTATTCTTTTTCTAGATGTATTCACAACGATATTGCCGCATGTGCACTTATAAACAGTAATTATATTTACATTTTAGACAAGTACTAAATAAATATATATATATTTCAATGATAAAATAATTGATAAATAATAGTAAGTAATTAAATGTATGTCTTAACCCTTCGATCTCATTTAAGTCACTCTATATAAATGAAAATATTCATTTTTTTAACACAAATGAATTTTCATTCCAATCCCCATAATATGTTATAAAATGTTCAATAATCACCTATTGTTCACTTTGTTATTTATAACAGCAATGGGCTAATGCACATTTCGATAGTGATGTCATCATCATCAGAGTATTTTTTTATAAAATCAATTTTATCAATAAATTCAATCTGTTTTTAAAAATCCATATTGACATAAAACAAAAATAATGCATTTTTTTAGAAATTCTTACTCAAATTGATTTTAAAATAATTATTTTGTAAAATAAAATTTATTAATACTTTTAATAAATTGTTGTGAATTATTTTTGTAAATTGTATTTCAAAAATACGAAATAACTAAGATAAAAATGCCATCTTTCTATTTAATAATATGCATATAAAAATATAAAACATACTTTTAATATTATTAGTAAAAACTTGATATTATTTATATGCAAATAACGTTACACTTCAAGATTTTATGAATATGGAAAATATTATGAGTCTCATGCTGATTTAGTACGAAAAATATATTCTTCTCGATAGTAATATTAACAAATAGAACATAATAATATGATTCATGTGGGGTTGGTGAAAAACTTTCATGAAATAGCAAAAGATGTACTTACAATTTTTTTTAAAAAAAACATGCAACTAAAAAATCAATGGAAGTTTTTTAATATAAAATGAAAAACATTTTTTTATAGAATTATTTTATATTGATATTTTTTTACTTTTTAAGATTTGTTTAATTAATATCATGAAACTAGTAAACGATACATATGTGTGTGTAATGAAAATACAACGAATGTATTTTTATGTTTTAGTTTTAAATAAAAATTAGCAATAAATAAAAGTACTAGAAGAAATAAGTTTTTCTCTCTTATTGAATAATTGATGTTCAGTCTTTAAAATGTTCTGAAAATTTTCTATATTAAAAAGACATCGCACAATTCCAAAACCATAGATTAAGTTTAAGACGAAACGATTCGCACAATATGATTATTCAAAATCGCGTTGTAGGTAAGTTAACGGTACAAATGGAAGAACGAAATCATTGCCGCAAACAATTGGAATGTAGTTTAGCTTTATTCAAATGCGTACTTCCTCCAACTTCAAATATTATTGTTTTTGAATGTCGCTAACAATCTAATTTAAATGCAAAATATGCTCATTGCTCGTTAACAAACTAATTAAATAACTTTTAAACCAATCTGCATTCGTTAGACTGCTAAATAATATTAGTCTTATAATTGAAGCTTTCGACCGTACAACGACAATAGGAAGGTTGGTAAACAATCAATTTTTTATCGTTTTATCTGAATCTGCCATATACAAAAAAAGTTTATCTATGCATATTTATTATGATATTATTATGATGATATAATTAATATTCAAATTAAATGAGCTTTTTTTATTTAGTCAATATATATTTATGAGAGATTTTTGTCTCTTTTTCGCACTTTTTTTTATTATTATTTTGTGTAGCACGAGTGGTCCATTTTCATCGATAAAAATAAATTCAATTTATATACATAGATTTTACATATATATATATATATATATATATATAAAAGCGTAATATTTTATACATTACAAAAAATGTAACAGAATAACACGAATCTGAATTCGAAAACAGTAACGTATTTTTCGTATATTAAATTTTTATACATTCATTTTATTAAAAATAACAAAATATTCAACCTCCCTTAAAAATGTTTACTCTGATATTTGCTATTTATTTATATTCATATTTAATAAACAATTAACAACTGCTTATTCTACATTTCATTAAATGAGCTATTTAGGAAAACATTATAACTTTTTTTTATCAGTTACCTTTTTTATACACGTTTCATAGTTATTTATACAAACATTAAATGTAATTGCAGGAATATATATATTATGTTATTTATTTTAAGGTTTGCATTTTTAATATATATATATATATATATATATATATATATATATATATATAAACATAATATAATAGAGTTTATTTAAAATATATACCGATTAAATATTTAAAATATTAACAACAGGTTTGTTATATTCCATGGATATACATTAAAATAATTCCAATTTATAATTAATAGTTTCATATTATAAAATAAATTTAGTATTTTTCATGTAGAAATTGTAAATGCAACATTAATTTATTGTAATATAGTTATTTTTTTTTCATTTTACGTATTTAATTCAGATTTAACTCTTTGAGGCACGGAATTTTGAAAATAAAAAATCATATTGCACAGAAATTTTATTTTCATAAAATTTAACAAAGTTGGTTTATTTTAATTAGTAAGGAAGTAAAATTGCAAAAAAAAAGTCATTTAAGTTTTTAATTATAGGGTGGGACGTAACAGCCCCTATATATGGTTTAATAATTGGTATTTGCTAAATTGCTCAATTGTAATTTTTTGAGAAGGTATAAAATATCGCACCGTGCATATTTAGTTATCAAAAAAGTGGGACATTTAACACCACCATGCTCTAAAGAGTTAACATGTATAAACTTAACGTACTTGTTTTCATTTTTGTTTTTTTAATATGAATTCAAATAAAAATAATATAAATTGAAAACAAGAAATCCGAAAAATACAAATAATAAATAAAATCGCGATTTTTTTTAAATATATTCGACATCACTAATCCAGCCATCGAACATAATTTCTATGTGAGTAATTTGTCATAATTTTTTTTATATTTATTCAATGTACCTCTAAGTAGCGATCAAAATTTTCTTTTTTATCTATTACGTAAATACAATTCGTATCTGCTAGTATTTATTTATATTTATCTAAAAATTCTGTCACTTTTAAGTGAAGATATGTAAATTATTGTTTTTTGCATAATTCATGTATGGAATTTGTATCTGTTTGGAAGAAACTAAATTGACATATTACCATTACATATTTCTCTTTAATCAAAAGTATTTGAAATTCTAACAGTTTATGATATCTATTTGAGATGGATTGAATATCTCCATGTGTTACGTTTTTATATTTCCTTTTTTATGTTGAAATAGTGTGTTTTGATTTATACATTATTATATATAAATGTCATGTATATGTTTTATAATTACATTTTTTTAAATGTTATTTTCAGATGTGCAAAATGCTAAACAAACTCGACTTTATAAAGTCATTGTTTGTATTTATTAAACACAAATTATTTTAAAAACTTTCTTTTAATTGCTAGGTAAATTGAATTTACTAATATCTACTATTTGTTGAACTCACTAATGGTCCTTTGTATCTATTTTAAATAGTAAATTCAGACTCCAAAATATATTACTTAATCCAGGCAGCCCAAATGGAATATTTTTGTACCTCATGATTTTATCAATTATATAAGTTTAAAATATACCACTATATATTTTAAATCCTCGTAGAAAAGTTGAGGTACAAAAATACCCCTCTGAATGTAAGACATCTAAATTTAAGTCAATTTTCTCTCAATATTACTAAAACCTTTTATAACAAAATATATTAAATCAAATGATTAATTATGAATTAGTTAATTTGTATTTTTTTGAGAAAAAAATATTTACAACTATTTATTATATTTTTATATTCAAAATTATCGAGTTCTTAAACATATTTATTAAAATATCGATTCACTATGTCTAACTAAATTTGTAAAAAATATGAAAAGAATTTTTAAAATAATTCCAAAAATATTATCAAGTATCACATTTTATTTGAATATTTTTAAGTGCATAATAATTTAAAATAAATATCATCTAATAAACATCTATTTTCTTAGAATAATTATTTTATTATATTTGATAAAAAAACATTTTAAAATAATAGAATATATAAATCATGAATCTACATTTCTTAAATTCTTTTAATACAATTTTAAGATTTTATAATGTAATACTCTCATGATAGTTGCATGGTAATCTAAGTACTTCTTAGCTTTTAAGTAAATAAGTGATTGGTCAATTTTTTAAAATATTCTGGTTTTAGAAATGAATGCTTCATTTGTGCTAGGTTGTTAAGTTATCTAGTTTAGCTTATTTGGAATTAAACAACTATTAGTATCAATATAAGGAACTATTTATCATATTTTGCTATTTTAGATTTCTATAATTTTATATTCCAAAAACTAAAATATGATTTTTAAAAAATAGTGAATATTAATTGTTTGAGAATAAATCGTTTATTAGAAGATATTTGAGTTGTTTAAAGTAAACGTGATAAATTTAATTTTAATATTTATATTTTCATTCATTATTTTGTGAAATACATAACGTTAGTAAAAAATATTAATAATTTATTATAGAAATGCAATTTATTATTTTATTAATGTATTTACTCAATCAATTTTTTCATTAAATCGAGAGATAACATCCTGTTATATTATTGCATTTATAATATTTTACAATACATAAAATATTAAATATTCAATCATTTTGATTCGCTTTTTATATGCACATAAACATGTATGAATATGAATATAAATCGTTTTTTGTTTTATATGATATAAAAAGAGTGTTGAACATAGAATAATTTTATTACAATTTTTCACAGTTTTCAACAATTGATTGGCACCAAATGTATTTCAATCAATATCCATTTCTCACATTTTATACCATTATAAAAAAGTTGAGTGGTGCTAAATCATACATTTCATTTTATACTGATGGAATCATTTAATAAATCATTTTGTAATACGAAAAAAATTATCAATACGCATATTCCTTGCCCAGAGTTTGTTATACCAATTGTATTTATTTACAATTTAGGTTAAACTAAACAAATTTATATCCGGTCAACAATATTCAAACGTCTATAAATAAATAAGAGCTTAAAATATTTACACATTTATATATATTATATATATATATATATATATATATATTTATTTATATTCAAAACATTTTATCTGTACCAGACATCTTAAAATCATTAGCTACACAAAAATAGTAATTTATGTTGAATTATGAAATAATATTCAGAACTATAGAGTTAACATCATTAAAAGTTTTTTTTTTTAATAATTATACTTAGTCCTTGAAAGTTTTTTTGAATGTTTCATAAGTATATATATATATACAAGTAACCCTCCTATAACACGATAGATAAGTTCTTAGAAAATACCGTGTTTTGTGAAACCGTGTTATATGAAACCGTGTTATATGAAAATAGAATCCATACTTATAATTTTGTAATTATTTACTATTTTCTAATTTTCTAATATATTTTCTATAATAAAAATCATGTTATCTAATGATGTAGAAGGGTTTCCGGAATTTTTACGTGTTAGAGTGAAACCGTGTTTTAGGAGGGTTAACTGTTATATATATATATATATATATATATATATATCCAAGAAAATATGTATGGTTAAATAAAACAGAAAAATTAGGAAATTTGTTAAAATGCACTGGAAGACGATTGGTCGAAATGGAAGGTTTTATGGAAAGTCTTCATTCAACAGTGTATTATATATATATATATATATATGATATATATATATATATAATTATTAATTTATACAGCAGTAAATCAAAAAAATTCAAAAATAAATCACATATAATAAACTTTGAAAATGGCCCAAAATCTCGAGCTTGTTCAATGTTTTTAACTGTCAAAAATAATATTTAAAAAAATGCAATTATAAGACATGTGCATGACAATAATATATAGAAAAAATGTATAAAATCAAAATATACTACTCTAACATATAAATAAAATACCTAAAAACATAACATAATATTATATATATTAGGGGTGGCCAAGACGTAGACCGCAGTCTCTGAAAGTCACCCGCGAAGCTGACGTAAACATTGACAAATTATAGTGATAAATTCATATTTCAATGCATTTTTTGGTTCAACATATTTATGCGAATCAGCATTTTCCTGCATGAATGTAATAAAAACTAAACATAGGTCACAATTATGGAATCGTGTTTAAGAATTAGTTTAAGTTCATACGAGCCAAATTTTGACAAACTTGCTGAAACTATGCAATGCCAAGTGTCATCAAAATAAAGAAATTCTATTTTTTTTTACTTTGTAATTTTTTTTTTTGTAAAATTTACATCCAACTTATTTTAATACAATTACAAAACAATAATTTTCTTTTTTTTCTATATTTTCTTAATTTTTTTTTAAATTCAGGACCAGTTATAGAAAATAATTATTTATAGGCAATTTAACAGTAGTCATAGTAAAATGTCTTCATTAGTTCGTGTCTTATATAAAACAGTTACCAATTCATAAGCACTTTCTAAAAAAACGTAGTCGCCCTCAGGTACACTTTCAGCAAAAAAGTCGCCCCCAACGTCTAAAATTATAGCCGCCCCTGATATATATAATAAAATAGAATAAATTAATATTTTAATATACTATTTTTTAATTTAGACCAGTTATAGAAAATAATTATTTATTCATTAAATGTATTCATATCTTAGTAATTAAAATATTAGATTCTTGAATAAATTAATATTTTAATATACTATTTTAATTTTTTAATATAGCTTCATTAAATTATTCATATCTTAGTAATTAAAATATTTTCTATAGAATATGTTAGATATTTGTGTTTTTTTCCTAGTTTATTTTATATACTAAACACTAATGTAATAAATTATAATATATTATTCATGTATATTCTTACAAAAAATAAATATATACTGACACAAAGATGTTAATATAGAAGAGAACTTTTTAAAGAAAATTAATATTTCTCTTCGATAAATAAACAGAAATGTTTTTATAGCATAGGTTTAAATATTTCCCTGATCTATCAGACACGCTTAACACTCATATATATTACACACATATACTAATATAAATAAATATATATAAATATTCTAAATTTAAACTCTCTAAGCTATTGATCGAATGTGTTCATTTCAAACTATTCTATGAATGAATCTTGTTGGCTAATGATCATACAACGATTATAAAAATAACTCTAAAATGTATTTATAAAGATGCGTAAACCTAATGATTAGTTTGCGAAGAAATTTACACCATATGTTGTCAAAGTTTATTTAGTTATATTTTTTGTATATATTTATGTAAGTTGTTATGCGAATATTTATAAATATGTATTTATATATTTGTATGTATTCACTGCAATATATATATATATATATACACACATGTGTTCGGTGTTATTTTTTCTTTTATGTTTTTCGTAGTATTCAGTTCAAGCAGTAATATTTTTATAAACATATTTATAAAACTTACCAAATGTCTATAAAATTTCCTGTTACCAAAAATAATTCCATGAAATTCAATCATTTTTTATTGAAAATGAAGAAATTTCATTTGATGACACATTTCTCAATTACAATGTTAATTTTTATTGTCATGTACTTCTTCATTTAATAGCTATAAAAATGTTTTATAACTGTACAAATATATATATATATATATATATATATATATATATATATATATATATAACAACAGCAACCTCTTTCTCTCCAATATTAAATAAAGAGTTTTCTGAAAATTTCCACGTCTCTTAATATATGTAATTATTAATGGATTTATTTTAATGACATTTTTTTAAATAATTAAAATTCCATATTTAATAAAATCTTACTTATCTAAAATATTTTTAATGTATTAATTTAAACTGTTATTATTTTAAATCTACATTTTTCAGAAATAAATAATGATTTAAAATATAAATCGTTAGATAAAAATATTTTCTATATCATTTTTTGTACATTTTAATAAATATTTTTAATCTTTTTTCTTTAAATTGATCAATTCCTAATAATATTAAAATGCAGAAGTTTATATTCTAATCAACAGAATTTATTAAATGTTATAGAAATACAAGTTATTATTAGAGATCAATGACCTCGCAGCTACTTAAATATGTCGAAATTATTCAATAGATAAATTTCAAGTAGACATCTACATCCTCCTGAAATCACCTTTGCTCTAAATAAAGCATCATCACAGGATATGACGTGTCATGAATGTGTCTTTCATTCGTGGCCGTTTTGCAACTCGATTTTCATTTTATATATATATTTTTTTAATGTATGTGTGTTTTTGTCGCTAATATGATTTGAACTAGAAATAAACTAGTCGTTTCACTAAAATAACTCTACCACTGATCAACAAGCATGATGTGGTAGGCGGGCATGAATGAATACAGTTTCCTTTAGTTCTATTTTGTTCTTATATTTTTCAGTAGCGTTCATGAACTTTTAATTATAATTGAAAGCAATTTTGAAATTAATTACTTATTGTTATATACTGTAATTAATTACTTTATTCATAATATATGCGGAGTGATTGTTATTTCTGTAATTATCTTTTTCATATATTCACATGCATACAACACACACACGTACACAAATCATAAAGATTATGTATTTTCCATAAGTTATATTAACAATCACTAATTTACTAATAATAACAGAAATTTAATAACAGATTGTTTTCTTTCATAAAGACCAATTTTTTTTAGATACAATATTGAATTACCCACACAAAGTTATAAAATTCTATAAGAAGTTACTTGAAACATATCTCCAGAGATTGAGATAAGCAAAGAGTTTCGATCTTATATTTTGCCTCATTAATTATTGAAAGTATACTGGTGCAGTAGTAAGTATGGCAGTTTGATGATGAGAAAGTTGTATTCTTGAATCTAAGCTTATATGATTTCAAGAATTTTCGGTTAATAATATTTTCTTATATATATATATATATATATATATATATATATATATATATATTAATTAACTCTTAAAATTCTGTTATCATAATTTTTAAAGTAAATTTTAACAATAGTTCACTTAAATACACATTCATATTTAATAATAATTTATAAAATATTTTTTTAATTATCTTGTTAATAAACTATGAATTAATTTTCATTACTACTGATTCTTAAATAATAAAAATTATTTTGTTCTACAAATAAATTTTTAATTGGTAATTTCTAGAAAATTTTTTTATTATTTTTTTTACGAATAATATATAATAATAATTAAAAAATTAAATATACTATGCTTAGTGATTAGTTATGTTTTTATCATATTAATCATTTTTGTTAATTGTTTTATATCTTGTATTATCTTGTATTATATATATATATATATATATATATATATATATATATATATATATATATATGTTAATCACATGATTTTTTGTGACTACACAATGTGCTGTAATTAACTATTTTACACTATAACTTGACAATTATTTACAATTTTGTCTTTTAGTATGATTCGTACAGAGGTAAACAAAAAATTATTTACTTATATTTGAGAATGTTATAAGTGCTGAAACTTATAACAGAAGTGTACAATACTTTGTTATTATCTAAAAAAATTAAATCAAGTATATAAAGTACAAGAACATCCTGAATTATAACGAATTAATAAAAAAATCAAATATATAAATATGAAAATATAAAAAAATGAAATCTTTTTCGGAATGATTAACAATAGTAATATTTTCATCGTAATAACAAATCATATATATATATATATATATATATATATATATATATATATATATATATATATGTGTGTATTTATGTGTGTGTGTGTGTGTGTGTGTATAAAGATAGACAAAATCATGTAAACACTAACGAACTATAAAAATTTATTTGCGTATATAGCATTTATAAAGTTTTCGTTTAATGTTTTTATCAAAATAGATCTTTAAAAATATCTATCGAATTCTACTTTTATATTTTCTATAGCAATTTAACAATTTTTAGATAAAATCAGTTTTAATTAAGAGAGATATTTATTGCTTAATTTTAATTTTTGATCAATATATTTTTATCAGAGAGTTTTTTAATAAAAATTTACATACCATTATAATTTTGAAGTGTTTCTCTGCGTACATACACCAATAAATATTGTAGTTTTGATTACAGATGATCTATCTAATAATCTATCTCTTAAATCGTCCATTGTGTAGTATTTATACTCGAAGTGTTGGTTGAAAAAATCTATAATAAAAAAGACCTAACATAGCATAAACAAGTATGATATTTTTTTAATTGTCAGTAGAAATATTTTAATATAGACTTACCAGATTTTTTACTTTATTTATTCATCTATTATATATTTATTAGAAAATAACTGCAATATTCTTCTATTCCTAAAAAAAATACTGTCAAATAATTTGTCATTTTTTAATTATACTGTTCAATAAATGTTCACTTACAAAATAAATATTAATTATACACTGCCAAATAAATGCACATTTACAGGAATAAATACAACTACATTATCTGAAATCAAATTTATTCCCTTATATATTATTTACTTAATATTAATATATTTCATAACAAACCATTTCTCAATTGACTAAATACATACTCTGTTTACATAATCACTACGCCACTGTTATGTACGTGTACATATATATATATATATATATATATATATATATATATATAAAATACAGATGCGCAACATCACGACAAGTGTGATGTTACGAAATTATTTCACGTAATTAATTGCTTTACGGCTTATATGTAAAGTATCAACGCTACAGCCATTCGTCAAAGTGTCTGATATTTGTAGATTTCCTCATTTTGCATACAACGAGGAATCTAATATTACGAGTATCATTTCCGGCGGTGTCGCGTTTAATTTTTGAAAAATTTAATGTATTCCCTTTAAATCTATTTTTTCCCGGAAGTAAATCATTATATATATATATATATATATATATATATATATATATATATATATATATATATATATATATATATGTATATGTATATACAAAATGAAAGATGTTTGTGTATTAATAGAAACTTGGAATACAGAACAAATTAATTTCCGGAAATTAAAAATCGTTATTCTTGAAAAAATAATTAATTTTTTGACTGTTATTTAAAATGATGGTATTTTGTAAAAGTAGAAAAATATATCTTACAAGTACAAATATGAAAGATCAGTTTACAAATTTATATATTGGTGTAGGTGAGCATAATATACATACACACACACACACACACACACACACACACACACACACACACATATATATATATATATATATATATATATATATATATATATATACATAAATATATATATATAAATATATATATATATATATATATATAAATATATTTATATATATGTGTGTATGTATGTATGTGCCTTGTTAAAGATTTATATATTTTATATATATATATAATAATAATTTATATGTCAATATAGTATTTCCAATCTGATTGATTTTCTTATAGTATATATATATATATATATATATATATATATATATATATATATATATATATATATATATATATATATATATATATATATATATATATATATATATATATATATATATATATATATATATATATATATATATATATATATATATATATATATATATATATATATATATATATATATATATATATATATATATATATATATATATATATATATATATATATATATATATATATATATATATATATATATATATATATATATATATATATATATATATATATATATATATATATATATATATATATATATATATATATATATATATATATATATATATATATATATATATATATATATATATATATATATATATATATATATATATATATATATGTATATATGCACATAAATAATTCATAAAATAATATTAGGTATCAAATATGTTTTTATATAGATATTCTATAAGTATGATATAACTTTAAATTGAATCTCTATCAAAAGTTCTATCTATTCTAAAAAACATTATTTATATATATATATATATATATATATATATATATATATATATATATATACACGAGCGTCGTTTGATAAATATGATAAAAAAGTAAGAAAAACTAAATTGAAAAATCCAATTAAATTTATTAATTAATTAAATTAAACAAATAAATTTACCATACTTATTAAACGACCCTCATGTATATATATATATATATATATATATATATATATATATATATATATATATATATATATATATATATACATACATACACGTGTTTGTATATATAAAGGTATGATAAACATGGTTTTTTTAGGTTAGATAAAATTTTTGATATGGATTCAATTTAAAATGTTATCACACCTAAATAACACGTATATATATCTATATATATATATATATATATATATATATATATATATATATATATATATATATATATATATACACACCACCCAAATGTTTTAATACAATAATATATTTATTATAACATAAACATTAAAAAATATAAATATTTTGAATATCTCACCATTTATTTTCATGAAAATTGTAAAATAATTCTGCTTTGTCGTCACATCGTCCTTCTACAGTCTTAATTCAATATGGCAACCAAAATTTTAGATCCACTAGGAATTTAGATATAAATTGTAGTATATTGTCTTGTCTTTATTCAATTCATCTCCAACTAGTTGTCGTCTCTTTCTTTTTATTTTATTATGTAATGCAATTCGAATCTCTAGGTGTTTATTTGTGTGTATCTAAATGTTTTTCAATTTTAAGTGAAGATATGTTTTTTTTCTTGATTTGTTTATTGAATTTGTATCTTTCTAGGAAAAACTATATTTGATGTACGATAAAACTAAATTGATGTATTGATATTACATACTTATATTTTTTCGGTCAGAAGTACTTGAAATTTTAATAGTTTGTGAAGTCTGTCTTAGTTTGATTGAGTATCTACGTTTGTAACATTTTTGTGTTTCTTATTTCTACGTTAATGTAGTGTATTTTAACTTTATATATCTTACCCTATATTTTAGTTTCTAGCACATTTCATAATCAATTTTTTTTAATATTATTTTCGACAGTGAACAAGGCTGAACAAACTCGCAGTTATTAAATCATTGTTTAAGTTTTTATACAAAATTTATTTTTAAAAATGTTGGGTTGAATGTAGAATAAACTGTATTTGCTAATTCAATGGACCTATCCACACTAGTCAAAATGCATACAGTATTCACGGCCCATTACCACTCGTCTCACACGCTCTTACCCGAAAACTATTTTTTTTAGATGAAAGAGGTTGTTGATAAGAGGGTGTGAAACGAGCGGTAATGAGCGTGAATACTGTATACATGCTGACTAGTGTGAAAAGGGCCAATTACGGGTGATTTGGTAAACTCACTAATTAGAAATTGCACAGGCTGCATCAATATGGGATTTGTGATTTTCGACTGTACATGAAAGTTATTTATAATAATTACTTTTCATTGAATTCTTCTTCTAAAATAAAGTTCTCTTTTACTAATTCCAATAAATATATTTATATTTAGAACTTAGATTTTTTCATTTGAATTCATATGCAATAAAACCAACTATAACACAAATGAATTTTTATCCCCAATACCACAATGATTATTGAACACTTTATATCCATTGTGGTGTTGGGGATAAAAATTCATTTGTGTTAAAGTGAATCCGCCACAGTTACAAAACAAACAATAACTAACTAATTACTTAATCTCTACTAGAAATAAAATTATTTAAAATTTATTCTGCCTGATTCTAATTTTTTAGTAATATGTTTTAATAAACATTTTTTAATAATATTCTTTCTCTTTTCTAAACTCTTGTCTATTTATATTTTAAACTTCGAATTTTAAATTTTCAATACATTTTTTTGTATATGGTTTTTGCTTTTAAAAATGACATTTTATATTTTTGATTTAATATTATGAAATCAAGTATAGAAAAACTTTCAAATTTAAATCAGCATATGAAGTCAATAAAAAAAATATTCGTTTCAAAAAAAATAAACGTAGATTAAATTACAATATGTATATAAATATATATATATATATATATATATATATATAACTGTTCCATATGCATTACATAAATTTTAAATTCTCTAAAAAAATCACTCATCTCATCATTAATGTATGACAGCTTAACATATCTTTCAACTATGTTAAGTGTACATTAGTTTATTTTCTTGCTTGTCATACTTATGAAGAGCTGTCATTTTATTTGGAATGACAGTGGATTACTATTCAGATGTATTCATATAATAATTGAGGAACGTTAAATTTTTTTTTATATATATATATATATATATATATATATATATGTTTGTGTGTATATATATATATATATATATATATATATATATATATATATATAAAGGTTATGGGTGTTACCCATTTCTTTCATGTTGATCGTGAATTGAGGAAAAATGTGACCTGCTGCGTAAAAAAAACGTAGTTTTATCGTCGTCGCAGCGTAAATCATATAAGATAGCGCACCAATCATTTTTGTTGACGACACATTGAACTTTTTGATAGCGCAAAAATAAGTTTGTCCTAAAATTTAACGGAAGACAAAAAAGGTTCTTCAAATTTTTTATCAAAAGAAAGTACTTATTTCTAACATTTTATCGTACAATGATATATATCGTATAATTTAAAATGATTAATTAATCATATTCTATGAAAATTACAAAAAATACAATAATAATTTCTTAATATAGATAAACCTTTTTAATTTTGAAAAAATTAGTTCGAAAATGAGTTGACAATGAAAACAGAAAATAATATATTTGAGATAAGTTAATTATAAAAATTGTATCAATCACTTATAATAAACTACAATATATAAATTAATATATAGAAAATGGAAATATGTTTTCATATGTTAGAAAAATTCAAATAATTATTTTTATGTACCGACTTTTAAACAAGATTAAACTTGTACGTAAAACTAGTAAATATTTTTATACAATTTATAATAATTGAAACATGAACAAGGCATTTGTAAACTGTTCTAATATTTTTTTTAAATTTCAAATTTATTAATCTATATTAATAGTTAAAAAGATGAATATTCAAAAATTGATACTCAATATACAATTAAAATACATATCAAATTGAACAATATATAATTAAATAGAATATTCATTACATGGTTTTAATTTCATTTGTAAGAAACACGTTTACTAGTTTTAGATTTTCCATGCGCAATCA
Organism: Neoneuromus ignobilis; assembly: GCA_029203775.1. Taxonomy (NCBI): domain Eukaryota; kingdom Metazoa; phylum Arthropoda; class Insecta; order Megaloptera; family Corydalidae; genus Neoneuromus; species Neoneuromus ignobilis. The sequence continues at coordinate 2,302,583 of CP092089.1, read as the reverse complement.
TGAACTTTTAAATACCTTTTTCCAATAAATGTGTTCATAAATAATTCAAAGCAATTAGCTTACAATAAAAACATGTTTTAAATTTATAAAATACTCCATTAGAGAATTATTTTTATTCTAATTTCGTAATGGACTTTTTTTAAATAAACCTATTTTACTATGCGTCAAACGTAAACATACTATCAATATTATTTTTGTCCTTATGCAATAACTACTTAATGCATTAACTCCAACAAAGGATAACATTTTTCATTTTTGCTTAGAAAAATGTTTCTTATATTTTTTATATCATTTTTGTTTATATTTTGCTAACATATATATATATATATATATATATATATATATATACTGAATTTTAATAAAATCTCATATATTCAGATATACTACTTAATTTGTATAAATTAACTTTTCCAAAGAGATTTTTATTTTCATATCCTTCAGATTAATTACATAGTATACAAGTTTTGATTCCGTAAAATATAATAAGATATCACTTCACATTTTTATGATGAGAATAAAAAAAGGTTATTTGTTGACCCTTTTCAGTCTTTTTATGACAAAAAATATAATAAGATTTCATACAAAATTCATAACAAAACTTATTCGTTTCAACTAAAATATTTTTATATCATTAATATATTTATATATTTAAATACTGGAATGAAATTACGGTTTGAGTGTGTACATATATATATATATATATATATATATATATATATATATATATATATATATATATATATATATACAGTTATATAAGTATATATTAGGTTGGCAAATATCTCCCTTCCGCCTTCTGGTCTTTTGAATTTCGCAGCTATGTACAAAAAAAAAAAAAAAAAGCGGAAGGGAGATACTTGCCAACCTAATATAATTATTACCAGTTTCTTTCTATCCACTGCTGAATAAAGACCTCTCAAAATTTTACACTTCGACTAATCCAACACTTTTCTCTCTCTTGTTATATATATATATATATATATATATATATATATATATATATATATATATATACATATATATATATATATATATATATATTTGTGTGTGTGTGAATAGACAAAAAAATTATTACTTTGAAGATTAAAAAAATAAGACATTGCACATTAATTTTTTATGTACAAAAATAAGAAATATATATTTGTATAATTGTTACATTGAATTGTGCTGAAGTTTATTTATTTACAGAATATTTTGTTAATAATAATATTATACAAAAACAGTGTAAAAAATATAAATATAATTTTTACAGAAAATTCCCTTTAAATCATATTACAAATCACATATTTTAGTAAAATTTAATTTATTTCAAATCACATATTTTTTAAAAATTTAGTAAAATTGTTGGTATTTTAAAATCATAAATAAATTTTAAGTATATAATTATATTTTTTAATAACATTTATATTATATAAATAGAGAGAAAGAGAGAAAAGAGAGGCATTGAATTGAAATAAAATATTGGAGAGGTCATTATCCAACTGTGGATAGAGAGAGCTGCAGTTGTTTATAATATTATATATATATATATATATATATATATATATATATATACATAGGGTGGTTCAACTGAAACTGAAAAATTTAGACATACATTTCCTTACTATCATTTACTACCCTTCAATTTCATTTGTGCCAGCCTATAAAAAAAAAGTTAATTTCAATGGTCATTTAATTTTATGTGAATTTGTTATATCAAATTAATCTAATTTTTTCACTATTATCATTTATATTATTCACTTATTCATGGTAAAGAAAAATCTTTTTATCCTTGTTAGTCATATCACTTTCTTTTCTGTTCATTTGGGAATGCATAGATCCTTTAAATTTTTATAATTAAATTTAATTCTTGTATATGTAATTTCCAATAAAACTTATATTATATATTGCATGTAATTTTTGTACATTTTTTAATATATAAATAAATGATATTTATAAAATAAATACTCTAAAATGTATGTATATAATTAAATACGATATAATTAAACAAACATTTATATAATTGGTGAGTAGCTAATTTACTGGCATTGTTTATTTTAATGATTTTTTATTTCCCTAACTAATTCAACTGATTTTAAAATGGATTGATTTTGTTATGTATACTTCACACAATATGTGTGTGTATGTGTGTGTATATATATATATATATATATAATTAAAATGAGTGTTTATATATTTTTATTCGTTTTTTTAATAATTTGCAAATATGAATATTATTTACTTTCAAGTAATTTGTAAATATGTTTGGTTCATTATATCTTTTTAATTACGAAATTAAATTTAAACTTCTTATTATCTTGTAAAAGCACAAAATAACGTATATTGCAGGTAATTAATTAGATATGTTTTAATTTCTCAAATAAATTCATCTTCATATATATTGTATATACATATATATATATATATATATATATATATATATATATATATATATATATATATGTATATGTGTATAAAAATACGTATGTGTGTACATAAATATGTATATAATTCAATATTTTTCTTTTATTTCAGGTAATCGATTGAGCTTTTATTATTACGAATGTAAGTAATTTAATTTAATATAAATATTTTCATAACATATATTTTTAGAGATATATATTGTTTTTTATAATTATTTGTAGTCTATACTAGATTTAACAAATGTTATATTGAAAACTTTTTAAAATTGTGTGTATACATATATATATATATATATATATATATATATATATATATTGTATTATTGATCATATATAACTGTCAAAATAATTAGTGTTTAAAATACAGCCGTGTTACATCTTCTATATATTTGAAATAAATTCCCAAGATCGTAAGCAATTAAATTCATTGTTTGAGTATTCGAAACTAAAAATAGACAACTTCAAATGGGTAAAGAACACACGGTAATAAAATTCTCGAAACAAAGCTTTTTCTGCACCCTACTTGATATTTTCCAACTTCACTAAACCTTTTCCGAATGAATGCTTCTAATGTGGCGCAAGGAACAGTTTTATTGCAAAAAAATATAATTTATAGCGTATAGTTCAGTTTGTGTCATAAACTTTGACATAAAATAACAGTATTCAGATTTTGAGAGGCGAAGTTTAGTTTTTCATAGAACAGATAAGTGTCTCAATTTTTCAGTTTAACTCGTTTTTAATTTCTATTTCGAATATATAATTTGCCATATGAAATTTTAACGTAGTTAAAAAATAACGAGTTATGTATAATTCGAGAATATTTAAGATTTTAGATTATTATTTTCTAAAAGAAAATAATAGATTTTAGAAGCAAAATATAATCTCAAAAAGTATCTAAAAATAATGATGAATAATGAGAAATTGACAATATTCGGAATTAAACAAATATGAAAATTATTTTTATTTTAAATACAATTTAAATATTAGTAGTATTTGTTATTATAATAAATGTTACACCACTTTTGTAGTTAATTTGTTCAAATAGCATATTTGACTTGTTTTTAGTTACAAAATATTAAACTAACTCTGGTAATTAACATATTTTTTTTAATTTAAATCCTAAAAAACTTGTCTTGTTTTGATATTATTGTTTTTAATAAGAGTTAATTTGATTAATTCTTATAATTTAAATATCACTTTTTCAATTAATTAATTGAAAAAATTAAATTGTAATTTCATTATTTTTTTTTTATTACAATATACACATATATATATATATATATATATATATATATATATATATATATATATATATACAATATCCCACCAGGAGCGCACGACAAAATTTTTAAATAAATCACATCTTTTTTTGAGTGAACGATGATGAATGTGCTCTCCTGATGGAATACCCTATATATATATATGTGTGTGTGTGTGTGTGTGTTTGTGTGTGTGTGTGTGTGTGTGTGTGTGTGGGTGGGTAGATGAGTGGTTGAGTGATTTTTTTTATTCGGTCAATAATAATATATTTTTTAAAAAAATATTAGTTATATTTATCCTAAAACTATTTAATTTTATTATTTTTATATAAAAGTTTATTTTTTATCATATATATATATATATATATATATATATATATATATATATATATATATAAAACAAATATTTATAAAAATATACAATAATATAAAATTGTTTACTTTAAATGTTGATAAGCATTCTACTAGACAGATTATTTTCATTTAATAATATTTGAAAATTTATTATTATATGAGTATGTTTTTACAGCTATTTCACATATAATAAATTGCTATATTTTTTAAAAATATACATACATCTAAAATTAATTTCAATCAATATACGTATATAAATTTTATCTTATTTATTAAATTATTTTATAAAAAGTTTCAATAAAAATCAGATTTATGTTTCATACAAATGAGTTATCACCTCAACACCACAAGATATCGAAAATATGTTCAATAATTATTTATTATTCACTTTCTTTGTTAACACTAGATTTATGGAGCGAGTCAATTTGACTCATTTAAGATTTTGTTGCTATATATATAGAAAACTTAAATATTATTTTTTAAGAACATATATCGGTTTTTAATTACATAATGACACATATGCATAAAAAATATATTACATATGTGCATATATGTTATTATATAATTAAAAACCAACATATGTTTTTAAAAAATAACATTTAAGTTTTCTATATAATAGGTTGTCAAATATCTCCCTTCCGCCTTTTTGTCTTTTGAATTTCGCGGCTATGTACAAAGCGTTACAGAGCTCGTATCAGGCAACACTATACATCATTTGAAAGGTATATATAACCTACAAAACGACAAACAAAATATGCATGATTAGTTTGGATACTGTTTCAAAAGTTATAGACGTGTAAACATGGAGTTCACTAACGCCGAAGTTGAAAATATTTTGAAGTTTTCCTTCGTTAATAATAAAATCCGCTAGAGAAACGTTCCGTGAGATTAATAATAATACTTTTTAATTTTGGTACTCTATCACTTCGAACCGCGGAGGAATGGTTTCGACGATTCAGAGCCAGTGAAAACGACACCATGGATAAGCCAGCCGGCGGATATACCTGTATATATATATAGAAATCATCGATAGACCGGCATGTGACATCTATATGACATATATATATACCAAACCATATTTAAACCATCTATAGAAGGCTGGATACAAAAAAGCTTGATGTTTAAATGTTGATTTGACGCAAAAAAACCTTCTGGACCGAATCAACGTCTGCGATATTTTTGAAAAACGAACTCGACCCATTATTTGAAGCGGATGGTGACTGGCGACATAAAATGGATCACATACGACAATATTTTATTAAACGGTCGTGGTCGAAGGCCGGTGAATCGTCCCAAACAGTGGCCAAGCCGGGATTGACGGCCAGGAAGGTTTTGCTGTGCGTTATATTGCAAAGGAATCATTACTATGAACTGCTCCCATATGGCCAGACGCTTAATATACCATCTACTGCGAACAATGGACCGCTTGAAGTAGGCGAACGACCAGAAGCGTCCAGAAATATAAGGATGTAGTGTTCCACCAGGACAACGCCAGGCCACACACATCTTTGGTGACTCGTCAGAAGCTACGGGAGCTCGGATGGGAGGTTTTATCGCATCCACCATATAGCCCGGATATAGCGCCAAGTGATTACCACCTGTTCCTGTCCATGGCGAACGCCCTTGGTGGTGTAAAATTGGCCTCAAAAGAGGCTTGTGAAAAGTGGCTGTCCGAGTTCTTCGTAAATAAGGAGGGAGGGTTCTACAAGAGGGGTATTATGAAGTTGCCGTCTAGATGGAACCAGATTATCGAACAAAACGGCGCATATTTGAACTAAATCCGATCACTGTAACACTTTTTATAAAGCATTGAATAAAGAGCAAAAAAGCGGAAGGGAGATACTTGACAACAATATATATGTAGCAACAAAATCTTAAATGAGTCAAATTGACTCGCTCCGTAAATCTAGTGTTAATTAGCTGATGTTCATTTCGATGCCAATGCCATTATCATTATATGATGTTGATAATAATGATGGTATTGCTATCTAAATATATATTACCTTATTATGTTCTAAACAAACAAAATAAACTACAACCAATTATTGAACACTTTTTAATATCTTTCTGTATTGAAGGTGATAAGTAATTTGTATGAAAATGATTTTTTTTGTCATTTTTGTATAGTATTAAGGTAATAATTTATTTGTGTGAAAGTGAATTTTCCTCAATTCTAAACAAATAATACTAGATTTGTATTTTCAACATAACGATAAAAATATTAATATTTTATGAAATGTTTATACAATTTTAAAGTAAGTCTCTCTCTCAATACATATATATATATATATATATATATATATTTCTTTTCAATAAAACACAAATCCAGGTATCACACTTAATGATCCTATATGAATATATATATATATATATATATATATATATATATATATATATATATATATATATATATATATATAGGATCATTAAGTGTGATACCTGGATTTGTGTTTTATTGAAAAGAAACATGTGTATAAAGTGGTGTATAAAGAAACATGTGTATACTTTTTTTTTATTTTTTACAAAACACAAATTTAGGCGTCACATTGGGATGAAATTTATGTAAGCAATAATAAAATATTAAATAAAAGTTAACAATGCAATAATATATTATTTTTTATTACATATTATTATAATATAATCCAGTAAATAATTCATTGCTTGTGTTTATTTTAATATTTTATTATTGTTTATATAATTTTTGTGCTATATATATTGTGTATATATATATATATATATACATGTATATACATGTGTATGTATATATAATTTTCATATATTTCTACATATGTACCTATTTGTAAACTTGATGATATAGCGTCGAACAAAGCCCGTCAAAAATTTTTTTCGCTTGCATATAATTTATATTTGTAGTAATTACTTCGTGCTCATGAAGATATTCCATCATATATCCACGTTAAGTAAGAAACATTGTCATCAACCTCGTTCGATTGTTATATATTACCGCTTTCCACTCGTAGGCGGCGTCTGCTTCCCTTTATTCTATGAAGCTTTATCCGACGTGCTTATACGTACACATCTATCATGAATTCATCAAACTGGCGTTTATGACTAACACCGGATAATTTATGAGAGACGAACGAAGCTCATGAATTCTTTCGCATTTTCTATGCCAGCGTATGTAACGCTGCTGACGATAATTACTTTTATATGCGCGTTGTGGGTGGCGTTATGTAAAAATTCATATGTTTATGATATCATTATTTTTTGTGACTCTTTATGTATGGAATATCAGAACCATTCTTTGTTTAAAACTCGGAGTAAAACAATAATGTCATTCAATTTTCGTTTTTATGTTACTTTTTTATTCTTATAAAATTAAATAAATAAAACATTGGTGTTTTTTTTATTTTTTACATTATTTTAGAATCGTGCAGACGTTTCCAAACTCAATAAACGTACAATATTCTATAATTTTCTTGAAAAAAAGTTCTCATTCCGAAAACAATACACGAGAATAATTAAATACATAATAGTTCTTTACTAAGAATGTACTATAGTTATAAAATGTCACTAATTGAATTCCTCATTAAATAAAATCATCCAACTGTAAAAAATCAACATGGAAAACATTCTCTGTTCATTTTTCAAGTTTGTAGTTTTTATTTTAAAATATCTTAAATATTGATATCTTAAATAACTTTACGCCTAGAATAAAGTGTTTATATATTCAAATATATATATAAATACACATTTTTACTTCAATAAACATATAAACACAGAATTATTAAAAAAATGTCTTTATGAATAAAAATATTGAAATAAATATTTATATATATATAATTCATGTATATATTTTACGATTTATGAGAAAAATTTTTCAAAATGCGACAAACTTGAAACGCAGTAATTTGGAACTTTATCTATATAGCTTTATGGAACGTATAAAAACATTGATTTTCATTTTATGTACATACAAGCACACACATACATATACATACACACACACACACACACACACATATATATATATATATATTCGAAATATATTTTATAATATTAATGTTTTTTTTTGAAAAATTTTACATTACATTAATTAAACAATAAATTCTGATTGATGAAAAAAATATATTAAAGTTTCTCAATACGTTAAATAGTTATTCGTCAAGTGAAATAAATTTTAATACAAAACTTGTCTACTGTGACAAAAAAATTTATGAATTTAATTGAAACGTTTTATTATTGATTTCAAACATAATTTCATTTAAAATATTTTTATTATTAATAATATCAAAAATCATATATTCTCAATAACAAATCACAATACTTTATTAAACATTTGTTGTTTTAAATTATCAATTTGTATTATCAAATATTAACATAAACTTTCAATGAAAAATTAGTTCGAACAACAAAACAGATTATTTACTGTCTTTGAGACTCTAATTTCCATTTGAATTTCTGTCTTATTCCATTTCATACAAATGTATATATATATATATATATATATATATATATATATTTGTGTGTGTGTATGTAGACGTTTTATTTAGGATATTAAATTTCCTTAACACAAACAGTATTAAATTGTATTGTAGTAATTTTGAAAGGCGTAATACTTACTCATATATAAAATTAACAAGCATGCTGTAGTTATTGTATACTACTTCAAATAACTCTAAATAAATAAGAATGGCTTAATGTGATATTAAGATTCATAAATTTTCTAAGAAATATAATACATATATGCGTATAGTATATTTGAGAATACAGTATATTTTGTACAATTCACTTCATTTTACTTGTAATAATTTTCTGTAATTGACAAGACAATCAGTATATATACATATATATATATATATATATATATATATATATATATAGAGAGAGAGAGAGAGAGAGAGAGAGATGAATGTGTCTTATAAATTTTTTTCTTTACTTTTATGCGCATTGTTATAAATACTAATGTTGTAATTGTCCCAGCATTAATTATTTGTATACAAATGATTTTTTGTAAGATATGAGAGAGCTTTTGGTTGTATGAAATGAGTCACAAAATAACATTGTATTCACCACCATTTTCACTTGCGCACGCATTTAATGGCATCCTACCACGACGCATTCAGTCTTCATTATAACTGTCCAACGTCCGGCGACAAAGCACACCGGTAACATCAGTCACATCTAGGATGGCACAGGGCAGTACTTTATAATTTTGTAGATTATCTTATCAACGTTTTTTTTTTAAAAAAATACACACATCAATCTTACTAATTACTTTTTTATATCAATATTATTTTGATTGATAATATTTTTATTATATGTGTGTATTATTTAGATTAATAACAATGTAATATAAAATAATAATTATTATTATTATATATATATATATATATTTGTGTATATATATATGTATATATTATCATTTTTATATTATTTATATTTAAAAATAAATAAAAAATATATAAATATAAATAATATTTCTAAAATATGTTTAGAATGAAAAAAAATATATTTTGCAATATTATCAAAATTTCCTTAGAAATAATTAATTATAATGAATCATATACAAAAATTTAATTAAGAAAATATATACATTAACTCATAGTATTTATATAAAGAAAAAGAAGCTTTATATCAAAGACAATATACTTTTATGACTTAAAATTGCATTCAAAAATGAGAAGAAAATATTTTTTTAAACAGTATAGAATTTAAAATGTTTGAAAATTATTAAATATAATTAATTCCTTAATATGAAATCTTAATAAAATATATAAACCTAAATATATGAAAATCTATTATTATATTGTAAATATATATTTTTTTAAGCGTGATAGAAATTTAAATTGAATCCCCATGAAAGTTCTACCTAACCTAATAAATCATTCTTTATATATATATATATATATATATATATATATATATATATATAAATGTATGATAAAGATGGTTTTAGGTTAGAAAGAATTTTTGATAGGAATTCAATTTAAATTTCTATCATGCTTAAAAACACCTATGGAAATTTTATTATTAACATACGAAGATCGTTTGATAAGTATAGTAAATTTATTTATTGTTTAATTTAACTAATTCATTAATTAAATTCAATTTTGTAATTTAGTTTTCTTACTTTTTTACCATACTTATCAAACGACCCTCGTAAAGTGACCTAAATGACACTAAAGGTTTTCAATATACATTTACTTGCTTAGTGTAATTTATTATCATTTGAATCTCATTCGGGACAGCCTATATAATAAAAGTATTAATTAAAAAATTAAATTTGTCATCATAACATATTTATTTCAATTATTACTCAATTATATTCTTTATTAATTATATTTTCTAGTTTTATGTGCTTATAGTTTTTTTTAAGAAATTTTATTAAACGATAAAAGTATTTTTACATTTCTAGGAAATTTTAATAATGTTCTTTTTCATTAAACGGAATCTTTATCTTCTTATATTATATAAAATATAATTAGTAGTTTTAATTACGTTGTATAACTTTTTTATTTTTTTTATCGAATTAGTTTTTTGTAAAAAAATATCCATAATTGAATTGAAAGTAATAAGTACAACAACTGAAACATTTAATTCTTATATTTTTAATTGATTATAAGTACGTTAATTTTTTTATTATGTAACGTTTTGAACCAATACTTTTTTTAATAATTCGAAAAATAAAATACACTAATCTTTATTGGTATATCCCAGTGATCTGTATGTAGAAAAATTCATAAATTTCAATACAAATGTTATATTAAAACCAATACATTTAATATATTTATTTACATAGATAATTATGATTATTAAATCCAACATTTTATAAAAAATTCTCAAATTAACATTTATCAGATATTATTTTCAAAAATAATCAAGTTGATATTCATAATTTTCTAATTTGTTTATTAATTTTCAATTGAAAATTGTACTATATTAATTAAAAATTAGACGAAACTCATAGAGACCAATTATATAACCTTTGACATGGTATCTTTCAAATAACTACTATCCTTCAAACCGATTATAATTATAATCCCATTCATGATAAAGAGGTTTATTCTATACATACATATAAAATGTTTCCAGTACACTAGCTATTTAGTTGAAAATTACTATGGGATAAAGGGAATATCCAACTTTGATAAGTTTAACACACTGGTCGAATCCTTATATGAATATTATCGTATGGAACGCGTTATTAATTCATTCAACTTAAATACATTTTTAATCTATAATTCAAATATTTATTCTATTAAGAAATGTTTCTATCAAACTATATTTTATACCTATCTATCAGTTTATATATATATATATATATATATATATATATATATATATATATATATATATATATATACGAGGGTCGTTTGATAAGTATGATAAAAAATAAGAAAAACTAAATTAAAAAATTAATTAAATTATACAATAAATAAATTTACCATACCTATCAAACGACCTTATATATATATATATATATATATATATATATATATATATATATATATATATATATATATATATATGTATATTGTAATTATAAATCAACTTTCTTAGAACAGTAAATTCATTGAAGATAATTTCAATAGAGAAAAAACTTCATTTCTTGTTTAATTACATCGTTTCTCGTAAAGATTTTTTTTTCAAAAAAACTTATTTTAAAGTACAGAAATATATATTTCTAGTTAGAAGTACCTTTATGATTAATTAACTATGTACTGAATTATTTTCTTTAATTTCCTGGTATAATTTTTAACACGAAATTATTTTTTTCTTAGAGAGGAAAAAGTTCATACTGAATGTTTTGCTTCGTTTTGAATTTATAAATAATTTGAACAAACAGTATGAAATTTTGAATATAAATTTATATATATATATATATATATATATAATCATTCAAATGTAATGCCTAGATTTGTGTTTTATTAAAAAAAAACATGTGTATAGGGTAGTGTATAGAGAAGCATATGTATAGTTTCTTCTTAATAAAACACAAATAGACATCACATTTGGATGACCTTATATATATATATATATATATATATATATATATATATATATATATATATATATATATATATATATATATATATATATATATATATATATATATATATATATATATATATATATATATATATATATATATTTATAGAGAGAGAGAGAAGATTGAGTTTATCTAATTGCATTGTCTCTTTTATTATTACAAATTAATTTGAATACTAGTTAACAATTTCAGAATTTTGCTCTTAAACACTTAATGTATTTTTATTTAATTTGGACCAAAATAAAATAGTTACTACTTTGAAGTTGTATTTCAAATAAAAATAAGACACTAAAAAAGTATAACCTAAAACCATGAAATAAAAACATTTCACTAAATTAATAATAACTATCTTTTTAAATCAAAAATTGAAAAACATAAATATATAAAAATACCTAAAAATGTATTTTAAAAAGTAATACTTTTTTCCATAATAAAATTTTCTTTACTAAACTGTTTTCTTTACTACTTATCGATTCACTGCTGATATTACTCCACAACAACTTTTGCTCCTTAAACAATCATTGAATATATTTTACGATATTTTAACTTTTTAACTCATACATGTTTTTTTAAAAAATAGATTGTTTAATATATTTACATAAATATTGTTCATATAAATTAAAAATAGTTAAATATTTTTTTGAATATTAAAAATAAATAAATATAAACATCTAATATTCATAAATTACTCAAAGGTAGTGTAAGTTAAATTCATTAGTAGATAAAAATAAAAACAGTGACTTAATAAGGTATACTAAAAGAAAAGCTTACAATAATGTCATAATGAGTATAAAACAAATAATTTTAACTTATTATCTACAATGATTCATTTATGCAAATTTCAATTTAGACTGCTTTGTCTTCAGAACTAAATATAAAAAGTACAAATAAGACTTTCTATATGTGTACCTAGACAATGATAATGTCAGAAATATGTATTGTATTAGTGAATCAGACGATATTAAATTGTACAGCATTTTAATAAAATACTTTTTTCGTGTCTGAGTAAGGATTTATTTTCCATTGTAAAGAATTTTTTTATAATACCATACTATAATAATGAACAAGAACAAATGTTTCATATTAAAAGCATTATAATTGAATTTGAGAATTTTTGAAGCATTATTAATTCTTTAAATAAATATATATATAAATAAAAAAAGTTTGTGTTGAAATATATTTAATATTTTTCATCATTAAAAATATTAGTGTTTTTTTTATAAATGCACATTATATATATATATATATATATATATATATATATATATATATGTGCGTGTGCCTGTGGGTACATGTAAAAGAGCGAAAAATAATGTATGTGTAGATGTAAATACGTAATTTTACCATGGAGTTTAATTAAACCTTATATTTTATTGCGTGAAAAAGTACGTATCTTAGTTCTCACTTTACATCTTGCATGGCGTTGTGGTTTTTTTTAAATAGCTCATTGTAAATTATGCTTTACACGTTAAAATGATTAATGAGATCATATAAACCGTCCTCTTCCGCAATTTTCTATTCAAAAATTTTCTGCTCACGAGAACAATTTTCATACTTTTCTATTATTTCAATGACTTTAATAATGTTTTATATCTGAATTTGAATCAAATAATTTCGTTTGTGAAATTTTTATTCTATAGAAATAAATTCTGTAATTACCTATTTTTAAACAATTATTTAATTATAAAATCCATTTTATTTATATACATATATATATATATATATATATATATATATATAAAATGTGTATTTATAAAAAAAAACACTAATATTTTTAATGATGAAAAATATTAAATATATTTTAAGATAAACTTTTTTAATATTGTATTTATTTATTTATTTGTGTATGTGTATAATCACTGTATTTAATCTTCATTAAAATTAATTTGTGATAAATAATACCCTTAAATTATAATTGAATTTTTATTCTCATTTGATATTTTTCAAAATATTACCAATATTAACAACAAAAATTCTATATTAAAAATTATTAATATTATATTATTAGTAAGTATATTCAAGTAATATTTTTTTAATCTAAAAAATATAAATGGTAACTATTTTTTTCTCATATATGAAATGTTATTATATTTGAAAAATGAATATCCATTAAACGACGTAACTTATGACACTCATTGTTGGAAAGTTTTCATTTAATAATCTTTGAAAAATTCAATACTTTGCTTTAGCTTTCTTTTATAATGCAATATATATATATATATATATATATATATATATATATATATATATATATATATATGTATGTATGTATATATCTAAACATTATATTCTTTTCTTCATTTTTATGATAATACAACTTTTATAAAATTATATAATAATATATGAATAGAATAGTTATTTTTTTATCAATTTTAAAATGTTATTTTTGTTTTTGATATTTTTTTATAAATAGCAAGGAATAAAGTTCATATATATATATACAGTGATAAGGAGATGGAGGGATTTTGTATACATATATGTGTATAAACGTAAGATATTTATGAGAAGAAAACATAACATCATTAAAATTCATCACGAATCTTCTGAAATAATAACTGAATATAATAAAAACACATGCAAACGAACTATGAAATATATTCAGAAACTAGGTGTAGAATACTGAAAAATATCGACTGCCCTAAAACACACTAAAGAGTAAAACCGTACGTACAAAATTCGTAATAATAAAATCCGTCCACGCTACAATTTATGCAGACATGTCAGACAATGAACATTTCGTCTTCTTCATTTCTATTTTCCGATCAACAAAAGAACTTCCAAGTGCTAACATCTTACTATAAATTTTGCAAACCAATTTAGAAAATAGCATAATGAAATATATTCAAGACAGGAAAATGTGCAATATAGAATTTAAATTATCTATGTAAAACACTTATTTTCTCTTCTTATATTACGCTTCAATAACATTGTATTCTGAATTTTCAATTAAATTGAATCTTGATGCATTTTTATGCAGAACATTGTATTTAAAACGTCCTTCTTTGAGAATAAATTGATAAAATAAACGCTACTCTCCATTATGTATTTTGAATTGTACTTAATTACTTTTTACTTATAATATATTTGAAATTTATATTCTTGTATTTATTCAATATCAATTAATAAAATAAATTGTTAATAATTTTCAATAGAGTTTTAATATTTTAATCGATAAATAAAATAAATTATATTAAATATTGTTTTTGATTAAATTATTACGACTTTCTTATTTATTTACTAAAAAAATATAAACTAATATATTTATTTTTAAAAAATACTACAGTAGTAAAATTGCAAAAATATAATAGTGATTTTTTATCTAAAATAGTATATTTTCTATTCTCTACAAAGTTTTGAAATGTTTGTATATCCATAGTTCTTTATTATACTACTGTGTCAAATATTTTTATATTACACGATATAAAAAATATTTTCATCGAAAACTTTCAACATCACTAACTTTATGAATATTATAATATTAATCAAACACCATTTTGTATACCTTAATATTCGCATACACACTTAAATATATTTACATAAATAAAAAAGAGAATTGAAAAAATGCTCGAAAATAAATAAAATATTGCTTTACATCGTGATAAAGTTTTGCCTTTTAATGTAATTTACATTTGTGAAACTAGCAAGCAAAGACACAAATACAGAAATATATACAATTCTGTATCATTACGTTTGACGATATACGCACTAGTTTTTCTTGTAATCTTATTCCGGTCCTTGTATCTTCTATATCCGGCGGTGGCCTCTTGTTGTTTTTCATGGAGAGAAAGCTCTATTTTGCGACTGGCACTGATACACCGTCACCATATCTATATTGGACTATATAGTATGTTCGACCCACCATTCATAGTATGAAATGCAAATATATTCATCTCGATCGAACGTATCTCAGTTTCGTTTCGTGACCCGGCTAGAGCTGGCTGGCTGGCTGGCTCTGGCAGTGACACTTTTGCTCGGCTGGACATCCGGACATAGTGCTTCCGGTCCATGACATTAATGATGCGCTTCAGTGTTGTAAAACCTCGTCGTCGCGTTCTTCTTTTTATGTTTACTGCGTGTCATTCTTCGTTCGTTTCTTTTTAACTGCTCCGTTGCATTTTCCTAACTGCACATATTTCTTTCTGAGTAATCTGCATTTATGCCATTTTACTTTATGATCATTCGTTGTAGATAACACATTTGTCTTTTAATTATATAAATGAGTTACGGCGGAGATATATGTTTTGTTTTATTATTTCGACGTTTTCATACACATTTACGAATTTTATTTCTTAACTATATATATATATATATATATATATATATATATATATATATATATATATATATATATATATATATATATATATATACTACTTTTCAAAAAAAATAATACATTGTTATAAATATTGTCTTTGTTTTATACTAATGAAAAATCAAATACAACTGTGAATCATTTATGAAAATAAATATTATATATGTTATAAAAATGTTGAATTTAAATAGTACACCTGAGTTTGTTTTTATGCGGTAGATACGTTCAGCAGAAAACCGCATTAAAAAAATCGCACAAAAAAAGACTTCATTTACATTCAAAAATTAGGGATACGTTTCATGATTTTCAAAAACCTCATAAAATGAAAGCTACAATGTGAAATTACTCTAAAATTTGCATAAAAAATCAGGAAATAAAGAATGCTTTAAAAAAATTAAATATCTGCAAAAAATTGATATAAAACAAAGCTTTTTACTTTATTTTTTAATTAACTGATAGTTAATTAAACTATTAATAATTAACTATTTTCAGTTTGAGCAGCGGAAGTAAATGGCTCTGTTTCCCTCATTTGTTCATAAAGCTGAAGAACTTTTCGTTGAATTAAATAACCGCTTATAGGAATTCTTAAAAAAAATTCGTATAAAAAGATAATGAAAAGAAATCTGAATCGCAATGCTTCAAAATCGCATTAAAATAATCCGCACAAAAACAGACCCAGCTGTATATTGTTTTCAAAAAATATTCATTGATTTTTTTTCCTATTTTTACAACAATAAATATGAATAAACTATTTATATATACACATAAACTTGTCCCATTCATATTTTACTAACAATTTTGAAATAAAGAAATTTATTGTAATAATACTTTAATAAAAAATTTATATGAATAATTTAAAATAGTTCTTACAGTTGTTTCAGTTATTAATCGTTTTTTTTTAAATTTAAATAATACTTTTAATTAATATTACTTTTTCAGTATATATAGTGCCTCGAAGCAAATTCGTATTAATTTTTTTTTACAAAGAGTTATTATCCAGTATTACAATTTAATTTATGTATTTTATATATATATATATATATATATATATATATATATATATATATATATATAATTTATTGTATTAATATTTTAATAACTTTTTGTATGAACAATTTACAATAGTTCTTACAATTGTTATCAGAGTTAGTTCAGTTATTAATCTTTTCTGAAATTTACATAATAGTTTTAATTAATATTACTTTTTCTATATATATAACTTCAAAGCAAATGCATGTTAAGTTTTTCACAAAGAAAAATTATCCAATAGTAATAGAAAAGATATAAGTGATAAGTAATTCTAATATATATATATATATATATATATATATATATATATATATATATATATATATATATATATATATATATATATATATACGAGGTTGTTTGATAAGTCCGTGTAAAAATAAAAACTGCTTCATTTTTTTGAATAAATCGTTTTTATTTTTCAACATAGTCTTTTTTTAGGCTTATACACTTCATCCAACGCTGCTCTAGTTTGTTGATCCCTTCCGAATAATAGGATTTGTCCAAGTCTGTAAAATAGTCATTCGTTCCTGCAATCACCTCCTCGTTCGAATAAAATCTTTTTCCTGCGAGCCATTTCTTCATATTAGGGAACAAATAATAGTCCGATGGAGCCAAGTCTGGAGAAAAGGGGGGATGTGAAACGATTTGGAACCCTATTTCCATTAGTTTTGCGGCCACAACTGCTGAGGTGTGAGCTGGTGCGTTGTCGTGATGAAAGAGGACTTTTTTGTGGGCTAATCGGGGACGTTTTTCTTGCAACTCGGTTTTCAAACGATCCAATAACAATGAATAATATGCACCTGTAATGGTTTTACCCTTTTCCAAATAGTCGATAAAGATTATTCTTTGCGAATCCCAAAAGACAGTCGCCATAACCTTCCCGGCCGAAGGAATTGTCTTCGCCTTTTTCGGAGCAGATTTCCCCTTGATAACCCATTGTTTAGACTGCTCTTTGGTCTCAGGAGTGTAGTGATGTATCCATGTTTCATTTACAGTGATGAAACGACGCTTAAAGTCCTGCGGATTTCGCTGAAACAGCTGCAAACCGTTCTTGCAACACTTCACACGACCTCGTTTTTGGTCGATCGTGAGCAATCGCGGCACCCACCTGGCGGATAGCTTTTTCATGTCCAAATGTTGGTGCAAAATATTATGTACCCGTTCACACGAGATGCCTACAGCACTAGTAATCTCACGCACTTTCACTCTTCTGTCATCCATCACCATATCATGGATTTTATCAATGATTTCTGGAGTGGTGACCTCAACAGGGCGTCCAGAACGTTCAGCGTCTCTTGTGCTCATATGGCCACTCCGAAAATTTTGAAACCACTTATAAACCGCATTAATCGAAGGTGCAGAGTCACCATAATGTTTATCAAGCTTCTGTTTAGTCTCCTGAGGCGTTTTGCCTTTAATGAAGTAGTGTTTAATCAACACGCGATATTCTTTTTCGTCCATTATTTGACAATCACTCGATTTCCTTGATTCCAACGATTGTCAAACACAAAGGAATAGACCGATATGGCTGAAACTTGATGTGTGTTCTTCCAAGAGGTGCTACTAATTAAAAATAACCTCGATATGCACTAGTGGTGCCATCTTTCGGAATTTACACGGACTTATCGAACGGCCCTCGTATATATATATATATTAACATATATATATATATATATATATATATATATATATATATTAACAAAAATGTTTTCATTTTTTAAATATATATATATGAGAAAACATGTTTTTAAAAATTATGTACACATATTTTTAAAAATATCTATTAAAAAATATATACAATTATTAGTAATATAATATATTACTTATCAGCCTGAAATTATAATCAGAATTTATGTTCTTGAAATTTACAAATTTATAACTTTTATGAAATAACTAATAATGAATACCAAAATATTTTTGAAATTAATTATGAAACTAGATATCATTCCCTATTATTTATTTTTAAAGAAAAAAATTATGAAAATTAATTATTTTTTAACTAAAACTCTATATTCTCAATAAATGATTTTTAATATAATAACTACAATTTAAAAAAAGTTCATTAATCGAACTAAAGCTAAATGAGAAACAAAAAAAGATATACTTCAAAAAATAATTATTTTGATTCAAGAAAATACCAAATTTTATATTAATATGTTTATCGTAAATTTTATATTTATTATAAATTATTTATTCAAAATCAATATTTATAGAGTGTACAACTAGAAATACTATTTTTATCGACAAGATATTAAATATATGAAATATAATTTATAATTATTTTCGTTTAAATAAAAAATATCGTTTTTAATAAAAATTTTATATCAAATACATATTCAAAGCCTAGGTTTACATTAACATTTTGTATTTATATATTTCGTAGATAAATGATTTATATAATTTTCTACGAAATAAATAATTGCCTTTGAAATAATCTTTAGAAGAAAACCATATAAATGACTATCTGTTTCTTTAATATTATTATTTTTTTTATGTCATTTATAACAATATGTTAAATGTGTTGAAAGAAAGTAATTAATTCTACAGTGTTTTTAATTGAATTATTTGTAAAATAACAAGTTACGTTTTTATATTATAATACATATATATATATATATATAATGTATGTATGTATGTATCTTTATATTTATTTTAAAAAAGAAGCCCAATAGTACTCTAATACAATACATTTTATGTTAGTTCTTTTAATTACGTGTCACGCCCAGAACAGTTTGTAACGAAAAAACAGCATAAAAAGTACCATAAAAAACAAACATGAGAGTGCAGCACGTGTGGCACTCGTTAGAAATGTGTGCGGTCTCAGTGCATGTGGTCACATTGAAGTATACAGTCCTAGACACGATTTTTATTACCAATGTTACATTTTATTCGATTTTTCTTATTGTTCTCATGTACTGAAATTACTATACATTCATACTTCCAAGTTTTTTTTAAAAAAAAAATATAAAAATACCGTAACACTTGGCTGAAGTACTCTTCATATATGAATGTTACGTTACACTGTTGTTTTGTAAACATATACATTATATATATATTTATATATAAATATATATATATATATATATATATATGTGCAGTTCACAACATATACCAATGTAATCCTACTTCCAACATCTATCCTTTTCTCTCTATCCATAAATCTTCTTGCAATCTTCAGTCTTACTTTCACGACGTTATCAATTCTTTCTCTACAACTCTTACGTAGCTTTCTTCTTTTCTTTCTGTCGCATGGTATCGAGTTCATTATTCATTATAATAATCTCTCTTCTGACAACCGTTGAACATTTTCTAAACAATATTAAATTGTTCAATTCAACTTAGTCTATTTATAATTCTCTCTACCTTCATTCTATATGTTATTTCTTCATTTCGATGAACTGGAAGAAAATGACATTGATCGGTTGAAATGGAATTTTTTAAAATAGGCTTTATGCAGATAAAAAGAAGGTCGTGATGTTTTTTATGATTATATATATATATATATATATATATATATATACATATATAATTTACATTTTAAATATCTGTTTCCATTTTTAATCTTTATTTATTAATGTACATTTATTATTTTTGAAAATGTTCAAATATTTCCACTTGCACGTTATTGTAAAAAATTGTATAAAATGTAATTAATAAATAATTGTCCCTAAAAAGTACATAAACTTTAAAATAAAATAAATTATATTTGAAATTATTAAAAATATTAATATTAATTTCAAACTGATTTGTTGATTAATATGTTTATAAGAAAAATATTTCATTTATTTTGACCTAATAAAAATATAGCAATGTGCAATATAAATTTGCAAATATGATATTTATTCATAACAATTCATACACACACACATATATATATATATATATATATATATATGTGTGTGTGTGTGTGTGTGTATGTGTGTAAATGTATATGCATACGTATGGCATTTCATGAATCTGTAAATATTTTGTCCAGCTTCCCTCAAATAACTCAATTACAAACAATACCATATATTTTATACTATTTTTTAGAAAAATCTACTTTACTATTATGTTTTTGTATATTAAATTTAGTTTATGCAATTATCAAACTTCATTTAACATTTAATTTTCATAATAAATTCTACACAATGTAAAGGGTCATCCAAATGTACCGCCTAGATTTGTGTTTTATTAAAAAGAAACAAAATAAACTTATACACATGTTTTTTTTTAATAAAACACAAATCTAGGCGTCACATTTGGATGACTCCATATTAATTTTACTGATTTCAAATTAAAAAAATTCACTATATTTTTTACTAAATAACTTGGATGGATTTGAATTACATTTTTACATGTCTACAGAAAATAGTGTCTTTCAAGTAATTAAGGGTAGGTTTAAATATAATCATTACTAGAAGAAGCATTTGTTTAAAACTCTGAACGGAAATTAAAATTTAAACTTTATTTATCGATGATTGAGAAAATGTTGATCTAAAGATATCTACTTTGAAACTAAGCATCAATAAATACTAACTAAAAAATTAATACTGTTTTCATGATGAGAACTAATCAAAAAAATAATAATTAAAGGTTTATAATATGTTGCAAAGTTTTGGTTATTATGATTTTTTGATACTTTTTTCAAAAACTTACGAATTTCTCTTTCTCATTTTTTCTGTTTTTTACTACAGAAAAATAAATAATTGAATATAACACAAATTAACAGGTAATTAACAATTGAAATATTTGGAAATACATTTATCATTGATGATAATGAATGAAACGTACACTTTTTAATACAGATAATTACCTGTAATAAATTATTTTCACTATAAACAGTTTGTACAATTGATGAATGTTCATGAAGTCATGTATTAAAAAAACATATTTTAAAATTATCATTCAACAAAAAAATATTTTGGAAGTTATATGAAAAAGTAATAACATTATTTGTATACCGGCAAAGTAATTATACGTAGTACAATCGTATATTAAATTAAATTGATATAGTCAGAATTAAACACTAAAAAAATAATATTTATAAGTGAATGTAGAATGTTTTTTTTCATTTAAACTACCATAGTTTGCAGAATAATTAATACATTTTTTATGAGTAAATCACTATAATTTTTATCATTTAAGTGAATTAAAATATTCAAACATTAAGTATCTGTAATCGAAAATGTAATGAATTTATCAGTTTCAAAAATTTAACATTTTATAGAAAATGTATTTATTATGATTTGCAAGTGAAATAAATCAAACATATTTGTTCAAATAAATTAAACTTCATTGAAAATATACTAGTTTAAATTGAAACTTTAAAATCGATAATTTTTTGTACTAAAGTATAATTTCTCTTTTGTGATTTGTTTTCTAATTTTAATACGATAATAATATTTTAAGAAAGTTAATTAAAAGTTTATTTAAATTTAATTTGTAAAAAACAATTATTTCAATAAATACAAAGAAAATTCAATTAAGGCTTTTATACAATTTCAAATTTTCATAGATCTTGAAAATATTTTAAAATATTAAATAGTTTTTAAACAAATATCAATAAATCTTACTTTTTAAGATAATTCTTAATTAATTCACAAACGTATTCTGAATCTAAAATCTAAAAAAAACATATATCCAGCTGTTTTTCAACTCCATCATGTATGATCGTTTCGAATGCATTTCTGAACGTACAAAATAATCTAAGTTAGGATTCACTGCTGTCACTCATAAAAGTTATTATTAAACATTAATATGGAGCCAGCTGTAGTAAAGCAAAAAAAAAAAATGTTCATATTTTTAAACCATTCATAACTCGACCAAGCGTTTATATAGTGTTCACTCCGCGACACTTGACAGCTGCCATTTGACTTGTGAGGAGGACATTCCATTGAAATGAGTTTCATAATTGGGTTGTCTGTTCTTTTCGAGATGGTGCGTGGGATCTTTAATAAATCCCAGTTTAATTGAACAAGTTTGCAATACTAACTTTGACAATTCTATGTTGTAGTTCATACATTGAACATAACAGAGCAACTTATTTGTAAACCAAAAGTTTCCTTCTCAATTTATTCATTAAAATCTTATCACGATCATACATTAATCATTCGTTGTATGAAAACGATTTTCGTTTATTCTATTATTTCACGAACATTTATTTCCAATTTACATTTACATATTTTTGTTTCAATTTTTAACGATTAAATTCTTATATAGAAACAGATATTAAGTACTTTTAGACTTTAGAAAATTTCATTTACTTCATGAGCTATTGCATATGCAATCACTAAATCCTTTTATAATTCCAGAAATAAACTGATTTTGTAATATTTATATATATGAATAAATATATAAATTCCAAATAAGGAAAATGAGTGCCACATGAATTGAAAAAAGATTATCGAAAGACAAAAACAACCTGAAAAATGTTGCTTACACTATTTAAAAGAAAATTATTTATACATTGAATTGTCACTGAAGAAAAATGGCTTCATTTTGACAATTCCAAACGCAAAAAATCATACCTAGATCCAGGCCAAGCATCAACATCAACTACAAACCTGAGAAAAAGGTTATGTTGTGTATTTGGTAGAATCAGAAAATTGTGATGTCTTATGAGGTATTAAAACCTAATTTAACAATTACTGTTAATCTCTATTGACAACAAATAATCAATTTGAATGGTACATTGGAACAAAAATGATCAGAATGGGACAATAGACACAATAATGTGATTTTATTACACTATAATGCTAGTCCACACATTGCCAAATCAATGAAAGAAACGTTAGAAGCACTTTTCTTGGAAAACTCAACCCACCCACTGTATTCACCAAATATTTCTCCTTCTGATTTTCATTTGTTTCGGTCGATGGTCATTTGCTTTCAAAGTAGCACTTTAATTCCTTTGGAGACGTTGAAAATTAGCTTGATGGATGGATTGGATCAAAACACGAAAAACATTTTTAATGAAATTCATGTTACCAAAAAATGGGAAAACATTGTAGCTAACGATGAAAATAATTTGTTGTTTTGAACTGTGCTTAATTCACTTTAACAATGAATTTTAACTCCAGCACCACAATAATTATAAAATAAAGTGTTCAATAATCACTTATTGTCTATAAATATGTCGGCTAATACCCATTTCTATGACGATGCCATCATCGTCAGAGCCTTTCTGTTAAAATCTAATTTTAACAGAAATAAGTGAACAATAAGTGATTATTAAACACTTTATTTTATAATCATTGTGGTGTTGGGATTGAAATTCATTGTGTTAAAGATGGAAATTAAATTGAATAAAAAATTATTTACAAGTTTTCCAAAAAAACGTATTTTTATTTACGAAAAACTGTGGAATCAAACTCGTACACCTAATAAATACTCGTCTTTATTTCTACCCACTATTGAATGAAAGTCTCTCTCAAAACTTTCATAATTTTAGAAAGTTTGAAAAACTGTTCGTGTATTAGTGAGTAACTCATCACTTTTTGGCCAAGAGTATTTTTTAAACTAAATATGGTTAGATCTACCAATTTTCACAAAATATCGCAGTATGTCTTCTAGAATCCCATTTACACTTCTTCGCTACTTTGAGGAAATGAAGTAGGAATTTAGATAAATCTCTCTCTCTCTCTATTTCTCTCTCTCTCTCTATATATATATATGATTAAAAGAAACCTTTTCTAGAGCACATAAATCAGATATAAAATATATTTGACACACGTGCACATTATTAACAAAATCAATTTTAACCAGAATAATGTGTTGAATAAATAAAAACCAGTGGACTGTGAACGAACCGTATCTATATAATTCTTTTAGTGTAACTTTTAATGTTTCGACCTTTCGATAAACTGCATCACATTGGATTCGGAAGTTTTCCCTTATGCGTTCGGTCGCGTGTGTGAGTGTAATTCGAGAAGTTATGTCGCGCATCGTGTACATAAGCTGGGTTAAGTCTTAAAGTTAAACGGCTTGTTGGCTTCCTCCATAAAGCTCAAACCGAACCACGAAATACGCCGCCGTGCTTATATTGATGGCAAATAGTCAACGATTCGTGGGATGTGTATGCCCAGGTATTAGTTTTTATTGTAATTGTTATATATTATGTTCTTATTAGAACACTAAGAACATATTATATATATATATAACAATTCCAATATCCTTAAGCTTTAAGGTAATGAAAATCATACAATTTCCAATTATCATACATTTCTATTATGATTTCATTACCAAATATTTCATTATTAGATAAATCCTTTTTTAGAACAAAAATCAATTTGACTTTTAATATTAAAAAAATAGTTTGCAATAAATTTTGATATTTTATATGTAATTTTCATTATTTATTATTTTTTTGTTAAATGTTCTAATTAGTTTGTATTTTCAATTAAAATAAATAATAAATATTTGTGTAGGATTTTTCAATAAGCGCTTCAAAAGTTTAAATGGAAATATAATTAAAAGTATTTTAATAATTAGTTTTTTTATTTTTAAAAATACTATGGCATTAATGATGAAACACAATTTCACTCATATAACCACCATGACTTTGCTTGACATGGTGCATTCATTTAGCCCAATTTTTATTTACTATTTCAAATAATTGCGGCCCAATTTCATGAATTGCACGTTCAATGTTTATTTTTAATGCTTTTGTTGTTTGTAGTTTATTAGCATAAACCAATTGTTTCACATAACCCCATAGAAAATAATCCAATGGAGTTAAATTGCATGATCTTGGTGGATAATTCATAAGTCCATTTCGTAAAATAATGGACTCCTTAAACTCTTATTTCAATAAGTTTATTGAAGTTTTTACAATATTTAAGCATTGTTAAAGTGTTTAACGTTCCATGATAATTTATTAAATTATAATGAGTTTAAATGCCAAAATGAGCTTTAAAAAATATTCAAACATGACTGCCATCAGCTGTCAAAAATTTGACATTCTTATTGGAAAACTCTATACATATATAAAACAATTCCAATATGCTAAAGCTTTAGGTTAATGAAAATCATACGATATCCAATTATTATATATTTAAATCATTATCAAATATTTGATTATCAGAAAGAATTTTTTTTAGAAAAAAAAACTCAATTAGCAATCAATTTGAATTTTATTATTCAAAAAATAATTTCTAAGAAATTATATTTTGATTTAATTTCTTTTAACTTTTGAGGAGTACGTGGTTTTCTAAATCTTTGGAGATTTTTTTTACTCCATAGATTTATTTAACAAATTCATAGTTTGGTAGACAAATATTCGATGATATTACCATGTGGATGTTAAATATTAAAGTTAGCAATTTTTTCAATACCACATTTTTACAATATAATTATAACAATACGATTTTTTTCCTATACCTATTTTAATTTTTTATCAAATTTAAAAAAAATCAAGTAATTATAAACTATTATCTTCAAGTCATGATCACAAAATATCATTTGATAAATACATTTAAAAATTCATCAAATTAAATGTGATTAAAAATTTTGACCATTAATATGAAATTAAATGTTACACACACACACATATATATAATTAATTCTTTTTAAATATACAAAAATTACCATTTTTTATTTATTAAGTAAGAGTTAACCGACTGGGTAGCACAGTGGTTTTCATCACCGCGTGTCATGCGGGAGATTGCGTTCGAGTCCCAGTCGGAGAGTCCCTCATGTTTTCGAGGGTTGAGTATTGAAAGCTGACAACCTCATCTTATAAAAAAATAGCTGTCGAGAAGGGAGTAAAACCGCGGAAAAGCGTCGACAGACGCAATAAAAACCGCATATGTATATATTAAGTAAGAGTTTAATAGTCAGTTAATAATAATTTTTACATAAACGGCTAACAATTGTGATACAAAATAAAATAAAAATTATATTTAATCTCATATCACATCTTTCTTCATAAGTGACAACAATTTCAATTTTTCTGTAATTAGGAAAAATGATTGTAAAAAATAAAATGAAAAACTCTGTAATAAGAACTATTCTGTAATAAGTAATTAAATATTATATTTCTAATATTTTAATGAAATGTCTTTCAACTGAAAAAAATATTCAGTACAGATAATAGTGAAATTTTTTTCCCTAGATTTCAAAGATACTCTAGAATTTTTTGTAGGTAATTTGCGTTGATAAGTGGAAACGATTTTTTTATACTGATAAAAGTTAGTTTGTAAAAGAGCTACACAAATAATTCATTCTTGAAATTCTTGCAAGAAGAATCAATATATCATGTGATATACTCGTATATTCAATATTTCAAACTTTATATATATATATATATATATACACCATGCATATATTATGTTTATAATTTATGCATGGATTCAATCAATTCATTTTATCAATTAAACATTAATGCAAATTTATGTCAATGTACCTATGTTTTGTTTCAAGTTTACTTTGAACTCGGTACTTGTACTCCTATGATTCGGTACAAATTATTCGTAACATTGAACGGCCATTGGCTGTAAACCACTTCGATTAGTTTATATTGATGACTGGCAGCTGGTCATGTTTCCATGGATTACAGAAATCCTGTTGCGTCATAAAGATGCGGAACTCAATCCCTCGTTACTCCTATATCTTGGTTTTGTGTTCAAAAAGGACAACAATTTTAATCACTCTTCTCAAATACAATTTAAACTATCAAATACATGTACGAACATAAATTGATAAATACGTAGATTATATTCGACTAAAAATGAATATTTTTCACTAACACTTGTAATATTATTTATTATAATTATTTTTAGTTTCAAACACCAGATAAATTTCGCAGTTGCGTGCTTACAAAATAATAATTTTTCATTATAATTATTAAAATTGTACACAATGAAATACTCTGAAAGTTTTTTCTCATTTGAGAAACAAAAACAAAGTTATAACTACGAACGTGTGATGAGCTTTTTGATATTATTACAACAGTGAGCATTTTTGTTAAAATGTACCATGCAAATAAGGCTAATAATATAGTTTTTTATTTTATTTTCCTAATTAATGTAGAATAATTGTTCAGTTTGCTGTTATATACATGATTGTTATATGAATTTAACAAACATTTCTAAAAGCCTGAAGTCTGTGAAGTACTGAAAAATAAATGTCATATTTAATTGAGAGAAATTAATTTTGGTTCTTTTCCAAAAAAATCTATTATTTTGAATATTTTATATAATATTTTTCAATTTATTAGTATATTTGAAATATGAAATAATTGTGATAGTTAATATTTTGTATATTAAATTTTTTTTGTAAATGAGTACAGATTGTTTAGTGGAAATTCATTTAATTTATATAAATATATATATATATATATATATAATTAATTAGAAAATCCAATAATATGTATTGTAAAATAGCAATATATATTCACAATATTTGTTTCGTTTAAATTTTAATAATATAAATTACAATTTGAAAATGTGAATTATTTTCTATAAAAAATTTCAAAAAGACTATATATATCTACAATAGTATTCAGTTTAATAGTTCATATATTTTTTCTATAGAACAAAAAGCTCATTCAACAAGCTTTACCAATCTATTACGTACTTTTTTATTTTTGTGAACATACTCGAACATGTGATATTCTCCGAATGAATTTATTTGATACAAATTCTCTTTCTCCCTTTCTCTCTCTTTCAAATATATATATATATATATATATATATATATATATATATATGAGTGTGTGTGTGTGTATACAAATGTTCTTTGTACATACGTATACAAAAACAATATGCAAAATAATAATTTTTCAGAAATCATCAATTAAATTATACTTCTTTACATACCAATTGAAATATTTCATATATTCGAATGAAACATTTTAAAGTAAAATTGATATGATTGAAATATGTGCTACTGCACATTTCTATAATTAATTTTATTTTATTTATTAAACATTCTATTTTTCGTTTTTTTATAATTATCAATATATTTTCGTTTCATGTATTTCTAAAACTATTGTTTTAATTTATAAAAGTTATTGCATCATATATGAATTTAAAAATTCTAAAAAATACGTTAAAACCATAAATATAAAAAATCAAACGAATTCTATCTTTTAGTTCTATCATTTATAAGAACGTTTTGTAAATTTTAATGGAAATGTGGATTAAATTTTAATTAATATAAAATAGAAACATACAAATGTCTATTTCTGTTGGTATATTTTTGATTTTTCTAACAGTTTTCTTGTTTTTTTCTGATGTTGATTAAACATATAATCTATACAAATTTAAAACATTTTTGTTAACAACATTTACATATATATAATATATAATGTGAAAATTTTTGCTTAAAAAGAACCTTTGTTATATACAGCTGCTCAAAAAAAAACAGAATAATGAATGAAAAAAATACACATCTCTTATTTAGATAAACATTTAAAGACTTATCAAAAACATTTTGAAATGTTTTCAAAAATTTTATGTACTGCAATAAGAACAATGTACCAATAGTTTATAAAGAAGTGAATTCATGATTCTAACTAAATTCTAACATAAAATTTGTTGAGTCATATCTACAAAAGGACTAATAACATTCTATAACAACTTGTCGAATGTCTCACGATGCCATTTTACATTCATATTGTTCCTTGGAGGCGTCTGCTGTGCAGATCAAAGAACGAATGCATATAGCTTTCTGATTTTTGTCGCAGACGAATAACTAAGAAAAATATTTCAAAAGTTTTCAAATATTCAAAAGACATTCAGTTTTATTGTTAGTATTTACGACTCTTGCATGAATTAATATATATATATATATATATAAAGTTTTTATAAAAAAAATAATCAAAATTATTTATATATAGTTCTTTAAAACTTTAAATTTTTTGAAATAAGATTATATAAAATTATATATATATATATATATATATGTGTGTGTGTGTGTGTATGCATTTTCACCCCCAACATCACAATATGTTATAATTGTTTTCAATAGTCACTTATTGTTCACTTTGTTCTTTAGAACAAAAATGGGCTTATGGGCATTTCGATGGCAATTAGGAGTCATCATTAGTATATAATTACCAAAATGAAACTGAAGAATAGTAATGGATAGTAAAGAAATAAATGTATGTTTAAACCCTTTAATCTCATTTGAATTATCTTATATAATATTTATAACTTTTTACTTAAAAACATACTGTATTACAATAGTTTAATTCATACATAGTGAAAAAATAACGTTTGATAATGTTGTCAGTTAAATTATAAGTCCAAAGAAAACAAAGATTTTCGTTTGGAAAATCCTTATACACCCTCTGTATTTACCCGATCATTGGATTAACATTTAGCACGTTCAAATTACCATCTATTTCGATTTCTGAAAATTTCTATAAAATAGTGAAAAATTAATTTTATATGAAAAACTAAAACAAATATATCGAAGAATTTTTATTTATAGATAAATATATCCTTTAATGAGGATGGGATAAATAAACTTCCTAAGCAATTGAACCTGGTAATGAGAAATAATGGAAATTATGTAATCGTATAATTTGGAAAAATGAAAGAAAAATATTTGTATTCTATACATTAAAACTGAAAATTATTAATCGATTATATTTATTATTAATCGAATATATATGTATATAAGATTAAGTTATTAATCTCAATGAACTAATTATAATTGAATTTTATTTTAATTCCAACAGAAAGTGAAATCAAATTACTATTTCATTTCTTAATAATTTTTCTCAAACTTTAATTAGACATTTCTTTAAAGAAAACAAACATGCCTGAAACCACTAAGCTGAATTTTCAATTAGTCATTTTATATATAAATTGAACAAGTGATACACGAACATATTATAATAATATATATTCATGCAGAATTTATAAACTTTTATTAATTTTTTCATATAGCGAGTAAATATTATCATCACTACTTAAACAGAGCAAATTAAAACATCGGAGCGAAAAGAACAAGCAGAAAACCGTGATTGATATCGAGAAACTCTCTCTTGTCAGTAGATCAATATTATTCTTTCCCTTGTAAAATGAACTCTGCGATCGAGGTCGTGTAGAACAAACATCATCAAAGTTTTTTCCATGAGAGATCAGTTCAAATAAGGAGTTTTGTCAATATTACCAGATTTTGATACCTTCTCCAGTGTATTACAAGAATGCGCCGTTTTAAAAGTAATATATCCCGTGTACTTGTATCTGTTGAAAAGTTTTAATAATCGGGATGGATTTGAATGAACGGGTCGAGACTCGAGTTGTAATTATGGCAAAAATATGTTGTTCACTTCTTTAGATTTGTTTGGAGGCAGTGATAAAATTTAAATTCCAGTAATAAGCATCTTTTTCGTTTCTTCTATTTAATTGTCACGAATGAACGTAATAAATCGTTTTTAATTACGAAACAGAGTTTCATAATTGCTTTTTTCCATTTTGTCTGAAAAAGTATTTAGTAAATGTAAATAATATTCTCTTTTTCGTTCTATTTGAATCGTCAGCGAAATTATAGTAAATCTGAGTCATTTTTTTTAAAAAAAACTTGTATGTAAAATTTAATTACATCTTTTATATTTCTCTACTTCAACATAAAAAAATCGATATTTATATAATTTCGATTGAAATTAATTCGATCAATTGAATATTTCATTATTTATTTTTATCTGTTTCGAATTAAATTAATGTTTTATCGAATTGATTATCACAATTAATTCGCAAATATCAAACATACGTTTCTTTTTATCTGTGAAAATTTCGTTAAAGAATAATAACGTAATAAAAGTCAATAAAATGTAAATATATCATTATTTACGTTCTAGTAGAATCTGACTTTTGAAAGGTAAACAAGCTCATTAACCACCTCCTCGTACCTACAACCTAACCATAAAAGAAAATTTACCGAGTAGCCACAATTTCAAAGACAGCTAATATATTTCTACCCGATACTCATAATTACATTTTTTTTATATTTGCTGACTATCGTATAAAATAAAATATTATTAATAATATTTTCAGGTTTCGTTAGCGAAGACAATTTTTTTCATTGCCATTATTCATATCGAAAAATAAATTCAATTTATTAAAAATTTCGCAACGAAATAATAACAAATATATTAGCTATAATAAAACAAGATATATAATTTAATCTCGTTTTATTGTACAGTAATATTTGTAACGCATTAATTAATTAAAATTTATATAAAATCTATTTTACTGATAAAAACATTATTATATTTGAATTAAACATGTCAATCGATAAATTATTTACTAATATATTATTGTTTTAATATTTCATCGAAAAATAAAATTAATTTTAATTGCTTGAAATTGACTTGATGTTTTTAAATACTAATTTTTTTAATTGATTTTTTTTTAATATTTTTCAGTTGAATATTTATTATTATTATTGTTATTTATCATTTTTAGATTTATTAACAAAAAATAATTATGATAATTTTCTTCAATAGGGACAGGGTTTAAAATTAAAAAAATAAACAGTTTATCATTAAAATACAACAAGAACATTTTCAAAAATTTCCTCCATCAGTCGATTGACTATTAATGTTATTCTACAGACGATATTTAACCATCCATTAAGAATTCAATATCAACTTAATGAATTGATTAAATCAAAATCTAATTGCATGCGCTTTTAAATATGCATTTAATATCAAATCTGGTATTATTGAGAAGAAGACATATTCAATTCTCACGAGTCCACTCTCTTTTAGCAAGTGGTTCAATATTAGCATAGGACGAAGGTTGAGTTGATATGGGATTATAAAAGGGTGTAATCGAAACTCAAATCTTGTCATACTGGGATATAAGCAGTAAGTTTTCTCACATTCACAGTTTGCATTTCAGATTTGAACAGTTTTTTCGAATATACATTTTTGAATTTTATCTTAAAGTAAGTTCTTGTTTTTTTTAAAAAAAATATATTTTTATTTGAAATATAAATTCGATTTTTAATTCTTTTGATTTTTATATTTCTATATCTATATAAATAGGATATACACGCTAGTAGTTGTATTTTAGTTTTATTTTTTAAATAATAAAACAGAAAATGACTTGTAAATTGAAATACTGTACGTAGCTGAAGTGTAGTTAATTTAATTGAAAGCAAGTGTTAAGTTGACGATATTCTATTGGCTTTGCTCTACGTATTTTAATTTGTTTCAATTTGTAGAGGTATTCAATGTTCGTTTCTCGTGAAACATTGCCTAGTAGCTAAGATTAATAGGGTGAGCACGAAATTATTGTTGCGAACGGAGATAGTGTTATGTTTGAAGACAGAAACAATACAAGCGACGGTGGTAACAGCTCATACACATAGCAGAAGAGCACAGGCGTGTGCACACGTAATGTATCACTGATATCGTCACAGAGCCCTCGGCAGTAGACAATATACTGCTGTTGAAGTTTTCCACAAGTCTGACTGGTACAGTGGCAGTCGCCGTCGCGCAGATTTGTGCTTACTTTCAGTAACTTATGTGTGAGATGTGGCGCCGCTATCAGCGAAAAGCGCTGCTATTTTCACGGAGCAAAACAAATTTAGGTCATGAAGATTTAATGGTTGTAGAAAAGACCATTATTTTTTATGGTAATGAAAGAATTCGCGCTTGTGTTTCTTTATTTATGGCTCGTTCATCCTTCAGTTTTCGTGTTTTTGTGCCGTCTTATAGATACTATCAGATAATGTGAATTTTATACGCTTAATGGATTGTAATGTGGCTGTTATTGGTTTTCTAGTGAGTTCTCTTCTACACATGTGTATTTCTTTGATTATAACGTTTAGTATATTTTACGTTCTTTTATATATTACACTGACAAATGGAGTGTAATTATGAATATAATAAGAATATATTCGAAGAGACGAACGTCGAAGTCACAACAAATAAAAATGTGAACGATATTAAAATGTCGAATATTTTGGCGAAAAATCATAGTAGTTTCAAATCCACTGCTTATATTTCATTTCGATTCGACTTATTTTTATATACATGTGTATTTTCCTATGAATGTATATAAATATATTATATATAAAAGAACATTTAATAGTCCATACAAATATCTTAAATCAACCAAAAATAAGCTATATAATAAAAATTATTTTATTCAATATAAATTTACATACGCATATATATATATATATATATATATATACTACTTTATTTTGTCAAAAAATTATTCAATCAAAAATTGAATATAATTGCGTACAATTTTAAAAATTATTATTTTCACTCCACATAAAAAATATAAAAATTAAAAAATAATCTCATCAACTTTTCACTATAAAATTATATATATATATATATAGAGAGAGAGAGAGAGAGAGAGAGAATCATCCAAATACCATGCCTAGATTTGTGTTTTATTAAAAAGAAACAGAAGAAACTATACACATGTTTCTTTTTTATAAAACACAAATCGATGCGTCACATTTGGACGACCCTATAGTAATTAGACCAAACATAAATACTTTATTGAATAATCTAATTAAATTTTCGGTCGTATAAAATTTAATTTAACAATAATTACATGAAATCTAAATCTAATACCTACTGAAATTTTATTAAATTTCTAAGTTTGACATATTGGGTACTTAGTTCGTTATTTCTATGCTTTGATGTTAATTTCAAAGAATGGCCATGCATCAACAAACTGATAGTATTAAATCTAGAGTCGGCTAGTTAAGTGTTTACCAGTTTTATTAAATTAACACAAGTTTTCAAGCGTCTTGTTGTACAACATCGGACCAAGGTAGAATTTCAAATTTAAGTTTCAGTAATTTTACTGGTCGACATAACATTGAATTTTAATGTTTATGACTTTAATTTCACTCAAGTATTTAATATAAAACGTATGCAGTATTTATTTATATAATTAAAAAATAATTGCATGTTTTCAATATAAAAGAAAAAATAGAATATGAAAATTTATATGAAATGAAATTCATTAGAGTACATTTTATATAATTTCATTGTAATAAATACATGTGTATATATATATATATATATATATATTTATATATAGGGAGAGAAAGAGAGAAAGAGAGAGAGAGATCTAAATAATACTAAAGAGCCTATATATATATTTACTTGCTGACTATTACTTTTTTATTATCATTCAGTTTCATTTGAGCCACCCTAATATATATATTAATACGTCCAAAAAAATATTTATATTATATATTTTTATGAATAATAAATAATGATTATAAAATAATTAATTTTTCCAAGTACGAAAAAAATTATAAAATTCAATATCATAAAAAACATATTCAATAATTAACTTCTCAAAAAGTAAAACATTAACATTATGAATTTAAAAAAAAACATAACAATTAAACAGTAAAACTGTTTATACATTTTTAAAAATAAATTTATTTGAGGGACTCGTATTTCCATTAAACATGGTATTACATATTGTAATATAAGCGTGTATTTAAAAAAATCCTTAATATAATTTTTTAATGTAAATATATTATAAAAAAAATATTATTTACTTTATTTTGAGTAAATAATTGATAAAAAATATTATTTACTTTATTTTGAGTAAATATTGATTACTTTATTTTGAGTAATAATTTTTTGATATTAGAAATTGATTCCCATATAAAGTATTGTAGTAAAATAAGAAGTTTAAAGTAAAAATTATACTTAAAAATGTATTGATGAGAATTTAGGTAGTGCATCTTATTTCTGAATTTTCTACTCCTATAATAAATTATTAAATGCATATCAAATTTGTTAAAATTTCCTACTATTAGTGTTTTAAATGCATATTATTTTTTGCAACAAATTAACAATAATTTTTTTCTCAATTAGATTCATTTAAGATTTAATATATTTTAAATTGTACTTAAATAAATGATTATTAGTGATAAAAATACTATAAACATTTTTCTTACATAATTGAATATTTTTTTTATTATATGTAGGATGATCCAAATGAAAATGAAGAATAATAAAAGATAGTAAATGATGAAAAAAATAAATATATGTCCACACCCTTTAATCTTATTTGAGCCATCTTATAATATGTATATAAGTATAAATATTTGATTCTAAATTTTCTAATCATATTATTAAAAAATTAAATTTATATATATTAAAAATGTATTTATTTATTTATTAATAATAAATATTTAAAGAACTCAAAGAAATATATATATATATAAAAGTAAATATCAATCTTTATTTAGTAGAGGGAGGAAAAGAATTATAACTGAACAATTATGTTGAAGTTAACATACAAATTAACAACAGTAATTATAAATATATATATATATATATATATATAATGTATAAACTAAGAATATCAAAGTTGCATTCAACACATTGTATTATAATCAAAACTCTATTAATTGTATAATCTCTGTTTCCTTTTACGATTCACAAAACGATAATACAAAAAGGGAATTCATCCATTAAAATCCCTTTTGTAATTAAAATTACTTAAGCAAATCTTTAGACAAACTTCATTCGAAACTTCGAACAAGATTAAATATTTCTGTCACACAAGTTTGTTTAATTTATGAAAGCCATTTGAACTTGTCGATTTTATTAGATTAAAACCAAGAAAGTTTTGCCACAATCATTATTCTCCCTTCGAAATTTCAAACGTTGTATCAATACATTAGGAATATTTATTATATATGTGTAGCACGTTTAAAAAGTAATAAACATACACACACATGAACACAATACCATTGAATATATATATATATATATATATATATATATATATATATATAAACAATTTTTAATTTAAATTAACCATTAGATACATAAAACTAATAAAACTATTATTTTTTGATTTTAATGTGATTTGTAAAAATCTTTAATGCCAAAAATAAACTTTTTAATTAATTATAGTCTTAGTGTGAATCGGTATTTTTTTATTTTCTAATAAATACAAATTCAGTCGAGAATAAATATTTGAGTAATACTTTTTTTATTAAATAGCAGATTTTAGTCAATTCAAAATTTCATTTTATATACAACTATTTTTCTAGTAGAGTCATAACTGGAATTTGTAATAATTACTTATATGATGACATTTTAGTCGTACTGAAAATTTATAATTATTCATATATATAATATTTTTGATCGCAATTTTTAATTAGAATTTTTTTATGAATATGTATAAATATCGTTCATTAAAATCTATTTTGTTCCGTGACTAATTATTTTAGAAAATTGTTTTTTTAAAGGTGTGAAATTCATTTCATTCGTCAAGCACTTCCATTTTTGTTGAAATTGTAATCTGTACAATTTTATGAACGGCGTACATTAAAAATGTTTTTCATGAAATATAATACCGAAAGTGACAACATGACGTTTTAATTAATAAAATAAATTAAAATTATAATTTCACTTATCCCTCTGATGATAACAACACAATGTATGTATGTTGTGGCAATATACGAATAAAATGTCCGAATATTTCTATTCAGCTTTAACGCAACCGTATATATCGTAGCATAAAATCGAGTTAAATATAACGTGAAATATATGACGTCTGAATAGATACGTATTTTATTTGACCATTTTTGTACTATTCAGAAAAATATACGATATTTTTATTGTATATATGTTGCTTTGTTAAATTTATGATTCGATATTTAATTTGGAATATTAGATTTTATTATTAAAAATGTTTTGATAAAGAAAATAAAAAATTAAGATCATTGTCGAGGTATACTAGATTATTATTAAGGTCTGTCTTTTATTATTATTGATATATATATATATATATATAGAGAGAGAGAGAGAGAAAGAGAAGGAGAGAGAAAGAGAGAGAGATGTGTGTGTATATGTATGTGACTATAATATCTTATTTCATGTAATAAAAAAGTATATTTTTAAATAAAAACATATTTTCATTCTATTTATTCAAAATTACAGAAAAATAAATGCACACACTTATAAAATAAAAATCGACTGAAAATTATTTAATACAGTCAATAATAGAAACTGTACGAATAATAAAAGTTTGATTTCAACGTACTTTGATTCTACAAAATATCTCATTAAACAAAATATATAAAAAATAGATAAATCAAATGAAACACAAAGTGATAATTATATTTCTTTACTAATAAAAAAATATAAATTTAT
Source organism: Neoneuromus ignobilis (assembly GCA_029203775.1). NCBI lineage: Eukaryota > Metazoa > Arthropoda > Insecta > Megaloptera > Corydalidae > Neoneuromus > Neoneuromus ignobilis. The sequence continues at coordinate 2,264,113 of CP092089.1, read as the reverse complement.
TACAATAATTTTTATTACAATATATATAAAAATATATATTATAATAAAAAATATATTTTCAAATAAAAACAGACTTTCATTCTATTTATTCAAAATTACAGAAAAATAAATGCACACACTTATAAAATAAAAATCGACTGAAAATTATTTAATACAGTCAATAATAGAAACTGTACAAATAATAAAAGTTTGATTTTAACGTACTTTGATTCTATAAATATCTCATAATAACAAAATATATAAAAAAATACAAATCAAATAAAACACAAAGTGGAAATTATATTTCTTTACTAATGTAATAATTAGATTAAAAGATGTTTTTAAATTTCAAAAATTCAATTAAAAAATACTGAATAATTAAATATACAACAAGTACATTAAACATTACAAAAATACTATTTAAATTCCATAGAATTAAAACTTCACAAAAAATTATTATCAATATTAGTTTGTGTTACATAAAACTCTAACAGAATTTCTAAGAATTATTTTTTTCACAATAATACTTCTTTTGTATAAATATATATATATATATATATATACATATTTCAGTTTTAAGAGCAACTTTTATTCAACAGTAGATGGAAAAAGACAATATATATTTATATAAAATTTTAAATGAAGAATAATAACTAATATGAATATAACAGGACCAAATTATATTATATAATATTATTTATACTTATTTTTCTTGTCCAACTTTTTTGTATAAATATTCTTTAATCTATCAAATTACTTTACATTTAATAAATAAATGTGTTTATACAAATATATTTATAAATTCATATATATATATATATATATATATATATATATATATATATATATATATATATATATATATATATATATATATATATATATATATATATATATATATATATATATATATATATATGCATGTATGTATGTGTGTATACACATTATTTCACCATTTTAGAACACAACTTTATTAAAGGTTCAAGACAATCGCTTTCTTAATAAAAGATAATATACATCATAAATTTTAATTTAAACTCAGGACGCCATACTGTTCTTTTCACTAAACTACAACATTACAACCCATATAATATATATATATATATATTTATATATATATATATATATATATGTGTGTGTGTGTGTGTGTGTATATGTGTGTATATGCTTTAAAACATGGGTCTTAAATACCAGAATATTTCAACAGCTCCAGACAACACAAAGAAGTATAGAAAGATACATGTTGAAAATAACAGGAAGAAATAAAAACAGAACCAAATAAATAGGAAAAGAATAAAAGTTACTGACGTTAGAGAAAAAGTAAGAAGTTGGAAATGAAAATAAGCCTATCATATAACAAGAAAAGAAAACCACTGATAGATTTGTGAAATTATAAATTAATAACTTTAATGTAAAAAAGTGAGCAGAAAGAGGACCGTTAATAGACATAAGAAAAATAATGAACTGAAAGAGAAAGATATTGAATCAGTCGAAATGAAAAGTTCTGGAAAAAGGTTTTATCTAGAAAGAGAACCTAGATGTTAAAATAAACAGGAAGAGACTCATAGGTAGATGAGGCTGAAATAAATTGTACAAAAAGTAATAGATTGAAAGAGAAAGACATTGGTTTTGAAAAAGGCATTTATTCAGTAGTGGATCTAAGGTCAATAATTATCATAGTATATATATATATATATATATATATATATATATATATATATATATATATATATATATATATATATATACGAGGGTCTTTTGATAAGTATTGTAAAAAAGTAAGAAATACTAAATTGAAAAATTTAATTCAATCAATTAATTAAATTAAACCATAAATAATTTCACCATACTTATCAAACGACCCTCGTATATTTTAATCATTGTACAAGCCTATATTAGCCCACTACTAGGCAAAAAAGCCTTATCAAATGTCATTAAGTCCTCTTAAATGTTTTCTGAAAATACTTCTATTATTTCTCAGGTTGATAATGATCATAGTATATATATATATATATATATATATATATATATATATATATATATATATACACAAGGATCTTTTGATAAGTATGTTAAAAAAGTAAGAAAAACTAAATTGAAAAATTTAAATTAATTAATTAATTAAATTAAACAATAAATAAATTTATCATACTTATCAAACGACCTCATATATTTTAATCATTGTAAAAGCCTATATCAACCCACTTCTAGGCAAAAAAACCTTATCAAATGTCATTAAGTCCTCTTAAATGTTTTCTGAAAATACTTCTATTATTTCTTGTCTACATTTAATCTCATAGATCCCTCGCCTCCATAATACTTTACAATATCATTCCTACATCTTTGACAGACTCTCTTCCTGGATTTCTTTTGATCTTTTGTTAGCTATTTCATAAGAATATTTATCCATCCATGATATTCTCTTCTTACTGTATGTTCTGTCCATGCCCATTTTATTAATTTTATTTATTCTATTATATTAATTACCCTTGTCTACTTTCATATCCATTTACAGATTTTGCGATTACATTTAGAAATTCATAACATTTTTTGCCATGTTCTACTAAAATGTTAAAAATTTTAACTTCATTTTTGTATACAATATCCATGTTTCTCATTCATAAATACAAACATGTAATGCACATTGTTTATATATATATATATATATATATATATATATATATATATATATATAATTATAGAGACAGAGAGAGAGTGTGTGCTTTTAAGCGTGATAGAAATTTTAATTGATTTCAATATAAATTTATATCACGCTTAAAAAAACTTTCTATAAATGTAGAATAATTTCTTTTTCAGACTCAATAGTATTTTATTCTTCATTATATTATTGTTTATTTGAAATTCTACCTGTCTTGATTCTCGATCTAATTTTTCTAGCTCTAGGTTACTATCATATCGTATAATTAATATATATATATATATATATATATATATATATATATATATATATACATATATATATATATATATATATATATATATATATATATATATATATATATATATATATATATATATATATATATATATATATATATATATATATATATATATACATACATATAAATATATATACATATATATATATATATATATTGTATAGTCTTATCTACAAATAATATATAAAGTTCATCATAATGTAACTTTTCGAATACTGTACATTTTTCTAAATAAGCGAAGAAAAAACAATTTTCTTTGACGCGATTCACGAGAAATATCACGGTTTATTTATCAAACGAGCTTCATTTAACAGAAATTTTAAGCTTGGTTCCAGAACACCACACAGTCTTCAAATAGCAAATTCAATAATCACTTGAAATAGAATTAGGACCCTTGCGGAATATTCTCCAGAGCTTTGACTTCGATCGTTTGATCAAACACGTTGGAAAACAGATGTGATTTATAAACTAACTTAAAGACTGATCTTGTTTATTATAAAGCGGAATCTGTAATTTCGACTTTTATCAGATGGTATTAGAACTTACAAGAAAAAGAAAATGATTGCTTTATATCATCATATTTTTCAAAAATTCCTATGTTGACAAAATAATATTGTTATTGAGTTTGATAGCAATCGTGAAATATGATTTATTGTAATGGAATTCGATAGTATTTTTTGCGATTCTCTTTTAATGGAATTAATAAAAAGAGTATGTGTTCACTGAGCTAATTTAATTTGTTAATGATTTTAGTATTAATTTACCAAATATTATATATATATATATATATATATATATATATATATATATATATAAAATTTAATATTTATACACATGCATGCGTACATTTAATTATTTTGTTGTTTTGTTAATTTTGTGAAAATTATATAAAATAAGTTCATTTAAATTTTATGACAGACATTTATTTCACCATAATTACATAACTAGTTTTGAGTTGAGATTAATTTTCATATGACAATTAATTTGTTTTATGCACGCAACATCGCAATAAAGAACAAATAAATTAATTATATGAACAGACATTTACGAAAGATATTTATGCATTCGTATTTTCGTTGCAATCGACATATTTTTAAATATATAGGGTCATCCAAATGTAACGCATAGATTTGTTTTTTTTTAAAAAAAAAGGAACAAAATTTAATAGAACACAAAATCTAGGCGTCACATTTGGGTGGCTTTTTATATAGGTTTTTTAATATTTCTAGGCATTTGAATTATCATTATTTAAAAAATATATCTATTAATATTTAAAAACATAACTTATCATTTTTTTATTATTAAATTTATTATAATAATCTATTATTTTATTACAAATGTCAATTCGATTTCATTTTTGAACAAAATAATAAAAAATTAATTAATATTCTGTAGGTGTATAAACGTTATACATTTGTAAAATATTTTAATTGTTTAACCTAACTTTTCGTTAAAGTGAAAATTAAGTAGAAAATAAAGTTAGTTACAGTCGTTTATATAATTAAATTAATTGCAATTAAAAGTTTTAGACTTTACCAAATATATGTAACTAGCACAAAAATAATTTATCTATCTATCTTTCTAACTACTAATATATATATATATATATATATATATATATATATATATATATATATATATATGTCATTTATTTGTATAATCATGTTTTGTAACTCTTTCCTGATAACCTTAGGCTGTCTGTAAGCTCCCAACTTCGATATATCTTCTAACGTCGGTCTATCTGAATTCACTACAGACCGGATTCAAAACAAACCGATGCTGATACAGATATGTCCCAGATGTAATTCACTGTAAGGTTTTAATTGCTAGTCGTTTATGTGAAAATTATTATTAACTAACTACTAAATTTGTACTTAACAAATCAAAAATATGCTAATTTATTAAGCAGATTTTAGAAAGATTATTTATATGTGTGAGTGAGTATATATATATATATATATATATATATATATATATATATATATATATATATATATATATATATATATATATTATATATATATATATATATATATTTATATATATATATATATATTATATATATATATATATATATATATATATATATATATATATATATATATATATATGTTTACTTAGAAGAGAAAATCTAATGATAAGGGTTGTAATATATAAAAAAAAACACACGAATATTTGATTTTTGTCCAAACTATCACAATTTAATTATTTTTCGTTTAAAAAATTATTTTTTTGATCTCAATTTATTTTTAAATTGGTGAATCTATATTAAAACAATAATAATCTTATTTATTAAGTGTACCTATAAGTAATGTCATTTTTTGATACTGTGCAAAATTTTATTTTATTTAATAGTTTTATTTATTTTATTTAACAAGTAGATGGCAGTTTTTTAAAATTTGAAAAAAAACATTACTTATGAGTAAACCTAATAGTTTAATTTATTTTAAGAATAATAGATTTCAGTATTATCAGCCTCTTTTTAGCTACTATTATGAATGAAAGCCTCTTTTAAGACTTTCTATTTCCAGTAATCTAAATTTTTTTTTCTATTCCATATTAGTGAAATTTCTTATATCTCTCTATTCCACCTATCTGTGGATATCTTCTTTGGATTTTTAATGTTTCTAATTTCCAATCAATAATTTCTCTTATCCATTAATGTTATATGGCCAACCTATTTCAAACTTATTATTCATATTAGAATTTTCGTAACTTTGATTCAATCATTTTTCTCTTGTCTATACATTCTCTTTTTTCTTTCTGTTTGTCTTATCAGTTCTCTCTCTCTCTCTCGCAATATATATATATATATATATATATATATATATATATATACATGGCTTCTAGCTTCCTTTAACTGTTTCTATCCTCAATTCAAAATTCTGACAATTTTGGAAATTTATTTTTCCACCCCTAAATTTTCTATAATAATTTTAATTTATATAAGACTTATATAAATGCTTTATTAACTTCTTTTTTTACCTACATCATTTAGTTTTTTTTCTTCAATACAATTATGTTATTATTATATTACTATTAAGTTTTACAAATTATGTACATAATATTATTTTTTCAATTTTATATGTATCATTTCTGGAAATTTATTATAGCATAGACTTATATGCTCCTTGAGTTTAAAAAATCATTTCAATTAGTAATTTACATTATATTTTTGATTTAGTTTTATTCGATTGTAAAATATTTACCAAAACTGATTTTTACTTAAACTGTTATTTTGTATTATTATAATTTTTACTTTTCTATTTCTTATATCATTTTTCTTTTTTGTTTTATTCTTTTTCTTTTTTCCTTTATTTTTCTATTTATTTTCCTTTTTCTATTTGTTATCCTTTTATATTTGTAATATTGAGTTTAACTGAATAAAATCCCAAAATAATATATATATATATATATATATATATATATATGTATATATATATATATATATATATATATATATATATATATATATATATATATATATATATATAACACTCACTTGAAATATAGATTTTTTTAAGCGTAATGGAACTTTAATTGAATTCTTATCAAAAAATCTCTCCAATATAAAAAAACATATATATATATATATATATATATATATATATATATATATATATATATATTTATATACATCTGGTGTATATGCATATGCAAATATATGATAAAGATGTTTTTTAGGTTAGATAGAAAATGTTAAGAAAATATTCATCCAATAGAGGGTAGAAAATGTCTGATATATATATATATATATATATCCAAATTCAAAAAAATTATTATATTTATAATGTTGAGAAAATACGTCATTTGACTAATTTTATCAAAATATATAATAAAAAAATTTCGGTGATATGAAAATGTAAAAACATAATTTAAATTAATCGTAAATTAAAAATAATTTAATTATTGTTTATGATCAGTTATATATAAATAGTAATATATAAATAAATTAAAAAACAAATCGTTATTTCGAAAAAATAAATTATTTGAATATGTTAATCCTAATTAAAAATCATAATTTTTTGAAACTTAATTTCATTTATAAATATATACAAAAGTCATTGGTGATAAAAAACACTATTATCTTATTTAATTCCAAGATCAATTTTATCGTTCTAATTTAATGAAGGTGAAAATAAAACATATCCTTTATAGTGATTAATTTATTAACAATATATGTTTTTTGAATAAAATTGTGTTCAACGCACAATATATTTTAATTCTTTTACATTTTCAGTTCTGAGAATATAACAATATTAGTAAAATAATATATATATATATATATATATATATATATATATATTTATAAATGTGGGTATGTATATGTTTATATGTGCAATTTGCCAACAGTTGTTATTATTACAAGCGATGAGTGGAGTCATAAAAAACCCTTTTGTCACCGTAAGGCATATAGAAACGACTATAATGCTTGTATGTCTGACTGAGTAATAAAATGTGTATGAATGCAAAAGGTTTTATTGATCACGAAATTAAACAGTACACGAAGAGTTATGTTTAAATAAAAAAAAGAGTTCAACATTTAATTCATAATGGCGATACGGTTACATTGCTTCCGAGATAATATGATGGCAGTGGTACAGAGTGCGGCGCTGCCTTCTTTAATGGTACGAACAAAAGCATCGCGGTTTGGACGGCATGTATCCATGTCGCGGCAGCGGCAGAGCAGTCCGTGGGGGCAGAATGCGATTGTGGTTGACCCTTTAACATGCCGTGAATACTCGTAATTACACCCCCACGGCCCCGAGATAACCGTGAGGCATGGCGTGTGTCGCGGAATTATTACAACCATTGCCCAGGTGTCCGACATTTGCACGATACGATCTTTTCGCCTTTGTTTATCAACCACGTACCGTATTGCCGTGTCTCAGATGATTACAGACGATATATGCGGATTTCGTTTGTATTGTTAAAATTATATTGTTTAATCGATAGTATGGAAAATTATTGATGCTGCAGGGTCGCTTCAGACATTTCATAGAATATTGCTTTCGACGTAGAACAATTCAAGTAAAACATGTCGCGAACATTATTTTTCAAAAGAATTATAAACAAAAAAATGCTTTAGATTTATCATAGACGTACATACATTTTTAAAAATTAACAATTTCAGTCAGATATACACCACGATATGAATATATAGAGTATTTTTTTTAAAAACGTGATAGAAATTTAAATTAAATGCCTATGGAAAGTTCTGTCTAACTTAAAAAAACACTCTTTATATATATATACTTATGTGTGTGTGTGTGTGTGTGTCTATTTATATATAAAATACATACATACACACACACACACACACACATGTATATATAAAGGTGTTTTTTAGGTTAGATAGAACTTCCGATATGGATTCAGTTTAAAATTCTTTCATGCTTAAAAAACATTCTATATAATAGAAAATTTTAAGTAAATCTGTTATCCAATAGTGCATAGAAAGTGACAGATATATATATATATATATATATATATATATATAAATTCAAAAAAGTAAATATATTAAAAAAATTAACACAAATTATAAATAATTATAGAACCTTAAATTGAATTCTATCTAACCTAAAAAAACAACTTTATCATACCTTTTTATATAAATACACACACATACATGTATATATATAAATGATATTTTTTTAGGTTAAATAGAACTTTTGATAGGGATTTAATTTAAAATTCTCTAATGCTTAAAAACACCTATGTAACAGAAAATTTTAGAAAAGTTTTCATCCAATAGTTCATAGAAAATGACAAATATATATATATATATATCCAAATTAAAAAAAATAAAGATATACATAAATGTTGAGAAAATACATCATTTGATAAATTTTATCAAAATATATAATAAAAAAATTTGTAATATGAAAATAAAACAACATAATTTAAATTAAACAAAAATTAAAAATAATTATAGAACTTTAAATTGAATTCCTATCGAAAGTTTTATTAAATCTAAAAAAAACCTTTATTATATCTTTATATATAAATACACACACATGTAATATATGTAAAAAGATGTTTTTTTATGTTAGATAGAACTTTCGATAAAGATTCAATTTAAAGTTCTATCACTGTTAAAAAACTTATCTAATGAAAATGATCTCAATCTAAAATGATCAAGATAATTTTATTTTATTTTATTGAAAATTCAACTCAAATACATTCATTAATAAGATTAAGATGTTTTTTGAATTTAATATTTTAATTTCATTTTTGAATATTTATTCAAATAACACAGTACATAAATTAACATATCATTAATTATGCATTTTATATTATTTATTCAAAGATGTGTTCATTCAATCTACTTTATAAATAACAAAAATTAACTTTTTATATCAATATAACATTATATATAAATTAATTTTTAATGTTCTATAAAAATAATTTGAATTTTTTACTTTTCAAATCTCAACAAAGAGAAAAACGAAACTCTGGCAAATTTCTAAATAAATAAAAAAAGACTCACTAATGTTTATAAAAACGTAATTATTATTGTATATTATAGTAAATTGCACACCTAAAATTATCGATGTAATATCAAATCAAATAAACATAATAAATTTATCAAATTGCTAAATTTATAGCATATATGTACATAAATCTTACATTAGAGCTAAGTGTATAATGTTCCTTAAGTCAAATTGATATTTATAATAGTAAAGTGATATTTATAGACTAAGTACAAGTGTAGAAACCCTCGACAGATATAAATAACTTCACACTTTTTCACACAGATCGAACGTAAACACTGTCATTAGGGACCCTTGAAATCCGTTAGTTATTCATTATTTAGTAGAATCAAACACAGATATCTCAATCCCCCCACATAAAAGTGTATTATATATATAATTTTCTCTCTCTGTTTTATATATATATATATATATATATATATATATATATATATATGCATGTATATATAATTTTACTGGTACATGGTTTTTAAATTATATCATCGAATTGAAAAAAAAATCTGTAATTACTTTTTCTTGTATAAATCACAAAAGGAATATAAACTTTAGTCGAAGCAACTAGGTTTCAATTATTCGACGAAATAAATCAATTTATACTGGGAACAAACATATTTTATCCCTCGGGATTTATTTGTCCCGAATGAAGAATTCTATCTGGATTTCGGGAACTATTACCCCACTCATTTCGGGTAAAAGGGATTCGAATTTAAATGACCTGCAGCCGCATGCTTGTTCACACCAAATGCGGGTACCGAATTAGTGCCCAGGGATCATGTTGTGTCTATAAATCTACTCAAATATAGATGAGGTCAAGTGCTCAATCTGTGCTTGATTTTAGTATTCGCATGTCATGTTTAATATACCGCGTCTTATTACACTGCGTAGAAATGTTCGATTACAACAGTTTACATTGATTTATTCATGTTTATTGAATGACAATTTGCTATTTGCTACGAATTTGCGTTTGTCTTTTTTACTAGAGAAGAATAAGTTTATGTTTATGTGTGAGCTTTTCGAATTATTTCATATATTCGAAATAATAAGTCGGTTGTTTTCGAAATAATTTATCGATTTTGTTCTAGAGATATAATACCTTTTGTAAACGTATATTAATATCAAATGATTTATCTATTATAATTTTTCATATGTAAATTATTCTACATATAATGTAAATTTCAATTAAGGAAATACAAATTAATAGTTTGTATTTATATCGATTATTACAATTCATGTCTGAACAAAATTAAAATAAATTCAGTTTAAATGTTTTTTTGATTCTGAGAGTTTAAAATTATTTATTTTAATTGTGTTTCTTTATTTCATTATCATTAAATTCACATTTTTTCTTTTCTCGTTTTCCACATCAATTACAAATACTTTAAATGTAATTACTGTATTTTTTATTAATTTTTTTGGAATTAATTTTATGTGAATAAAACTATTATTTATATATATATATATATATATAGAGAGAGAGAGAGAGAGAGAGTATTATCCAAATGTGATTCCTAGATTTATGTTTTATTCAAAAAAAACATGTGTATAGTATCTTTTGTTTGTTTCTTTTTAATAAAACACAAATATAGGCGTCACATTTGGATGAATATAGATATATTTATATATATATATATATATATATATATATATATATATATATATATATATATATATAGTGGCATATATCACCACTTCTTAAATGAGAAATTATCTTTGATTCTCAGTTAAAATACTTAGTGTGGTATATATAGTTTTATAATTAATATATATATATATATATATATATATATATATATATATATATATATATTATTTAATTTTAAATGTTTTATAAAAATAATTTAATTTTTTCACTATTCAATTCTTAGCAGAGAGAACGAATCTCTTGCAATTTTCTAAATAAATTAGATTTTAATATAATTGTAAATAAAAAAAATGTCATTTTATAACAGAGAAAAACAGTGAGGAAGATAATGAAAAAATACCGAAATTACATCGCAATAATTGTAAAAATATTATTGATACTGAAACTAGATAATTGAGTTTTTAGAAAACAATGATAACATTAAAATTTATAATTAAGCTGTATGTAGAGAGAACGAATCTCTTGCTATTTTCTAAATAAATTAGATTTTAATATAATTGTAAATAAAAAAAATGTCATTTTATAACAGAGAAAAACAGTGAGGAAGATAATGAAAAAATACCGAAATTAAATCGCATTAATTGTAAAAATATCATTGATACTGAAACTAGATAATTGGATTTTTAGAAAATAATGATGATGACATAAAAATTTATAATTAAGCTGTATATGTGATATATAAATGAGACCATCGATTGACAACGGAATTTATTAAAAAACATAAATACAAAAATACTCAAGGAGAAGCTTATAATTAGATTCATAGACACAAAAAAAATCATCAGTATGGATTGAAAACTAAAAACAGTGAATATAAAAAGCTGCTGTCATTTTACAAGCTTTTTTAGCTGATGTCTTTTTACATTATAATCATTATCATTATAAAAGTTTATATTAACTGACTATTGGTCGAAATTACCATCGAATATTTTATTAACAATTTATTGATTTTTCTTAAAAGTTTTCCCAAGATTTTTTCATTGTTTCCTATTTATACTCAATATCATCCAACACTCACCTATATTATAATTCCATCTTTTATATGATCTCTCCTTTAGTTTTTTTTTAAAAAAAAATGTCATTTTATATTAATTTTTATCCGTCCCTTATTTTATTATTTTGTGTCCTGTTTAATGAAACTGCAAAATTTAGACATTTAATTACTTACTTACTATAATTTATAATTTTTAGTCTCATTTGAGCCACCCTATACATAGTATATATATATATATATATATATATATATATATATATATATATATATTTATATATTTCAATAAACAAATATTAATGTAAAAAAATTCTATATAAAATAATAAGTGTAAAAATAATACAAATTTCATGTAGTCAATAAAGTAAAATTATAAAATATTTTTAATAAATTAAAAACCACAATTAAATATAAGTTTATATATATATATATATATATATATATATATATATATATATATATATGTATGTATGTTTTATGTTAATTAAGTGCTTATTTTATAAAAATATTTTTTAATTTCAAAATTATTGATTCAATATAAATAAGGTATTTTAATTAATCATAAAAATGAATATTAAAAAAACTAAATAATTTATTTATTAATAATATATATATATATATATATATATATATATATATATATATATATATATATATATATGATACTTGAGAAGTTATAAAATAGTAATATTTCGTTAGATACTATTGTGATAAATCAGCCGAAAATAGCAATAAAAAAGAAAAAATTTCAATTATTAAAAGGACACCATTGCAAGTGTACAAGTCTGAATGGTTGAGCCTACATCAAGCATCCCAGAATCCATATATCATGCCATCTTTTTACATTATAATTCAAGTGAGAGCCTTTCTCAAGGGCTTAAATATAAACACCAAAATTCAAATATAACCGGGGTGTATGAAGCCACAAAACAGCGATAAAGTTATTCTGTGAACAGACCATTAAGAGGACGCCCCCATGTTTCGTAGCGCGTACCGCATCACACTACATTAGCATAGTCCTCGGAGGTCAATAAATTGCCGTTCTACGACCGTTCTTTAAAATTATCCATTTCCGAGCAGGCAGAAGAAGAAAAGAAAACGCGGTGACCGTGACTAACACGACGAATAAAAACCTTCCGATTCTTCCTCCGGTTGATTTAAATATGAGCTTTGAATACTGATCCTTCATCACGTGTCACCTTTTTGTTTCATTTCTTTTTAATGTATTTTGTACTTTTTTCTTGACTTGATGATGGTTTGTTATCTGCAAATAATAGAAGTACTTTACGTCGATGCAATTCCGACATTTTTTTTCTTACTCTCGAATCGGTCGATATCATCCTCTCTATTATTAAAATTTGAATATACGACTTAAAAACTTTTACAATAAAAAAGTTATTATCACGTGAGTAAATAAGTAATAGTACAGTTTTTGAAAATGATTTTCACTCTATAATCATACCAATAATTATATATATATATATATATATATATATATATATATATATATACTTTGCAAAATTTTCTACAATCATTATTTTTAATTTTTGGAATTAAAAAATAGTTCAATCTTTATAATCTTTTTAAAAAAATATAATAAAGTATTGAATTATTGTTAAGAATTCTTTAATTGTGTTATAATTTTGAAAATCAATATAAATAATGTATAAGTGTTCTTTAAAACGTGATAGAGCTTTAAATTTAATCCCTATCGAAAGTTCTGTCTATCCTAAAAAACACCCCTTATATATACATGCACACACATGTATATGAAAGCTGTATTTTCAGATTGGATAAAACATAGGGATTCAATTTAAAGTTCTATTACGCTTAAAAATATCCTGTATATATTATTTATTAGATGATAGAGATTTATGTTCATAATACTAAAGTGTTTGTTTATTCTATAATCAAACCATTTATGTTTAATATACTTTTGTTGAAAAGCAGTAATAATTTAACACCATTGTTATTTAAATCTCTGAGTATTATGAACCAATCTAATATTTTAGTAGATATATATATATATATATATATATATATATATATATATATATATATATATATATATATATATATAAACATTTTTATTACACCTAACAAAACATTAAAAGTTTATAAACTCGTTGAAGATATTTGATATTTAATTAAAAATATTAATAATAACATAAATTTATTTTCAAGAAAAATATTTTCCTGGCTATGTTTGTCAATTCAGTTGCCTTATATTTATTTATTTATTGACATTCATACAAAATGTTTAAACGAAATAAATAAGCTCTAATTAACATTTACATTTCAAAGAATAAATTATTAATGCACAATGAAAAATGCTTTCAAATTAAAAAATCTTTTTCAATAAATTAATATATTTTATGAAAAATGTCAAGAAAATTTTTACACGAATTATTGTCATCTCTATTTAAATTATTCTATATACATATACATGTATGTATGTGTGTATTTGAGTTGGTATGTATATGTAATTATTAATGAGATATTTTACATACAGAAAATCTCTTTTACAATTTCATACATTAATCAAAAACGAAAAGAGATGTAAAAACTGTAGAGGAAAAAAGAAACAAATTTAATGAAAAATCCAACGTAAATAATAAATCATTCGTACGGTGCAATATATTTTACAAAATAATTATATACAAGCACAACAGAACAACAGTACCACGTATGATTTATTGAATTAAACTATTTAGCATCGTGAGTTTCGCTTTACGCTCTCTCGATAATACATTTATAGCTTTGCTTATCGCAACTGTTTCAGTACACATAATTAAAGCAAAAGATATAGCTCCTGATTACTATTCATTGTTAGGTTCCGATTGAATAAACGTAAACCCAATTCTGGTGACTCGTTCACGTGGAGGAAAACATGACAATAGATACAAATTGATAAAATGTTTGAAATTCTCAAATTAAAGAGATTTATTCTTCTTTTAATTAAAATCAAAATTCATTCTTTGTCTTTCACTCATCATGTTGTAAAATCCAAAAATATATAAATACATGATTACTGTACTAGTAAAATTTTCTTGCTGTACTAGTAAAATTATAATTATAAGTTGAAAAATAGAAATAATTTAAATAAAATAAATAATGAATAAAAACAAATGGACTATTTATTATAAAAATGACATATCTATTTTTTTCTTGTTCCTAGATATTTAAGGATTTGTATTTTAGTCGATTCAAAAATATTAATAAAATCTACTAATTTTGCATATGTCTCTAGAAATTTAGATAAAGTGTCATCCAAATGTGAAGCTTAGATTTGTGTTTTATTAAAAAGAAACGAAAAAAATATATACATATTTCCCTATACACCACTCTATACACATGTTTCTTTTTCATAAAACACAAATCTAGGTATCACATTTGGATGACCCTATATATGTAAATATATTATATAAATAACTAATTAAACCAATATATTTTTTGTGTCGTAAATGAACTTACAACATTTTCATAATTATTTAATTTTGAAAATCATTAAATTTTTATTATTTGAATTTCAATTTCACTCGAATTACATATATTTTATTCCATTTAAAAAAAAATCAGAACAAGAAACCAAATATTATTATTTAATTTCAATATTTATTTAATTATTGTTAAACGATTTTATTTTAGATATAAAATTATTATCATAATGAGTTTAACATTAAATTCTGTTTTTCATTTTGGCTTATTATGTGGAGAAGTGTTTTGAAATATTTGTGATACACAGTAGGTATATAAAGAAAATTACTGTATCATCATATCCTTATATTTTTCGGATGTAATGTGATTTTTTTTAAAAAAAAAGGATTAATGGGATTTTTCCAAAAATTGACGGTCTCCCTCGACCGATTAGTGATAAATTGAAAGTCAAAAATTCCTTACCCTCTATTAATATTTTTCACAAAATAGTATATCATGCACTTTTACAAAACCTCATTCAATATATTTTTTACTAATTTACTTTTTCTCTATCAGAACTGTACTTTTTAGAGATTTTTTTAAACGAAATCCTTACGTTTTATTTTGTATAAATAAAATTTATTATTTCTTTAACATTATTTTATAATTTTATAATAATCCTGAAGAATTTACAAGAAATTTATTTTTCGTAATACCATTTTTATAACTCCAAAATTTGGTCCGTTTTGTCGATATGAATGCCCAGAAAATAAAAACTTATGATCGATAATTTCAATGTTATGTCTGATTTTTTTCAAACTTCTAGTTTTCCATATCAAATAACACGTTTATTTGTAAAATTCCATAGCTTTTCTCCTTTACTTATACAGTACTTAATTAGAATACAGAAAATAGACTTGCACCATTTTCATAATATTTAATTATACAATATTATTTATTAACGAATTTTCCATAATCAAAGCATATAAATATTTTAAAATATAAGCTTTGAATTTTTTATAAATAAAAAGTACATACTAATTGTTATCTTGATTTTTCAAAAAATTGACTTACACAACTTTCATAAGTGGAAAGTCATTTTATTTTATATATTTGTGCAACATGTTTGTTTTGATCGAACATTAAGTGTAAAATTTAACAAATATGCACATTAACGTTTCATTATCAATCACAATAAATCAACCCTATCTGCAAAAATTAACTGTATTTTTTATACAAGAAAACTAGTATTAAAAATTACATAATTCATTGATCTAAAACAAATATTTAATGCACATTACTATCAATTATTTTTGAGCTTTTTCCAATGCACATTTCTAATATTTTATTTATTTTTTTGTATATGTTTTAACAATTTAAATATATATATATATATATATATATATATATATATATATATATGGTGTGTGTGAGAATGTTTGTATATTTATTCATATAGTTATTGAAAGTTACAAAATTCATATGTAATGAATTTTTCCCCTTCGTCCATTTATATAACTCAGACGAACAACTAACTAATACGACAACTATTTTATTTTTTCCGGAGTTATCTATATATT
This sequence comes from Neoneuromus ignobilis, assembly GCA_029203775.1. NCBI lineage: Eukaryota > Metazoa > Arthropoda > Insecta > Megaloptera > Corydalidae > Neoneuromus > Neoneuromus ignobilis. The sequence goes on along the minus strand of CP092089.1, from coordinate 2,247,050 downwards.
GTTAATAGAGTGGAGGTCATCGACATAGAACATATTTTTATAAAAATAATACAGTTTTAGGCAATAACGTTTAGAACTGACTGAGTGTAACACATAAATATGATACTAACGAGAATGAAACAGTCGCAGTAAAGCTCTTGTCAACAGAACAAAAGCCATTCAAAAGAAAGATTCACAATTGTAATTGAGAAAGAAAAATTATGTCTCGAAATATTTATAGCGTTTACGTGTTCAGCTTATTCACTTTTTATTTTATTTCATTCTCAATTCAGTCGAAAAAATAAATTATATATGGCGTTTGAAACTAGTCGACGTTTTTATCGTGCTGTCATCGAACAGCAAAAAACGTTTATACGGATTAGGGAAAGATATATTTGTACAATTATTTACTTTTTACGTTCTAATCTTTTGTTTCGAAACATATAAAATTCGTATTTGTATCAACACAATTGCTTACAAAATATAATAATTAAGTTCCTCGTGAGTATCACCAATTATTTTATATGTTTGTGCAACATGTTTGTTTTGATCGAACATTAAGTGTAAAATTTGACAAATATACACATTAACGTTTCATTTTCATTCACACAATAAACCAACCCTATCTGTAAAAATTAACTGTATTTTTTATACAAGAAAACTAGTATTAAAAATTACATAATTCATCAATCTAAAATAAATATAATATTTTATGCACATTACTATCAATTATTTTTGAACTTTTTTCAATGTATATTTCTAATATTTTAATTTATTTTTTGTATTTTTTTATATAAGAAAACTAGCTTTAAAAAATTACATAATTCATTGATCTAAAATAAATATTTAATGCACATTACTATCAATTATTTTTAAGCTTTTTTCGATGCATATTTCTAATATTTTAATTGATTTTTTTGTATTTTTTTTAAACAAGAAAACTAGTTTTCAAAAATAATCTAATTCATTTATCTAAAATAAATATTTAATGCACATTACTATCAATTATTTTTGAGCTTTTTTCGATGCATATTTCTAATATTTTAATTGATTTTTTGTATTTTTTATATAAAAAAACTAGCTTTAAAAATTACATAATTCATTGATCTAAAATAAATATTTAATGCACGTTACTATCAATTATTTTTTAGCTTTTTTCAATCCATATTTCTAATATTTTAATTGAATTTTTGTATTTTTTTATACAAAAAAAACTAGTTTTAAAAAATTACATAATTCATTTATCTAAAATAAATATTTAATGCACATTACTATCAATTATTTTTGAGCTTTTTTCAATGCATATTTCTAATATTTTAGTTGATTTTTTGTATTTTTTTATACAAGAAAACTGGTTTTAAAAAATTACATAATTCATTGATCAAAAATAAATATTTAATGTCCATTACTGCCAATTATTTTTGAGCTTTTTCCAATGCACATTTCTAATATTTCATTTTTTTTGTATATGTTTTAACAATTTAAATGTAATTAAAAATTTTAGTTGCAATTGCTAATTATTTATTTTATTGAAATAAATTGATTTAATCGTTTATTAATGATTACATACTATTTTGAAATATAATTTCGAATATGAAATCATATTAGCTTATATCAACCAACTGATAAACAAGTCACATTGACCTATACTTTGTTATACCTACCACGCTGACCAGTTGTGTGAGTGAGAACAATAATTATATATGATCATCCAAATGTGACGCCTATATTAGGGTTTTATTAAAAAGAAAAAAAGATATAATTTCTTTTTAATAAAACTCAAATCTAGTTGTCACATTTGGATGACCATATATATTTAAAATTAAATAGATATCTTTTCACTATTAAAAAAGAAAATATATATTTTATATACAGCTATGCTCATATGTTTTAGACTCCCCTAACTATTATTGTTACTATTAAATTAAAAAGAAAAAGAGTGTTGGGTACATTTAAGTTAAGTAATGAGATTTTATATTGATAATTAATAAATATAGTAATTTGTAAATAATTAATAAAATAAATAATTATGGTAGATACCTATTATATATGAACATAGCTGTATATAAAACAAACTTTTTAAAATTTATATCTGAATATAAATATTAATATTGACTTTAGTACTAAGACTAATTCACTTTAACGCAAATATATAATTCACCAAACACTATAAAAGCACAGTATTTGATTTATAATTCTATTCTCTGAAGATGCTGGTATGGTTATTGAAATGTGCATGAAACAAAGTGAATATAAGTGATTATTGGATATTTTTGAAAAAAATTATATCAGTGAAACTGGTTAATTTTTGTAAAGTATAGAAATATTTTCACATTAATAAATTTTTACTCCAACACCATAAATATTTAAAAAAATTAACAATAATTATTTATTGTTCACTTGTCTTATTTATAAACTGATATTCATTTCGACATTAGTCTATCGAAATGTACATCAGATTATAAATAGAGAAAGTGAACAATAAATAATTATTGAACACTCTTTCAATATCTTGTTGTGCTGGGGTGAAAGTTCATTAGTGTGAACTTGAATTCGTCAGAGTTCTAAAACAACAAACTACAAGAATAATACTATATAACAAACACACACCAACTTTAGTAAGTGTATATTTATGTAACCATATTTTTTAAAAAAAATTCAAACGATTAAATAATTAAATTACTTAAAATTTACAATTGTACAATTCCAAAAATAGTTCATAGTTTATAAATGATTTTTCATTTGAAATATTATTAAATATGTTTATGTCCATAACAAAGTCGATGTTAATATTTGATCCACGTTTATGAAACTATTTTTCTCATAAATGTAAATTCCTTAATATTTATTTTAATTAATTATCGCAAATTACCAACTACGGTTTCAGCTAATAAGAGTAATAACATTAAGATATAAACATGAACTTATTTAATGAGAAAGCAAATTGATGCTGATCTATTACAACAGTAATTGTTACAAATATCTGGAAATGTTCGATTAATTCACGTCGCCCTCATGCAAGCGTACGTATAGGAAGAGTGTGCGTATATTTTGCGTCGGCATGCGTTTTGTGTAATTGCCAACATAATTTTCCAATTACGGGTTCTCTCCACTCACACAACTCACTAGGTATGTCAGGGCTTTAACTAAAGAAATTTCAGAGAAAGCGAGAAATGAGGACGCAGCCGCTATTTCCCACCTAAGCGGTGGCATTAAACGTGTGCACGTACTTCTCACAACAATAGATACAGTCAACTAGAAATCTTTGCACGTCTCGAAATGAAATTTTCACTACAACGACGCATACTAACGTATCTATAATATTTGTACAAATTGGAATGTTCGATAATAAATTATATAAAATAACATACATACATTTCTAATATATAATAAATATGAAATACGAAAATGGATTCTCAGATATATTAATTAAACGCATTCTATTAAATTGTTCAAATACACACACACACATACACACACACACACACACACACACACACACACATATATATATATATATATATATATATATATATAAATATAAACATGATAAAATATAGCATATATTTTTTATAAAATGTTAATTTACTTAATCGATTTTTCTGAAACATACTTTAAAAAAAATTTCAATTTAACTCACTTGTATGTACTAAATTAAGCAAAAACATTTTTTTTCAAATAACGTATATTTATTTTTTTTTAAAATATTTTCATTCATTTTTAAAATTCATTATTTTTACTTTCATATTACAATTTTAACCCTTATCGGACGATAGCATTTTGTACTTAACTTTCCGCTAGGTCGGAGATATATTTGAGTACTTATTTTAAGATAAGAGTAACTAAAGTTATTTGATATAAAAATATAGTTTTGTGCATAAAAATATTTATATTTACACTTTAAATGTTTACATTTTATTAAACGTGTAATCTTCAAGCTTAAATGTTATTTATATTTTTTCAATGTATGGTATTTTTTGAAATATTTAACTATAGGAAGGAATTGTTTTCTGTTACAAGTTTCGCAGAAGTATATAGTCGTCTTTCACTAGTCTTTCACAAAACAACCCCGAAAAAAGCACTTATTTCATCATATGAAATATCTTTCCAATTGTGCCAAATTGACCTGGTTGTTAAGTTTTTTTTTTTTAATTTCCTCATTGGCATATAAGTTAGTTTGCGTTAAAATTTCTGTTATAAATTCGTCTGTACAAATTTTTTTTAAAATAATTTATAGGCTCCTGAACATTTCCGAAGATTTAGCGTCCTATATTTGTAAAAGGAATACTTGAAGTTAAATTATCTTCATCATCACTGTCGATTTCAATCCAATCTTCATCACAATCAGGAAGCATTTCTCTTTCCACTTCGCCTTTATCTTCACTTGAATATTGAATAGGGATTTTTTTTCCTTGATTGAAATATAACACTTGTATTACTGTCTCCTTCATCACAAGAATTAAAATCACTTGCCAAATATTCAAAATTTTTACATATTTCACTACAACTATCACTGATAATTTCCATATTGCTATAGTTTTCCTTATTCATTTTTGGAGAAATAAAATATTATACTATAAGTATAATAATTGCTGAAATATGACAGAACGTATTATCTGTTATCGAGTAAGAATTAAATTGTAAAAACATACAGTGTGTACATTTAGCAATGAGGACGTTGTTACTTGTTCAATATTGTCACCTCACACGTGACATACGACTGATAGAGCAATGTTGTAATGTCACGTCAGAGGTGACATACGATCGATAAGGGTTAATTATTCAAATAACTGCTTTCATTATTTTCATTTTCGTTTACAATTCAGTCTTAGTTCTAATTTTAATGTTTTTTTAACATAACAATAAAAATAAATTAAGAACTTATTTCAATAATTTGTTAAAATAAATTTGAACCCACAAAATTATCATACAAAAATAATTAAAAAATACTTTTTATTAATAAAAATATATAATAATTATTTATTTTAATATTAAAAATATCAAATTAGTATTCATTTTCTACTTTTATCTTTAACTTTTGAATGAAAAAATCTTATACATATATTGGTTCATCCAGATGTGACGCCTAGATTTGTGTTTTATTAGAAAAAAACATGTGTATGAGATGATGTATAGGGAAATATGTGTATAGTTTATTTTTAATGAAACACAAATCTAGGCGTCACATTTGGATGATCCTATATATTTATAAAAATTTTATTACATGGTATTTGCAAAATTATTAACGATGTAAACAGATATATTAATTAATGTTTTTTATGTCTTTTTGTATAATTAAAATATTATATCTGAAACGAAATTGGTATATTTTGACATTTTACAATACTTTTTGTTACGAATAATTTCGCCGTTAATAGAATTCAAACTCTAAAATTTAATAATAAACGTATATATATATATATATATATATATATCAAAGAAAAACTTTTGTTTGTAAGTTTGACGCTAGAGTTTTCCTTCGTGACACTTCATACACAATTATAACAAACACTCGTTTCCTTCGTACGCATCTTATAATTTGTACAATTGTCAAAGTCGTTGTAACAGTTAAATAGTTCGTTGAATAATTTCAAAGTGTTTAATGATACTTGAGTGGATTACAAACTCCATTTACTTAATTGCCCTTTGTTCATTTTGTGAAAAGGGGGACGGACCACGCACGAGCTCGATGTGATTCTGATGCCTTCTCAAACGCATTCATTATCCTGTTACCGAACTTTAACATATAATGCATTTTCATTCACGTAAATGACATGTGTTATAACATTTTGTTTTCGAACCTCGGCATCACATTATACGAAACGAAACGATTTACTCAGTTATACACATTTATTTAGTCTCGTGCATCGCATCTTTAATTTATTTCGATGATAATGTATTTCAATTATTATATCTATTTCATATAGAAATATATATCTATCTTACATTTTTGAATATGTTTGTTTTTTTGTATTTTTATAATTACTAATATATATATATATATATATATATATATATATATATATATATATATATATATATATATATATATATATATATATATATATATATATATAATATAATATAAAAAATCAATATATATATATATATATATATATATATAAATACAATAATGAAACAATAAAAAAATAAAACCGTTAAATTTAAGTCAACGTTCTTAATATTAAAAATTACAAAACTATGAAAAAAAGCAAAAATTAGCCTCAAAATTATAATGAAACACATTAAAAATTAATTTTATATATTTAAATTAACAAAAATATTTTCTTAAATTAATACTCAATTGATAATCCTTTTTTGCTTTTGAACTACTATCAAGTGATTAGGCATAGACTTAACTAATTTTCGCCAAAAAAAGGCACAATTTTATTCCATTCTTCAATTAATATTGTTTTTATTTAATTTTGATTAAATATTCAAAGTTTTTTTTAACTTGTCAATAAATCCATAAATGCTCAATAATATTTAGATCTAAAGATTGGGTGTGCTATTTATTAAACATGAAAGGAATTATATAAGAACCAAATGCTAATGATTGGTAGAAATAAAAATTACTTTTTATTCCAAATTTTCAGGCATTATTTTTAACATTAGACCTTGAGATATTTAAGTAAATAGTCTGATTTATTACACCATCAATTATCTAATGGTTTCCATATTCTACAGTTAACAAAGAACCCCCCACTATCACAGGAATCAGCACCATGTTTCACAATTGGTTACAAATTTTTTTTCTTTGAATTCTCCATTGAGTTTTTCACACATACTCGTATGATACCATCTGATCTAAAAACATTGTATTTATTTTGATAAGTAAAAAATATGCTTCCAAAACAAAATCCTTGCCACTATATATTTTTGTAAAATTTAGCCTATTTCTTTAACTAATCTTGCCTACAAGAAGTTTTTTCTTACAAATCTGCCTTAATAACCATGCTTTCGTAAAATTCGGTTGGATTAACTTTTTACCAAGATATTTCTCAGTTTCTATGGCAAGTTTTGGAGCACTAACATGGCATTTTTTATTTGACATATTAACTAACTGACATCTGAATTCCTAAAAATTTTTGTACACTTGATTTAGGCTTGTTTTTTAGCCTGTAATATTTTTATAACGTTTTATAATATTAAACACAGTTGTGGAGATCTGATCTACAATTTCTGCTATTTAGCACATATTTTTACCACAATAAAAAATACTAATTATGGCTTTTGTTAACTTAATTAAAATTTGAGAACATACAGACGCCATATTAGAAATATTTTGATTTTATTCAATATTAAATACAACAAATAAATGAATGTTAACCCCAATACCACAATAATTTAAAGTGTTCAATAATCATCATCGTCAGAGCCTTCAGAAAGGCTCTGACGATGACGGCGTCGCCATCGAAATGCATCAGACGATATAATTATAGATTATATAATTGTAAATAATAAGTGAACAATAAGTGATTATTGAACAATTTAAATTATTGTGGTGTTGGGGTTAAAATTTATTTGTGAAAAGTGAATCAGCCACAGTTCCAAAACAACAAACAACAAATAAAATTAGAATACTTCTTGAGGATTCTCCTGATCATTTGATTTAGAAAAGTTGAGTTAATTACACTTCAATCAAAACATACTATGAATATCAGTGATGTGTTTTAATATAATTTTAAGGCTGATTTGTATATTTGTCATAGTTTTGTTAAATTTTTAATAATAAAATCGTCGACTCAAGCTATTTTATTTTTTCATTGCTAACTAATAAATGTTTAACAAATCAACTTGAAAATTTTATTCGAACAAATGTATGCGTTATTATTTTCAATTTATTATTTTTACTTTGTTACATTTCAATTTAAGCTACTATACATGAATTTTATAGCAATAAAAAATTAATATCATAAGAGGAACAAATATTTATTACAAACAATATATTTTTTAATATGTTATAATTCTTTCTGACTCAACTTTTTCATTTATAATAAAAGTTTCTAATTTCATTTTCATTTATTTTACGTTTTTCTCTCGACCCTTTAGTTCATATAATTGAAATACAATTTCCGCATTAAAACGAATATATATATATATATATATATATATATATATATATATATATTGTAGTAAAATTTATATGAAAATATATAATGGATTTCCAATAATCAATGCAGATATAAAAATTGTTAATAAAATCGAGGTAAAATCATATTAGTGTGCAAAAACAAAATAAAATATGATTGAATCCTTTTATATTCTATTTTTTTCTGGCAGTAAAAGAAAAGAGATTACCGAACTGAAATTGGAATCTGTAAGAATGCGTCGGTGCGAGTAAGATACGTCTGTCTTGTTCTTGTTAGCGTTCAGTATAAACTAATTGATACAACCCAAAGTTTTCGAACTTCAGTCCGTACCTATAAGTATATTTATAATCTGTACGATTTTACGACGACCCTTTAACTCGCTCAATTGGGAATATTTTCGGATTTTATTACACAAATGCTATGATTCGAAAGTTTATTTGCCGTTGTATGTGTCCAGATCCACATTACTTAAATTTTAGCTCGTATGTTTTATACGAAGTTTTACTGAAATATAAAATGATATATTATTCTCTTTACGTTTACAACTTGTTCACCTTTCAGTAACGAAAACTTGGATGCACTGAAAAGAATTTTGTTAAAATGAACAAATCAATTATAGATTTTTTTATAACAATAAAATTATTTTATCGATACGATTATTTCAATCAAATTGTAATTATAAATATAATAGTTCCATACGAGTCCACAATACATATATATATATATATATATATATATATATATATATATATATATATATTGACTATTTATTATGAAAATAGTGCAAGTCCATTTTTTCTCGTTTAAAGATATTTAAGAGTTTACATTTTAGTCGATTCAAAAACACTAATAAACATTACTAAGTTTACTTATGTTTCTATAATTTAGTTATATGTAAATTCGTTATATAAATGACTAACAAAACCAATATATTTTTCCTGAGTCGTAAATGAACTTACAACATTTTCATAATTATCGAATTTTTAAAATTATTAAATTTTAATTTCACTTGAATTACATTATTTTGATTTTATTTTATTTCGATTTCGTCAATAAATAATAACAAGAAATAAAATATTATTATTCAATCTCAATATTTATTCACTTAGTGTTAAGTAAATTTATTTTTATATATGAGTTTATCATTATTAAGAGTTTTTCATTTCGGTTCGATATGAAGAAATGTTTTAAAATATTCGTGATTAACAAGAGATTTTTAAGGCAATAACTGAATCATATCTTACCTTTTTCAGATGTAATGAAACTAATATTTTTAGATAAGTATTATCGAGATACTTCCAAACTTTTGCCATCTCCCTTAAGTATAGATACTTTGTAAATTCTTTCTTAAATTGAAATCTCAAATCTATACCTCATTACAATCGAATATATAATAATTAAAAGAATACAATATTACCTAATATATTGTGAAATTGCAATTATACAATTTGTCCACAAATGTTCGTACATGCAATATTATAATTTCGTGCAGAGGTCACAATTATATATATTTTTATAAAAGACATTTCTACATTTTCTCATTAGAATGCACGTTTATTTGTAAAATTTCCTAGTTTTACTTTTTTTACATAGTGCTTAATTAGACTACTGAAAATAGACTTGCACTATTTTCATGATAAATAATTATCCAATATAATTTTTCTTACGAATTTTCAGATGATCAAAACATGAATATTGAAAAATATAAACTGCCAATTGTCTATAAATAAGAATTTCACACCAAATTATACGTAAATTATTTGTTTTGTCAATTTTTCCAAAAATGGATTTATACTACTTTCTTACTAAACGATTCAATATATATATATATATATATATTTATATACACCTACATAACTAAAGTAAAAGTAAACAAATTGTATATTTTGCTTCTAGATAAACTATATATGGAATGTTTTTTAACCGTAATAGAATTTAAATTGAATCTCTATCGAAAAAACATGCTTTATATATGTTTTAAAATGAGTTTACGTATATATATATATATATATATATATATATATATATATATATTTATATTTATATTTATATATGTTAAAATAAAAAGAAATTACTATTATGTCATTCATTATTGAATAGTATTTCAAATTCAAAAATTAATTTAAAATTTATTCTAATAATATTGTCAACTTTGAAAATAAATTATAAACGCAGTCATTAAATAAATCAAGTTTTAATTTAATTGAATTATTAATTAATTAAATATATTATAATTGAATATCACCATTTACCATAACATCACATGATAATCACTTATTGTTAACTATATTTACAAATATTTAAAATTAGTCTGTATTAAATATGAATATTATACAAGTTAGTTTAATTTTTTTTATTCATCATAGTTATATATATATATATATATATATATATATATATATATATATACGATGGTCGTTTAATAAGTATGGTAAAAAGTAAGAAAAACTAAATTAAAAAAATTAATTAAATTAATAAAGTAAACAATAAATAAATTTACCATACTTATCAAATATACCCTATATATAAATATATATATATATATATATATATATATATAAATTTGTCATTAGCTTTTTAGCTTTTTCTCTTCTCTGCTAGATTAAAATGTTCCATTTTATACAATCCAATACCTTCCTCTTCCATTTCATTTCAATGAATTTTTACGTGTCTGTTCCATCTATCTCCATTTTATAATATATATATATATATATATATATATATATATATATATATATATGTGTGTGTGTGTGTGTGTGTGTGTGTATGTAACTATAAAATGAAATACGTTTAATGTTAAACGCCATTTCATGTTATTTATTATATTAATATTATTAATATTAAATTTTCAATAAGATTATACGAATTAAATATACGTATAAATTTATATATATATATATATATATATATATATATATATATATATATATGTCACGTAAGATCGCCCCTAGCCAATCATATCGCATATCTGAAGTATATTTGTCGTGAATGCTAACCAACTGGGGATGCTCCATGTGTTCAAACGACGAACGCCCCCACCGCACCCCAGAGACACATTTGATTCACGTCCCCATTTCACTACTGCTACAGCGAGTTTTTGACATGCCGGCTGGGGGCTATGAAAATGTGTCATTTTACAGATCGTCACAGATTTGACGTGGTCGATAACTGTCCCTCCTATCTGTTTACATACTGCCATGAACAGAACACAGTGAACTGCAGGTGTTAAATTATCAGTAGGAGTTAAAAATATAAACAAAGTTAATTATGTTACGGTTCAGTATATGTTTTGCTCATTTCTTTGTTGCAAACAATGAATTTAAAATATTGATATTGTGTCCCGTACACGAAACAATATTTTGTATTCATAATTCAAACATGTTGAAATACAAAAAGGGGTTTATGAATTCGTAACGTTTTTTTTTTATTATTATTTTCAATTGAATTTGAAGCTTCGACGTTTTTTATGCTTTTATTTTAAATTATTTTTTTATTTAAAAATAACTTGTCGTAATATCAATTTTGAATATTTGATATTTTCAACTAAATATTGAAAACTATTTCATTTTATATATTATAATATTTATTATACGTTTATAAATTTTTCACTATTTAAAAAAACCTGTATTAAATTAACTACGAAACATTAAAAAACGTATTTTTTTTGTCCCAATAAATTAAACAAGAAAATATATTTGAAAATACATTCAATAATTTTTAAATGTCACACAAAATGAAATTAATTAATAATATCAAATGCATAAAAATTAAATATTTGAGAAATAAATTAATCTGCGTTACATAAAGACAATTTTAAAAACAAATCGATTCTAAAATGGCTATAAATGGCTGAAAACATATTGTATGTGGTTGATGCACGTGATCTCATCCTAATGAAGATTATAGTATCGGGATGTAGCTATATATTTTCACCGCTTGTTGTTCATGAAACTGGATAAAATTTTATGTGTAATAATTTTTATTCTTTATTCGCGTCCAATAAATTGAACGTAATATTTTTGTCGGTCGATATACAAACTTTCCGAACATGCCTTTTTAACGATCACTGTTGTTTAGTTAGGGTACATTAAATATGATAAATTAATTTTTCAGGAAACCAAATTTGTTCCAAAACATATGCTACTAAAAGTATTATTTTTTTTTAAAAAAAAAACTTTGCTAAGAAATAATCGTGATCATTCCACAATAAATTTACACTAAGATAAAACGGCAACATAAACTGATGTAACTGTGCATTGTGTTACAGGGGCAGAAAGTCTACGAGACGTCAACGTCAAGATCCCCATGGCGGTGACCCCCGGCGACACAGTCACGCTCCACTGCCAGTACGATCTGGAAAACGACCCTCTCTATACGGTCAAGTGGTACAAGGGCCGGCAAGAGTTCTTCAGGTACATCCCTAAGGAGCTGCCTCACACCAGAGTGTTTCTGTTACCCGGCGTCAATGTCGACGTAAGTGGCTAAATCATCCATTCACCTCACTGTCGCATGTCAACAGTTTAATGTGTTTGCACAACGTGCGATAATATTGTCATTCTTTCGATACTATTTTTTATTTATATATTTTTCATTTGGAAATTCAAGTCTAATGTTTAAAAAACATGGGACATATATATATATATATATATATATATATATATATATATATCCATTATCATATCAATTTATATCAAACCATCTTCTATGCGAAAATCTCAGTAAATATTATCATTGACTAATATTTGGTTATACCATGCTGATCAGACGGGTTGATGAAGTTTTTTATTCAGAGTTTACTCCCTTAGGCAAGGGTAAAGTTCATTTTCGAATCAATAACAGTCACGCACTATTTTAATATTGTATGGAAATTTGCTACCACTAACTTATTTTGAATCACCGCATTGTTTTTTAAATAATAGTTTTTGTAAATTAATCAACACTAATTATAGTAATTATTATTCTTTAATCTCTCTCTCTCTCTCTCTCTCTCTCTGTATATATATATATATAGAGAGAGAGAGAGAGATCCAAATGTGACGCCTAGATTTGTTTAAAAAGAAAGAAAAGAAACTATGTTACCCTATACACATGTTTCTTTTTAATAAAACACAAATCTAGGCGTCGCATTTAGGTGGATAGTTATATAAGTTAAAATACTATAAGAACCAAAAACAATCGTTAAATGTATCTAAAATGTATAATAAACTATAATTCGGTGATAAATTTCGAAAAGTTTTAAGTGATATATAGCTACTTAAAACATTTCCTTTCTAGTAAAAGATTCACGCAATCTTCCTGGAGAAGAAGGTTAAACAAGTTCAAACTCGTACACTAAATAAAATTTATGTTTTTATATAAAATTTTAAATATATAATCAAGATAAAACTTTGAAAACTGTCTTAATATCATACATATACGAAAGGGTCAAGGGGGAGGGAATTAGTTACATTTTCATGTTATTTTTTTTTTATTTTCTTCAAATTTAGAACTGATAAAGTTTTAAAATGAAATTAATTTAGTTTTATTCAAATTTGTAATACAAATTCTTATTTCAAATTAATATTAAAATGAAATTAATTTTTTTTTCAAATTTTTAACACGTTTTAAGCCATTGTTACTTCAAAGTTACAAAATGTATTCATTGTAATTGTTAAAATTGCTAAATTCATTTTCAATCAGTATTTATAGGTTGATATTACATTTTATTTTTATAGTTAAGAAAAATATTCGGCCCATAGAGAGTTAAAAAATCTAATTATACATTCTACCATTCATTCTTCAACTTAATTCAGTGTATATTTTTTAATTATTTATTTAATTCACTCTATATTGTCTAATAATATATATATATATATATATATATATATATATATATATATATATATATATATACATAAGGTTATTCAAATGTGAGGGTTAGATTTGTGTTTTATTAAAAAATATACACACGTTTCTCTTTAAACCACTCTATACACATATTTCTTTTATAAATATAATAAATGTATTAATATAAATTATACTATTATATTTTTTCCCCATTTATATATATTTCTTCACTAGTAATATTTATATATATATATATATGTATGTGTGTGTGTGTGTTTATGATATGTGATTAAACGTATGTGTGCATTTAATGTGTATGTATTTTATGTATAATTATTTTTTACATTATACATATTCTTTAAATCCACAATTGTAGTTTTAAATGAAATTATTTCAAATTTAATCACAATTCAGATACATTGCAATCTCTAATCACTTATTAAAATATTCCTCACTTTTAATTCAATTTTTACTAATTTCTCGTTTGTAGTAAAAGCAATACAAGTGCACATACCCAGACATACATACACACATACATTTTATGTATATATATAATTTACAAGAAAATATTTTGAAAAGTTTAAAAAAAAATACCTAAAAAATGTGTATGTTTATTATTTACATTAAAATATTATGCACGAAAAAATATAATGAAATAGTTGATGAAAGAATCGGTAATAAAAATGTCATTTGTGTTTTTCATAGTGTTTTTTTTTTTATTATTAAGTAGAGTGTGTACTTTAAATGTAATCAATATATTACTTGCTACTATTATGTGGTAACATTATCAAGTAACTATATCAGTGTTCTTTTATTATATTATTAAATATGAAATACACTACGACCAGTATAGATTATAAACAGTTTAATGGGTCGTATGTAGCAGGTGATATTAGTATTAGTTACATAGAATATGCTATTCTCTTCATGTTTAATAATGCCGCAGGTGTCAAAGTCTGGTGCGCACGAGGTAGTACTTCGCAACGTGCAACTCTCAATGGCCGGGAAGTACCGTTGCGAGGTGTCAGCAGACGCTCCCTCTTTCCACACGACCATGGTTTCTGGCTACATGCATGTTGTCTGTAAGTAATTTTCTTGTTTTTCTTTATAGTCGTCTTGTTTAAATGATCCAACATGGATCGATGTTTGTACAACATTAAATACATCTGCACATCTTTATAAATCTCTTCGTACCAATGTTAAAAAGTTGAAATTCTTTATCTTCGAATCTTTGTTTATTTATAGTTTGTCACTAATATTTATTATTATTTTTATATAAATCATTCGTATGATTGAAAACAAGTAGATCGATTTACAAATAATAAGAAATAAATAATTCGATTAGGTCATTACTTCCATATAAAATATAGAACAGAAATAAATTAATTACTCATTAGAAATTTCTAATACAAAAACTTTTTTATAATCAGTTTGTTTAACTAATAATTATTAAATTCAATAAGAGACATTTCTAAAAGATATAATTTATATAGTTTTTAATTATGTTTAAAGTTTAAATTTTAAAAAAGGACACTAAACTTAAAATTAGATCAAAATTTCTGGAAATAAAATAATCCATAAAAAAATAAATAACTGTAAAAATTATATATGTTAAAATTATAAATTGCTATCTATCTGTTTATATATATATATATATATATATATATATATGTGTGTGTGTGTGTGTGTGTGTATGTATGTGTGTGTATGTGTGTGTGTACGTGTTTGTGTATATGAAAGTACATAGTATAAGAAATTTATATTCTGTAAACGTTAAACGGCAAAAAAGAAAAAATATATCCAACAATAAAAACGAGTTAATTGAAAGGTGTAAAGAAAACATTGAGATAAAAACGTGTTAATAAAGAAACTGGAATCCTTTTACAACTGATATTGCATATATATATATATATATATATATATATATATATATATATATATATATAATTTAATACAAATCAAGAATCACATAATTAAAGACTCTATTTTTTTATTCGGTATTATTTTTTTCCATTTTACATGGATATATGTAGTTATATATATATATATATATATATATATATATATATATATATATTGATTATTAATATTTTAAAATTGACATTTATTTCTAAATAATCTAAAATATTTTTTCTCTTTGAAGAAGTATGTTGAAAGTAAATAAATGAAAATACATTTATAGTGAGACTGAAAAAAAATAATAATCGTAGTCTGCACATCATAAATAGTTCACAAAAAAATTTACTGTGTATTCATTTAATCTATAAATCAAATTCCCAATTTCACATTTTTATAGATGCGTTGGCGACAGACACATTTCATCTTGGAGTTTTTCATATTTCTCGGAATTCAAACGGTTCATTTCTTCGCGCTATCTAGTATTTTCCGTACTGCTTTTGTCATGTTATCAATTGCCTGTGAAATTTATTTTTTATACGAATACCCTTCAAGAAAATTCTACTTTCATATAGCTCTATAATTTTTTTAGATGCGTTATTATTTTATTTTTTTGAAATTTCATCTAAGATTTAAGGGGCTTTTTTAGAAAAAAAATACAATAGTATGGATATTTGTATGTGGGTGTACATTTAAAGAAGTGTATAGATGAAATTCTTATTAGAAAATCTTAAAGCATAAGATTCACACTGTTTGTTTCGCTATATTTTTATAGTAATTTTAGAAAAAGTATACTCTTAAAATTTCAAATAAATTTAGTCATTACATGTTTATTCTTTTTAAAAAATTGTTAATATTACTTAATTTCTCGTTATTTTTATGATTATATATTTTTTTAGCTATTTAAATTCTATCTTTAATGCTAACTGAAAAATTTGAATACTTTATTCAAATACAATTACTGTCATTTTTTGATTACTCGTAGATTTCCATGATTTATTCTACTATTAGTTCATTTTTTCCATGCATATTCATATGTAGAAAAATACTGAAATCTATTATTCCAGATTTGAATCAAAATGTTGATTCAAAATTATATTATCATTTTATAAAAAAATAAATTTTGTTTGTAAAAATTATATTGATTTACATTTATCATAAATCAGACAAGATTTCTAAATGAAGAGATTTAAAGCAATTAGATTACTTGTTAATAATGATTTTATCTATTTATGCAATCGAAATAAAAATTCATTACATGCATGAATCCATGTTATAAAACGAAATTTTGACATATTGAAGTAGGAATTTTTGTTATTATAATGAATATTTATGAATTAATGCCCGTAATGGTGAGTACAACCGTTTATGAATAAATCAAACTCTTGTTATGTTTATTCATGCAACACATCCGCGCACGAAATTTATTAATTTTTAATTAAGCATAATTACTGGCTATGACTGTTTACTCGATTATATAATTAAGTCATATTCGCTGCAGTGTAATTACTATTATTAAATAATGTAATATAATTATATGGGCATATATATATATATATATATATATATATATATATATATATATATATGTAATGTGTGTACATGCGTAAAATATCAAAACATGATTGAAAAATGTATTGAATTCACAATCATGCAGTCATTGGAACAAAAAATTAAATATTTTACATATATATTTCATAATTCTCGGATAACTTTTATTTCAAATTTAAAAACTTTTTAAATGAATTTTTAAATGCAAATAAACACATTTATGTACATATATATATATATATATATATATATATATATATATATATATATATATATATATATATATATATATATATATATATATATATATATATATATATATATATATATATATATATATATATATATAGATATATTTATATATGTGTTAACATTTGCATGTTCATGATATATTTGTGTGTAAATACCATACATACAACCCTAATTGGTATATTTTTAAGTTAAATTTTAAATAATGATCAGAAACTCTTAATGAACCTGGAATTTTACATACATTGTGTTTTAATTTTATCATTTTATATAAAATTTTCAAACAGTTATAATAATCATTTTTTAAATATATGATACACACACACACACACACATATATATATATATATATATATATATATATATATATATATATATATATAATTAAAATTTAAATAAAATAAGTACATGCAGTGCTTAATATAAACAGTATTTTAAAATATTATATATCATTTATAGGAAAAATAATAACTAAATATATGAAAAAAAAGCAACTTTTGTTTGATATTTTAGTAAATACACATTTACATAAATAAATTCCGTTTCCGTATGCCACAAAATATTTATTAATGTTGAATAATCACTCATTGTTATGATTTTTTAATCATACACATTTAATTCTTATAGAATCATCTTCAGAACGATAGTTTAATTTAAAATTCAGTATACACCTGGGTCTGTTTTTATGCGGTAGATACGTTCCGCAGAAAACCGCATTAAAAAAATCGCACAAAAGAAGACTTAACTTACATTGAAAAATTAGGGATACGTTCCTTAATTTTCAAAAACCGCATAAAACCAAAGCAACAAAGTGAAATTACTCTAAAATTGGCATAAAAAAAATTAGGAAATAAAGAATGTCTAAAAAAATTTTTCAAATATCTGAATAAAATTGATACAAAACATTGCTTTTTTACTTTATTTTTTTATTAATTATTTAATTTCATTCAAAGCAATATGTACATATGTGTAATATATTTTCCATTTTTTTATACATATTTGAAAATGTGCGGGTTCGTTTGTGAACTGATGTAAAATCAGATTCGTCACTAGAGGAAACAAATAGAATTAGCGCCGACTTTTTTTCGTTCTATGTTAATTTTTCTGGCGAAAATGTAAGAATCGGTGATTAAACCTTGAAACTATGATTTTACTAATTGTTTATGAAACTCGCGATATTCAGACATACAATTATTTAACTATCGTTGGAATTTAAAAGCTCATTCAGAATTCGTGTCATTAACAAGAAAATGATTTTTCAATTGATTACAAAGTTGAAGACCTCAAATCATTTTTGCAGTGAAGGGAACAGGTTCTACTTCTGTTTCATTGTCTTTTTCTATATCTTCTACGATATCTAAACTTATTCCAATAATATCATTTTCACTTAAGGCATTAACCATCCTTTGCTAACCGAAAATTCCTTATCAGTTTGAGAAGCGAAAGTAAATGGCTCTGATTCCTTCATTTGTTCATAAAACTGAAGAGCTTTTCGTTGAATTAAATAACCGCTTAAAAGAATTCTTAAAAAAAAATTGCATAAAAAGATATTAAGAAGAAATATGAACCGCATAACTTCAAAATCGCATTAAAATAATCCGCACAAAAATAGACCCAGCTGTATTTAAAATCTAAAACTAAAACAGATTAAAAATATGGAATTTTTTTATGAACGTAGATAAAATCAATTCATAAAATCTTGTTCTAGAAACGCTAGAATATTATCAGAAAAATATTTCATTGTACAATATTTGTATAAATTATTTTCTTTGTTGAAAAAAAAAGTTCATTCTGATGTTTTCTTACAAATTATTTTCTTCTTTCATGTAGGAAATGAAAATATTCTGTTTGTTAAAAAAAAACTTTTTTCTGAACAATTTACATATAATAAATAAAATAAATTCACAAAATCATGTTCAGTACTAGAAACTGCAGAATATTATCAGAAAATAATAATATTATAAAATATGTACATAAATTATATTTTCCATTAAAAAAAAGTTCATTCTGATATTCGCTTACAAATAAATTTCTTGTTTCATGCAGAAAATAAATATTCTCATTTGAATTTTTTATAAAATTTCAATTAGTTAAATATACCTCTTAAAAATTATATTAATCATTTTTACTTATATAGATAACCCAAATTAGACTGAAAGATAGTAAATTATGGTAAACAAGTAAATTTATATCTAAACACTTCAGTCTCATGTAGACCAAGCTTTATATATATATATATATATATATATATATATATATATATATATATATATATATATAAACTAGCATATGTGTATATATATATAAGAAAATAAATTTAATAAAAATATGTTTGCTTACACCTTACAAGAGTTTATATCTTCATTCTAAATTGAAAATGTGAGAAGATACATTTTTATTTTAGATAAAAATATAAAAGCAAAAGTCGAGTATCAGTACCCGAACAAAAAAAGTAATACAAAAAAGTTAATTTTCTCACAAAAGAACTAAAACAAAAAGCAACCATCGATTCAATAAAAATGTAGTACCGCCTTAAGGCTCTTCCATAACATAATTCTCAAATAAACTCGGCGGTTTATGCAACTTGTTTGTATGCAGCACAGAACTACTCCATGCTCGTAAGTTCTGGTATTCAAGTATAAAGTACAATGTCTGTAATGTTCTAATAACCGTAGAAAAGTTTTCTCTTTACGGTTATAAACGTACACTTCAATAAATATATATTCTTGTTTGAATTAAAAGCGCAATCCGCTACTTTGACATCAAAGTACACGTTAATTCTGTCTACGTGTACTGTGTCTATAGAGTTGTACACAATGACTTCTTTTTTATTTGTAAAAAGAAAACACCGGTATTTTTTTCGTTTCTAACCACTTACATTAACAATTAAGTTAAACTAGCAGATTAAACTCTTTAAAATATGTGAAATTTATTTGTTTCACAGTAATTTTATTAAAGTTATTAATGCGATTTTTATTATAATATTAAGCAATTTTAAGAAAATGCAAATATATATATATATATATATATATATATATATATATATATAATATGATAATAAATTGTCTGTTTTTAATAATAATACATTAATTTTTCATAAACATGTTAAAAAAAATCGAATATTTTTATTTTATTTTACAGCAGTAATCACTAAACACTTAATGTTTATGAAAAATCAAATTATCATTTTTATCCATTTTATCTAATATTACAAATAAAAACATAAATAATAAAACATATTTTCAAATATTTTTATTAATTTTTACAATAAACTTAAAACTAAAAATATCTCTCCAGTAATATCAGCAAAAAAATTTGTATAATGAAGAAACTGGAAACGTTCGTTTATATTCCTTTTACATTAAATTTAAGTCTAAAATAAAAAAGAAGAAAAAAAACAAGAATTAGACATATTTTCAATCGATTTTAATCATTTTACAAAAATTAAACTTATAACTAGATCTTAATGTCTTGAATTCCTAAAAAAAAATAAATCGAATCAAATAAAGAAAAGATAAATTTACTTTTAATTTTTTTTATTTAATTTAACAATAAATAGAAATTATATTAAAAAAAGCTCCTCTTGTATTGTTGTACGTTTTTCCATTTAGTTACTATATAAAAAAATAATAAGAAAAAACAACTACATGTTCTAGTCAATTTTATTTTACATCGCATCATATACTGATTAAATTACAAAAAAATACAACAGTTCACCAAAATAAAAACAACAGAAAATTCCCTCAATTTTATTTCATTCAAAAATATACATATGTAATAAATAACATCTGCAATACTGACTCAGTTATCCCAATTAATTAAAATTACTGCCTGTTAATATTACTGAAACTGCAATAACAACACAGTACATAGCAGAGTTCTTCAATTTATAGAACTTTATTACATATTAAAAATAGTGAACAATTTTTAACAGTAATATATTCAATCATTACTAAAAAATTCACATATATATGTATATGTAATCCCCATATTTGAATAAATAATAATTTTCATAATATTATTTATAAAAAAAAACAATTATCATTTTACATATAAATATTTAATTATTTTTCTCATATATCAATTTTAAAAATCTTATGTTTAATAATTAAATCAATACCAAATACTTTGTACGCTCTTCAATATAGATATATATATATATATATATATATATATATATATATATATATATATTTACATATATGTATGTATGTATGTAAGAAGGGTTTAGACATAAATTTACTTGTTTACCATAATTTACTATCTTTCAATCTAATTTGGGTCATCTATATAAGTAAGAATGATTTATAGCATTTTTAAGAGATATATTTAATTAATTGAAATTTTATAAAAATTTCAAATGAGAATATTTATTTCCTGCATGAAACAAGAAATTTTTTTGTAAGAGAATATCAGAATGAATTTTTTTTAATGGAAAATATAAATTATGTACATATTTGATAATATAATTATTTTCTGATAATATTCTACAGTTTCTAGTACTGAACATGATTTTGTGAATTTATTTTATTTATTATATGTAAACTGTTCAAGAAAAAGTTTTCTTTTTAACAAACAGAACGTATGTATATATATATATATATATATATATATATATATATATATATATATATATATATAAGTACAACATATATAAATATTAAATCAATTGAATAAACAATGTAATAACCCTTACTCATTCGTTGCTATTTTATAATAGATATTAAAAATATTTCACAACTGCAAACTTAAACCACTTTCATTTCAATAATGTATTAAAAAAAACATATATAATATGAAAAATAATTAAAACAGTACCTTCAATCCCTATGTACCTTCCTAATGAATAAATCAAACATATAATAAAATTAAATAAAAAAAATTGTTCACAAATGATAAACAAAAGAATTAACATTTTTATAATAAAAAATACAATGTTTGTATATATATATATATATATATATATATATATATATATATATATATATATACCTGGGTCTGTTTTTATACGGTAGATACGTTCCGCAGAAAACCGCATTAAAAAAAATCGCACAAAAAAGACTTAACTTACAATAAAAAATTAGGGATACGTTCCGTAATTTTCGAAAAACGCATAAAAACAAAGCTACAAAATGAAATTACTCTAAAATTCGCATAAAAAATCAGGAAATAAAGAATGCTTAAAAAAATTCAAATATCTGCAGAAAATTTATACAAAACAAAACTTTTTTACTTTATTTTTTAAAAAACTATTTCATTTTATTCAAAGTAATATGTACATGTGTGTAATTTATTTTAGAATTTTTCATATATATTTTAATCATCATCGCAATAATAGTTCCACTGTTGAGAATGAAAATAAATAAAATAAAAAAGAAACTAAATAGCTGTACTGTTTTCAAGACATGTAGGTCAAGTCTTTTTCCAACAGGCATTTAAATTGTGTGGTTTTATTTGAGTAATAGCAAAAACAACCTGATTTATAAAGTCAAAAATAGATTTTTTTCCAAGCGTCAGTTACTGTTATTGACTCATTTTCTAGTTTATCCAATATAAATTGAAAAGTGCGTTTAACGTAATATTGTTAAAAGTTCCAATTATGCCTTGATCTAATAACTGACTAATGGTTGTTATATTGGATGGAAAAAACACACTGTTTACATTCGAATGTTTTAAACATGGATGACCAGGTGCGTTGTCAACAAAAAAATTGGCAGCTTCTTCATCTACCGATGCAATCGCGCCCGTAATCTTCACGTTATGTAGTGCATTCCTTTTTAAAAACCCGGTTAACCACCCTTTGCTGGCCGAAAATTCTTTATCAGTTTGAAAAGCGGAAATAAATGGCTCTGATTCCTTCATTTGTTCAGAAAACTGAAAAGCTTTTCGTTGAATTAAATAACCGCTTAAAGAAATTCTTAAAAAAATCGTATAAAAATACTAAGAAGAAATATGAATCGTATAACTTCAAAATCGTATTAAAATAATCCGCACAAAAACAGACCCAGCTGTATATATATATATATATATATATATATATAGATAGATAGATAGATAGATAGATAGATATATATATATTAATTTATAAGAATAAAATATAATAAAAGTTAATTCTAACAATAAAAAACACATACAAAATATTTGTTGTTCATATCTTTATTAATCAATACAATTTTAATAAAATTAAACTAATGTTCCAATAAATAAATTTTATTCTAAGAAATTTACACTTAATAACTACTGATTCATTTACACATATGTACAGGTATATAACCTACCTCAAAGTATCCGTGTACAACACAACTATCAATACCATTTCATTGCTAAAATCAATTATAGATAAAAATTGATTTTTCAGATAAGTGGATACAATAAAATTAACATTATTGAAATTTATTTAGAACATACCTGATTAAATTTTATATTTAAAAATCATTTAACAATAACACTACATCACAAACAAACTAGACATGCGTTTGTTATAAACAAACTACACTTTCATTTGTCATAAACGCAAACACATTTCTCTGACTCTCGTTACAGTTATTGTACATTAATGATTTCCTTTATATTTTAATTTTCAAATAACATCAGATTAATACAAGATTTGAATTACTGAATTATAAAATTATTTTTTAAATAAATGTACTGATTATTTATTTATCGTATTATGAAAATAAACAATTTAAAACACCTTTCTTCTATTAACATACTGTTAACAATGACTGGGGTGTAGACTATACCACATATATTGTATTTAAAAAAGCGCGCCAGTCTGTCTACAATATATGATATTAAAAATTTCTCATTTAAAAATATTTTTTTTTAATATGGAGCTAATTGTATATCAATTAAATATACAAAATAGTTAATATTTATAGAAAAAAGAATTTCATATATAACTAATTATTCTTTAAAATGAAAAAATCTATTTTTACTCTGTAAATATTAATTTAAGAATCAACATAAAAATAATAATATTTATTTTATACGGTTGATAATTACCATTCATTACATTAAACTGAAAATAAAATTTAAATATTTATATATATAATTTTAATTAGAACTTGTAGTTCGTCTACAAACTTGTATTTTTATTTATCATCCTTTCATATTAAATTCAATTTTGAAAATTAATATAGTAGATAGTCATTAATTATTTTAAAATGTATATATATATATATATATATATATATATATATATATATATATATATATATATATATATATATGAACTATACATAAATATAGGAATTACTTAAACGTGAGAAGTTCCATACGTTCTCCAGTCTAACAAATTCACCTTTACATCACATAAAATAAAAATGAGACGAGCTCGAGCTACTCAAGTTGTTTGATAAAAAAATATCTGTTCTATATAAACGGTAGGTTTGTACCTATGTAGTGTAGTCGGCTACCCCCATTCCATCGTATTTATGTTTCGTGGCTTAACATGAGCAGCAGCGCTCGCACTAATCGCGACCTTAAATAATTTATCAAATGGCAAACTCCCGCCTATATACTTTTACACCTTAACATCGTGAGAGTACGATGCAAGTATTTTGATGATACGCTCCGATGCTCTGATAGCGACGTAGCGTTGCTTAGATGCCCGAAAAGGAAACCTTTTACGCGCTCGGCTAAAGTATACAATGTTGTATGCCCGTGCGGTGGAGGAAACGCAAATTCCGTGTTAAATTCCTTGAACTTCATGCTCGGCTTCACAGAGGTTGTATAGCTCAGGAACGCTCAGCGTTTTCAACAACACGCTGATGATGATGTTTAAGATAGCTGGACCTTTTTTCTCCTGTTCAGTATGGGAATTTCACATACGTTTACTATATAAGACACATTTTATATAAAATTTAATCACCTTTATTATGTGCTGTGGAAGTTTTTTTTCCTTTATAATAATCTATTTGTGTAACTAGAACTTGAAACTTTTATTTTATATATATATATATATATATATATATATATATATATATATATAATATGTATGTATATTTAAAAACGTACATTCATTTTCATCAGATTTTCCCCAACTGCCAACGTTATGATATAAAAACTTTTTTTAATACATTAGCATTTGAGCTAAAAATATCGAATCGATATTAAAAGTCTGAAAATGAAATTTATAAAAAAATATAACATAATATACATGTAAAATAACAGATTTACTCTATAAACGGAGATTAAATATTGATATTTTTCAACCTGGAGTTTATATCTCAAGAGTCTATAACATTCGCCAATATATTTAAAAATAAAATTGAAAACAAAAAGCAATATAGCACTTTATTGAGAAAACATCTTTTGCTGAATATTTTTGACAGCTTTTTATATATGTGCAACATATAGTTGATATCCAGTGTTATGAGCGAAATATTTAAATATTGAAAATTGAATCTGAATACATACTTACATTCACATATACATACATACATACATACATATATATATATATATATATATATATATATATATATATATACATTTTTATATGTTTTTATTGGAGATTTTTTTTAAATAAATACAATATTTCATATGCTATATCCTTCATAAGATATTTGTATTCATACTAATTTTCACTGGAAAATATTTTTTTCCAAAATTAAAACATAATCAGTCTTTTGATTAAAAATTTATATATCTAATAGAAATTATTATTAATAAATAATTTACATATAATATAAAATAAATTTTACATTACTTTTCATTTCTTCATATAAATTATTTTCAAATGTAAAAGTTTAATGATGCTTTCCGATATATTCTTTTTTTATAAGAATTTCTTTTAATAATTTTTTATTTAAAATTTTTACCACTTGTAAGAGATTTCATCTCATATTTTTCAAACACTTCAAAGTAATTAGGTATACTTGAATGGTTAATTTCGATAATTCATTTCATTGAACCAATTTTTCAGAGTGATATTTTATGATATATTATCTTGAAATCATTAATTATAAGTTTTTAGTAACCAATACTTCTTTTATTTTACTTGCACTTATATATTATTTATAAAATGCATCAAAATTTCAAGTTAGGATGTAAGTTGGGTGTTATTTGATGAAATATCAAATATTGAACTGTCATAATTTAACATTTCTTTATTAAAAACATGGAAAATTTTGTGTCGTATGTTTGTTAATTGGTGCTGAGAAAAAAGCAGAAAATGATGTTTTTTAATAAAATCATCTTTGAATTCCATTTTCAATTAAATGATTATGTAAACAAACAAAATTACCTCATATAAGAAAATGAAAATCCAAAATCCATCGTTAAACAACAATTACATCCCCAAAAGTCACTATTTGGTGTAGTTTACAGGGTGGAAGCATAATTAGTCCATACTTTTTTGAAAATGGACAAGGTGTTCGCGTTACAGTTAATTCAATGCGTTATCAAAACATGATAACAGATTTTTTTGTGGCTGGAACTTGAAGATATTGATATCAGTGACATGTGATTTCAACAAGCCATACAACTTGTACAGAAATTGATTTACTCATAACCAAATTCAATGGACGTTTAATATCTCATAATGATGATGTTAAATTGGTAGCCTAGATCTTGTATTTTAACACCATTATCATTCTTCTTATAAGGTTATTTGAAAGATACGGTTTATTCCTATAAACTAGCAACGATTCAAGAACTAGAGAATGAAATTCATGCAGGTATATCTGAAATACAGCCTCATTTATTGCAAAGTGTGCTTGAAAATTTCGACAAACGTTTGGACGTCTGCCGAAGTGGTAAAGGAGATCATTTTACTAAAATTGTATTCCATTTATAGTTCCTATTTTTCTATTTTACATTGATATCAATAAACATGAATTTGTCTTTTAAAAAATGTATTTAATGGATATATTACTTCCTAACCTCAAATTTGGACACCTTATATATTTTTATAATTTTTTTTAAATATACATTTTTATATTTAAAAAAAAAAATTATGTATATATATATATACTTGTATATTTTATAGAAATTACTTTATATTTCTATTAATATTTTTTATAATAAATTCTTAAATCGTTAAGATTCACAAGAAAACATAAAACTTATTTCTGTTCAACCAACGTCGACATTTTAATTTCCATGTGTATATTACGATTGATATATTTTCTAAATAAATATGTTTCGATAACTCAACGATGCAACACATTGTAGCGATTAATAAATAGAATTACTATCCATCCATAATAGATGAAATTACTCACGGTCCTATATCATCTAACCGTCCTGAAATTAAATACCAATAATCACAATCTTGAGGTTAGTATCACCAGGACCGATCTGCCCCTAGCAGCAGTCTCAGCACGTTGCACAAGATGCGAGGGCAGATCTGTCGTGTTAGATGGAATGATGGCGGTCGGATGGCTGGTGGTAGTGGATAGTAGCGGAGCAGTTTTCACGCGTTCCCTCTTGAACGAACCACATCAACGCGTTTCAATCGGCCCGTCTAGTCATGCGTTTAATCCGTTTAACAGACACACTACAAGTATCGTACCGCACACTATCTTTCTACACCCTCAACACTTCAACCCATTCAATATTTACTGACAGAGGTGTAACATACCAAATAGCAAATTCACTCGTCTACACTAAATACAGAATTATAATTATTTTCTTAATATATTAGTTGGGCTTTGATATTATTACAACAAAAGAAATTTCGGCGTTCATCAATACATACTCATTAAATTATATATTTGCTTAATATACACTTTAAATGAAATATTCATTATTCAACAACATTTTAATATCGTTGTTAATGATATCAATAAGATAAATTATTATATTTATTTTAAAATTTGGAATAACTTTTTTCTAAAATCATTCTGAATTTCAATGTTTATATATATATATATATATATATATATATATATATATATATATGAGACACTCATTAGCCAAAGAAAATAAATTCACAAAAAAAAATATGGAAATTGATAAAATACATTTTTTTAAAAAAAATTAAATTAAAATAAACATTATAGAATGTACGAGGGTCGTTTAATAAGTATAGTAAAAAAGTAAGAAAAACTAAAAATGCAAAAATAGAATTTAATTAAATTAAACAATAAATAAATTTACCATACTTATCAAACGACCCTCGTATTTTTATAAACGTAGCTTTCATCTAACAACATAAATAATGCATAAAATAGTATCTTCTTCGAATAATCGTTATTATTTTTACATTTTTTGCATAATTAAAAGAGTTAATTGATTTGGTAAATGATAATAATTAATACCATATTATTCACTTAAAAAAATATTATTAATAAAAAACATATTATTCTTTGCTTAGAACTATGGTAGATTCACTTTAACTCAAATTAATTTTTATCCCCAACATCACAATGGTTATGAAATGTTCAATAATCACTTATTGTTCACTTTTTTGTTTATAACAATTTCGGCTGATACACATTTCGATGACGATACATCATCGTCAGAGCCTTAGCTTTCATCCAACAACATAAATAATGCATAAAATGGTATCGTCTTCGAATAATCGTTATTATTTTTACATTTTTTGCATAATTAAAGAGTTAATTGACTTGGTAAATGATAATAATTAATACTATTTAATTCACTTTCAAAAAAAATGTTATTAAAAAACACATTTATTATTCTTTGTTTAGAACTGTGGTAGATTCACTTTAACACAAATTAATTTATATCCCCAACACCACTATGGTTATGAAATGTTCAATAATCACTTATTGTTCACTTTTTTGTTTATAACAATGTCGACTGATACGCATTTCGATGACGATGCATCATCGTCAGAGCCTTTTTGGTTGATGCTCTTTATTAAAAGCTCTGTTGATGATGTCACCGCCCTCGAAATGCGTGTCAGCCAACATTGTTATAAACAAAAAAGTGAAAAATAAGTGATTATTAAACATTTCATAACCATTGTGGTGTTGGGAATAAAAATTCATTTGTGTTAAAAGAAGTTTATTATCATATATTGCTTATTAAAAGCTTTTAGAAAAAGTCAACAATGAATATTCCGTTACTATTAAAATTTTTATTATTATTGTAGCATAATTTGATTTTACTATTAATATCGAAATCATCATTATAAGCTATGGTTTCTTCTTCAGACGTATTTAGAGAGACCCATCATGTTATTTTGTCCTTAATTTTTTTCATTATCCATGTTTAATAGCGGAAATGAATTTCAACAAGTCCATCATATCTCTTTTCTTTTCTCTTATCTCAATTCTGCCTGTAGGAATTAACAGAAGCTGGTCTACCTGCTACAGATTTTTTAATATTAATGACACTGAATTCTGCATCTTCATTAAAATCATGTTTGAATTATCTGATATGGAATTTTAACCTTTCTAATTTTATCAAATGCATTTTAAACTAATTTTTGTTATTTGATTGTATTAGGCTTAAATATTAAGGAGATTTATTTAAAATATCAAAGTTTAATATCAATCAAGTGCTTTGGCATTAAAATTTAAATAAAATTCAAAAAATAGAGTTAATCATTTTGGTCTGTAAACCATCTCTTTCTCTCTCTCTCTCTCTCTCTCTCTCTCTCTATATATATATATATATATATATATATATATATATACGAGGGTGGTTTGATAAGTGTGGAAAAAAAAGTAAAAAAACTAAATTGAAAAATTTAATTAAATTAAACAATAAATAAATTTACCATACTTATCAAACGACCCTCATATATGTAATCATTACTATTATCAGTCACTTTTTATTTACTGTCGAATGCAGGTCTTTTTCTAAAATTTCTATTTAGGCCGATTCATAGCCTTAATAATGATAATTTAAATTTAAATGAATTATTTTTTACTACTCAAATTTATATCGAGATATAAATACATACATTCATATAATATATACATATATATATATATATATATATATATATATATGTGTGTGTGTGTGTGTATGTGTGTGTGTGTGTGTGTGTGTGTTGTGTGAAAGTTTATAATAAATGTCAATAGAAATATGATGTCAAAAAAGTAATATTTGAAGTAAATAGTGCTTTTTAATTTTTTCCGTCAATAAATCGGGCAAAACCAATTACATTGTAAAACAACACGAACAATATTTGATAGTGAAAAATATAACTTTCACTATTTATTCGTGTAGTTGAAAAGCACACAGATTTTTTCAATAAAAATATTGTTAATGGAACAAAATTTAATTATATGTAAAATGTTTTCGGGATTATTTAATTGAAATTTCTGTTTACTCTCGTTAGCAATATTATTATGTTGTTAGTATGTTTTTGACAGGGTGATCAAAAAAATACGATTTTTTTGGATTTTTCAAAAGCGTTTATTAATTTTTCTTTTAATTGAATTAAATTCTGTTATTATTTAACAAGAAAAATTTAACATAAAATGTTCGTTCTAATAAAGTATATATATATATATATATATATATATATATATATATATATATATACATATCTTTTACGAGGATTGGGGATGAGATTGGTAACCTCATCTCGTAAAAATTCTTTTGTCTAAAAGCTCTGATTAAAAAAAGGCTCAACTAAGCTGGCATTATCAGAGAAGCCTAGGACTGAAATAGTCTGTGGAGCCGATGATGATGATGACGATATATATATATATATATATATATATAGAGAGAGAGAGAGAGAGAGAGAGAGAGAAAGAGAAACATTAGATCAGTAGAAATAGAAAATTTTGTAAAAAATAGTAAATGATAGTAAGCAAGTAAATATATGACTGAACCCTTCATTCTCATTTGGATCACCTATATATAAGTGTTTTTTAAAGCGTGATAGAACTTTAAACTGAATTCCTATCGAAAGTTCTATCTAACTTAAAAAAACATTCTTTATCCTTACTTTATATATATATATATATATATATATATATATATATATATATATATATATATATATATATATATAGACAAGTATATGCAAAGAGTGCTTTTAGGTTAGATAGAACTTTTTATAGAGATTAAAGTTATATCATACTTAAAAAATAATCATCTCTCTCTCTCTCTCTCTCTATATATATATATATATATATATATATATATATATACGTATGTATGTGTGTGTGTGTATTAAAATGTCAAATTTCCCAGTCATTTAAAATTTTCTGACGTTATATTTTTTTCAATAAGTCTTATTTAAGTTGAAAAAAGAATAAAAAAAATAATCAAAATAATTATATTACGAACAAATACTGTACAATTAATAATAGATAATGTACAATTAATTTGCCCAATTGAAAAAAAATATATAATTGAAATGAGCATAAATCAATAAAATTAACAACTACATATACTGAGGGACGTCATTGACTCTAAAATATTTTTGAAGATAAAATGAACAGGATAATTAGAATAAGGATGTTATCAATTGAAAAATTCTCATATTATAAAATTGAATATTACTCTGTTTAAACAAAGTTTTTGATCGATATATTCTATCAGTTTTCATTTATGACATCACATTTTTTTGTTCGAATATTAAAATAGTTTAAAAGCTCCAGATAACGGAAAGAAACATGAAAAGATATATTATTAGGAATTATATAACATAGAAATATAAATAAAAATGAAAATGAATGAATGAGATAGGAAACCAAATTTACAGACGTTATAATAAAAGTAAAAAGTTAAAAATGTTAATATGTCGATTGTGTAGCAATAAAAACATCGATATATAAGAAATATTAATTGGAAATTCAGAAATATGAAAATGGTTAAAGAGATCCGTGAATAGATGGAACATTTCTCGATATAGAATTGAATAAAAATGAAATATTATAAATAAAAAGTTATTGTTATTTTGATTGATCGAAATGTTATCAGTAAAAGTATTTTACTATGAAATATTTATATTTTTTAAAAAAATCTAACAACCATCTTTTGTCAAAAAAAATAACTTGTATATACCTAATATATTTATTAGTAACTTGTAATGAATAATTCCATTATCGAAAAAATCAACAATTACGGTTCTGTTAAACTGGATTACTCCACATTGGATAACAATATCACATGTTGTTCAAGAGTGAAGTCGGTCTCTTGAAACAAGTGACTAATATATAGTGTATAAGTTGCGCTTCATGTACTTTTGGTTTCGTAATCACTTCACTGTCATTGACCAATTCCATTATCCTCTTTAGATCTCATCTTCTAGCAGTGGTTGACTAATCAATTGCGCGAAAGTGACTAATCTATTGTACACATTATTCAATACAAAATACATTTGTTATTTGTCAAGGGATTAGCTGAAATAACAATATTAACTGTCTAGCCGTTGTCATACTTGCTTTAATTTGTTTTGAAAATCAAACACGAAAACAGAAACAATGATGGTATTGAAATATTTTTAAAAATAGAATTTTAACACTAATTAGTGTATATATATTTATTAGCTTGGGGAAAAAATATTTCTACTATTCACTGATAGATGAATGTTTGGTTAATTTTGACAGTACGTCATTTTGTGACATATTATTGTTTTATTGTATATCGTTTGAAAGGTAACATTTTATAGAATATTTTAAAATAGGTTTAAACAAAATTGATGCATTCAGTAAAAATTTATTAATATTGAAAATGAGTAAAAAATCAAGAACAATTTTGACACATCTCACTTTTTTATTATAAAAAAGAAAAAATACTGCTCAAGCTCATAAATCAATTGTTTTGTTAATAAAAATATTCCAACTAAACAAACAGAAACGAATTAATGAGATGGAA
This sequence comes from Neoneuromus ignobilis, assembly GCA_029203775.1. Classification (NCBI taxonomy): domain Eukaryota; kingdom Metazoa; phylum Arthropoda; class Insecta; order Megaloptera; family Corydalidae; genus Neoneuromus; species Neoneuromus ignobilis. The sequence continues at coordinate 2,213,700 of CP092089.1, read as the reverse complement.
GTTTTAAAGTAAAAGATGTACCTCAAATCAATCAATCGAATCAAATGAAATTTATTGCTCGAATATATACATTTACAATGATTTACATAAATGGAGTCTGAGTTTGTGTGGTGTGTTATTTGTTGGAAAATATTGTACCAGTATGAGGTTATTTCAGGTGTTTCTGTTTGGATGTGTTTTAGTGTTTATGAGGGTAAGTGCAAGAGAAAATTTTCAAAAAACCCTTAGATGTACCTCGTTCTAGTCAACCTTTTAAAGAAATTGTCGATGGAATTTTGCAAAAAATTAAAGAAAATCGACATATAAGCAACTATTACATAACTTTAAAGTTAAACATTTGTTTTAAAACATTTATTTAAGACTGGATACACAAAGAAACTCGATATTTTGATGCCACGTGATTTGAAAATAAAAAAAAAATAATGAACTGAATTTCCATTTGTAAATCGATGCTGAAACGTAACGAAATTAATCCATTTATAAAAATATTGATAAAAGTGGATAATAAACGATAATAATATTCGAAAAATATCGAATGAGGTACCATAAATAATTGCAAAGCCCGGATTGACACCAAGGAAGGTAATTCTGAGTATTTGGTGGGATTAAAAGGGTGTCGAACTCTATGAGGTGTTGCTGTTAGGCAAAACGGTTGATTGTGATCTTTACTTTCAACAATTTGTTTAAAAAACATCAGTAATTAGTAAATATAAAGTGTATTACCTCCCATAAAACCACATATATCTTTGAAGATTCAGCAAAAATTGAAAAAGCTTGACTGAGAAGTTTTAATTCATCCACCGTATAGTCATGACCTTGAATAATTACATTACCAGTTTTAGTTATTGCAGAACTCCCTTAATGGAATAAATTTGATTTTAGTAAAGATCTGCAAACATCACTTGTCTCTTTTTTGACCAAAAACCCTCGAAATTCTACACAGATGGAATAATAATAGAAGATCATAAATAAAAATGGCACATTTTGGTTTAACCCATTATTGTACAAAATTTAATAAATAAATTGATTTTCTAATTAAAAATGAAAGAAAGTGGATTATTAACAAATTGTTGCGCTAGTACAAAATTTAACTTAATATCCTTTTTTTAATAAAATAAAAAATCACTGATGACGTCTGTAACGGTATATCAATTGAAATTATGTTAACCTACTTGCTATTAGCCAAAAATTGGCGGTCCTTTTAAACGGACACTATGCACTAATGGGTTAATACAAAATTTATAAATAATTAAAAAAATGTTTCAGTTACGTTTCGATTTGTAAAAGAACTTTTTGACTCCCTCTCTCTCTCTCTCTCCATCTCTCTCCATCTCTCTCCATCTCTATATATATATATATATATATATATATATATATATATATATATATATATATATATATGCATTGATGAACGAAGGAGAAAGCACACAGAAAATTTCAGAAAATAAGTAATTTCATGTAAATTGCACTGAATTTTTTTATCAATAATAATAAAGAATAAGATACATTATTACTCATTAAAATAAATGATTATATAGGATCATCCAAATGTAACGCATATATTTGTGTTTTATTCAAAATAAACTATACACATGTTTCTTTTTAATAAAACACAAATCTAGGCGTCACATTTGGATGACCATATAAAAAATATCATGTAAAAATAATTTTAAAAAATAATCTTTTTATTCAAAAAATCCTTGCTATATGATTTCATTACGTTAAAAACATTAGTTTTAAAGAAACACATTGGTGAAATATATAATATATTGAAATATTGAAATTTTTTATTCAATATTTAAAAATAAAATCGTATGGTTTATTATTCAGTTAACGTACAGACGACCTATATTTGAGACAATATTTAAATTAAATTACTGTGACTAAGTAAAGTAATAAAATCAAACGTAGACTTTATATGTTTGTCTACGATCCTGGCAGTGGTGTAAAATGTAGTATATAATCTCATTTATAGTAAATGGCAAACACGCCCGAAAACAGGAATCGTAATTCATGACCGTCAATTGGAGAAAACGTGCACACGGTTCGGTTCTCTCAATCTATTCATTCTATTTGAAATACATGTCGACGAGAGCCAACGAATGCTTGACACTCAGAGAGCGAATGTTCCATAAACTTTAAATAAGTTGCATTACACAAACTGCTACTAGAGCATTAGTATCACAACGTTATTAATTACTATGAAAACTTTCATTAACAAGATCCAAACAGATTTCAATGTTATTAATTATTTACGTTCTTGTGGATAAAAAATAAAAAATTCAATTCAATTCGCGTTTTCAGTTAACTAAATATATGTATATAATGGTTACAAATTTAGATAGATTATAAATCAATACTATATATATATATATATATATATATATATATATATATATATATATATATATAGTATTGATTTTATCATATTTATACTAGAATAATCATTTTTTAAAAAGAACAATACATTTACATTCTATTCACTCAAGTCTTTTCTTAACATGTCAAAACTTTAAATGAATAAAAATCTCTAACATCATTCTATATTTTTAATATTATTAACATAAAACATTGATAATTCATTTCAAAAAGAAAAAAAATAATAACTTAATTATACATCAAAGTAATTATATATATATATATATATATATATATATATATATATATATATATATATATACTGTATAATTATAAACTGTTATGTATTATAAATTTTATTTAAAAAAATAATAAAATTCTCTTTTTCTTATCTCACGCTATATAGAAATTATTAAAATAATTATATATTATTAAAACACATTTTGTAAAGTATTTTAAATTACTGCTTATTCAAATGAGAATATATTAATATTGAAATTTATTTAATAACTTATTTAAATAATAGATCTATATTTATCTCGAAATAATTAGATTTTATTTCGATATTACATTTCAATTAAGTAAGTATATATATATATATATATATATATATATATATATATATATAAACGTAAATGCAAAAAGAAAATCCGGTGGATCATAAAAGAAAAAAAAGTTACGGTCTTTATAATAAAAGTGGATAGTTTGAATTGGGAATAGGCCGATCATGTAACAAGAGAAGACTAGATAAGAACAAGAGAAATTATTGATTGGGAATCTAAGTATATAAAAAGACCCTTGATGAGACCCATAGACAGATGAGACAGAAACATACGAAATTTGTCTCAATATAGTAGATGGAAAAAGTATTAAAACTGTCGAAATGGAAAATTTTGAAAGAGACCTTCTTTTAACGGTTTATATATATATATATATATAATTTAATTATTACATATTGACACTAATTTATTTAATATAAATATTTAAATTTATTTGATATAGTAAAATATTACAACATGGATATCTTAGGAAAATACCAACTGATTAAAAGTTAGTAAAAAAAAATCTAAAAATGTATATAAAAATATTTCTATTTATTGATTATTTCAATAAATGTTAACATGAATTTTAAATTTTAACAATGTATCAAAAAATACACATTTTATCTACATACAGAATTATTATAAAATAATAACTTTTGTTTAACACAAATGAAT
>CP092089.1:2057625-2205125 GCA_029203775.1 Neoneuromus ignobilis | reverse complement strand
TCTTTTAAATCCATAATAAAAACATTATCCTTATTTGTTTTCTTTTATTCAAGTATTAATTTCCGTGTTTCTTCAATTATATATTTTCGTAATATATGTTATAAAAGGTAAATAAATATTTGATGCATATATGTATAAAGTAGGAGTAAATCCATCTTTCAAAACAGGGAGAGGGGTTGTTGATTGAACGTAAAGCGTCTGTTGCAGGCTGACAACGGGTCTTTGAAATGTCCTGCGTCTCAGCCGCCCTCAGTGACGCTCTAATACAATCTCGTATCGACAGTCGATCGCTATTGACGTCACCAACCCTATTGGTGAATAAACCCTCGACAGTACCGATTGGCATTCTGAAGATTCTGTATCCAAAGATTCTATTTTTTACCCCATTACAATATTAATTTGATTTAGTCAATTCGATTAAAAATGTAATTCCGCACATCGTTCACTTAAAAAAGAAATGTACTTTCGATGATCTTCACTCATTACGTAGTATACATTTAGTTTGATAATATCTTCAGTAAATGTGCTTTTCTAATTTGTTCTTTCTTTAAAAAATATCTATTGTTTCGAACTTTAATCATTCTACAAAATTATCTATCCAATTGTATATTATTTTATAAAACAGAAATGTAAAAATTCTGTCTTATTCTACAATTTATCATTATATAAGTGTTTATTGAATACACATAGCACACACACATACACACACACACACACACACATATATATATATATATATATATATAAAGAGAGAGAAAGATAAAATGTGGAAATGGGGAAATAGATGTGGGATTTTTAGTCAAAGTAAAGGAAATTACATAAAGAAGTGAATCCTGAATAAAAAAAAGTTCACCAACCTACTTAGTCAGTGTGGTATGACCAAATACCAATAAATGGTAACATTCATTGACATTTCCACTTAGCAATAAGCTGATATATATATATATATATATATATATTTATATATATATATTTAAGTTTTTTCAATAAGCATTTCAGAAATTTAAATGGAAATAAAACAAAAAGTATTTATTTAATTAGACATTTATTTTCTTTATTTTTTAGCATATTCTATGGCATTAATCATAGAACTCAGTTTAACTCATATAATTACCTCGACTTCGGTTGCCATAGTACGAGGATCGTTTGATAAATATGGTAAATTTATTTATTGTTTAATTCAATTAATTTAATTAAATTTTTCAATTTAGTTTTTCTTACTTTTTTACCATACTTTTAGGAATCATTTAAAATATAATTAAAATATATATTTTTTAAATAAACATTTATTAAAGAATGAAAAAAATATAAATTGAATAAAAAAAACATAATAAATTTTATTCAAAAATTATTTTTTTCAATGAAATTATATATATATATATATATATATATATAAATATCATAGTTAAGAATTTCATTTTATCAAATGACCTTCGTACATTCGTTTAGTCCAATTTTTAATCACTCTTTCACATAATTGTGATCCAATTTCATGAATTAGATGTTCATTGTTTATTTTTAATGCTTTTGTTGTTTGTGGTTTATCAGCATAAACCAATGATTTCACATAACCCCATAGAAAATACCCAATGGAGTTAGATCACATGATTTTGGTGGCCAATTGATGGATCGATTTCGTGGAATAATTGTCTCATTAAACTTTTATTTCAATAAGTCTATTCAAGTTTCTACAATCTCTATTAACGCATAGAAAAAGTGTTAAACGTTCTATGATAATTTACCAAACTATACTTAGTTTAAATTTCAAAATGAACTTGAAAAAAAAATCATACATAATTATCACCAACTGTCAAAATTCTGATATTATTTTTGGAAAATCATATATATGTAATGACCTTGAAAAAGCTCTAAAATAAAACTAAAGGTTTCAGACATACATTTACTTGATTACACTCATTTACTATATTTTTACTATATTTCAGTCTCATTTGAACCACTCTATATAATAATTTAATATATTAATAAAGTTTTTAAATTGTTAATAGTAGGTTTACTTTCTAAATCATTCGTTTCTTAGTTTTTAAATCTTCAAAAAATATCAATTAAAAATGTTTTAATAATTATTATATTAAAAACAATATTATTAATTATTTCAACACACAAACGAGACAGTACACATGTATATACACCTTAAGATAATTCTAAACAATTGTCGAGTATCTTTTAAGTCAAATTTGTTCAATTTAATCTCGAAACAGTCAACTTTAATGAATTCGTTGTCAAACATACATGCATATTGCGAGGTGTAATGTAGAAGATAGAAAGTACTTGGGAGTATTGTGTTATCCAACTTCTGACAGAGTTGTCAGATATAGGTAGAGGAAGATACATTATTGTAACGTCTGTAAAGCGTCGATATGTTACACTGACGTAAACGTGACATTGTATTATGTAATGCTTGCGAAACAATGATATTCACAAATTCAATGCAAAGAATTTAGTATTGTTCGCGATTGGCATTATTAATTCTCACTCTGTATACATGTGTGCATTTATTATATCGATATAACTGCAGATTCGAACATCAATTCATTCCTTATCAGTGCCTTTCTTTTCTTTCATACGAGATAATAACATCGTGATGTATATTTTCATGATTCCATGTCACCTGTTGAGTAAATATGTATGTGACGAAGAGTAATTTTATAACATGGTGAATATGTAAATCTGTTCAAGATTATATTTAATACATGATTTCAATAAGTGTAATCGTTAATTTAATTATATATTAATTTTATTATTTTGAATAGAAAATTAGAAATTTCTTCACATAGTACAAGTATAGGATATTATCTATAAAATAATAGAGAGTATCTATAATATAAAAAAATATATATAAAATCTATTTTAATAGAACTCCATCAACAGAACATTCACTACTAAATTTTAACAGAAAGGCTCTGACGATGATGGCATCGCCATCGAAATGCATATTAGTAAGGTGACCAACCGTTCTCCTTTAGGGAGGACAGTTCTCCTTTTGAAAGTTCTGTCCTCCCTCGAAAAGTGTCCTCCTAGATGTCCTCCTTTTCGATATGTAATACTTATCCACAGAACTACCAGACATTAAAATAGACAATTGTCTATTTGAAGAAATTAGAAAACTGAATATTTATTTAAATTGTGAAAAATTGGTCGAGTGGGAAAATGAACATGTTGAAGTTGATAAAAGATGGGTGGAAATATTCAACCATTTCAAAAATGCACATATACCATATGAAAATTTACTTCTTCTAGTCCAGTTTACATTGTGCTGCCCTGGCACTAACGCAGCAGTTGAAAGGGTATTTTCAATTGCTAATGATTTTTGGACAACTGAAAAATCTAGACTGAATGTTGATTCTCTAGCTGCAGCACTTGCTGTGAACTTCAATATGAAAAATAGTTCTTGTACGGATATTTCTAATATTTGGTTTGAAAATGACACGTTAACAAAAAATATTCATTCAATCGAAAAATATTCATATTTAAATAATAATTAATCATAATACGCCTGCGTTATCTATTTACCATATTATAATGCTTTCTGTTTAGTTATTGTTGCAGAGAATAATTTTTTTTATTTGCAATATTTGTTTCTTTAATTTATTTATGTCCTTCTTTTCATTAGAAAAAAGTTGGTCACCTTAACATTAGCCGACATATTTATAAACAATAAGTGATTATTGAACACTTTATAAGCATTGTGATGTTGGAGATAAAAATGTATTTTTGTTAAAACCCATTTTAAGTTTTTTTTTGAATATTGAATATATCATGTTTTTCTGGAAAAATATTTTGAAAAAATACTAAATTTAAAATTTTAATTTTAATTGAAATAAATTTGTATTAATACATTAAAAAATATTATTAACATATTTTTGAATCCCTATCTATTATTAATAGATATTAATTGATTTGAGTATTATTAATATAAATGTAATATTTTAAACATTTTATCTCATTTATTTCTGACAAAATATAATAAAAAAACATATACATACATACATATATATATATATATATATATATATATATATATGTATATATATCAAGAGAATGTAACATTAAAATGGTGATAATTATGGTCAATGATTTAAATTCTGTATCAAAATTCTACAGCTTGTGACAAACCACTTTTGGTTACACAATTCTTGTTCAAAAGATAAACAATACTTAAACATCCATTTTATTTGCCTAATTTATCATATTATAACTTTTAACTATCCAGTAAAATACAAATTCAGTTCAAAAATATTTATTTTTAAAATAATAAATATCTAAAAAAAATTAATAAATTTTGAAAGGAAATAAATACAGTATTTTACTATACTTATTCTACTAAATATCTTTCTACAAAAACTTCATTAATTTATGTATATATGTCTGTTTATATAAAAAATTAGGAATCATTTAAAATATAATTAAATTATGTATTTTTTAAATAAACATTTATTAAATAATGAAAAAAAATATAAATTGAATAAAAAAATAATAAATTTTATTTAAAAATTATTTTTTTCAATGAAATTGTATATATATATATATATATATATATATATATATATATATATATATATATATAAATATATCATAGTTAAGAATTTCATTTCAAAACTGATGATTGTTATCACAAATAATTTAAATTCTGAATCAAAATACTACAGCTTTTGACAAACTACTTTTGGTTACACAATTCTTGTTCAAAAAATAAACAATACTTTAACATCCATTTTATTGCCTAATTTATCATATTATAATTTTTAATTATCCAGTAAAATATAAATTTCTTTCAAAGATATCCATTTGTAAAATAATAAAAATCTAAAAAAGAAATTAATGAATTTAGAAAAAATAAAAACAGTTTATTACAAATCTTTCAATAAAAACCACTTCATATATTTATAAAATGTCTATATGAAAATCATAAATTATTTAAAATATAATTAAATTTTGTATTTTTACTATGAAAATTTTTTACAGAATTAATTTTGTTTTTGTAATATATAATATATATATATATATATATGTGTGTGTGTGTGTGTGTGTGTGTGTATTAAATTTTGAAAAATAAAGAAGTTCTATCTTAGATACGAAATGCAAAAAAGAAGTAGGAAAAACTTTATAGTTTCAACCAATATAACAAATGTGAAACTTCAATAAATTTTTTCCTAGACTTCAAAAATATAATATTGAATCTATAAACTATTACTACTTTTCTTCTATATAGTTTTTTATGTATATATAAGAAATATATATCAGTTATAAATTCTGTTATACATATTACGTTATACATTAGTCAATGATAAATGTATTCACTAATTGAATATCGATACCAACCTAATAGAAACAAAAACCAAACTGAATTCCGCTTGAACATTATATTCAATCAAATAGAAAATGATCTCTTCCCAAACATAAAATCATTAACTTTCAAAAGATAGTGTAAAATATCACGTAGTATTTATTATATTTATTTTACACGAACGATAAATATAATTATTAGTTTATATGTTTGTAAAACATTTATTCATTTCATATAATTCTTATGTCAATTAATTTCGTATAATATATTTATTAGCCATAATATTCTCTTTAACTTATTTATTCACTATAATTATTGAAATGTCAGCCCAGGGAATATATGAAATGTGAGAAACATTTTTGTTAATTTACTAAATATTAATTTAACTGTACATCATGGTCTTTTCACTGAAAGTATTTAAGCTCTTAGGTCTCTTTTTCTCTTTTGGTCGCTACTGCGTGATGATTTTTCTCAGTCTATTATCTTTTCGTCTTATCATACGTCCTGCCTATTCCCATTTCATTGATTTTATTTGTCTATTATATCAATTGTAGTTATCTATTCTCACATCTATTTACATGTATATATATATATATATATATATATATATATATATATATATATATATATATATATATATATATATATATATATATATCAACTGGGTAGTACAGTGGTTTGCATCACCGCGTGTCATGCGGGAGATTGTGTTCGATTCCCAGTCGGAGAGTTTCTCACTTTCGAGGGTTGAGCATGAAGGCTGACAACCTCATCTTGTAAAAAAATAACTGTCGAAAAAATATGGGAGTAAAACCCGAATAAAAAATCTTCACCAATTCGCTTGGTCAGCGTGGTGAATATGACCAAATACTACTGAATGGTAACATTCATTGAGGCTTTCGTCCAGTAGTGGATTGATATGGACTTAACGATATGATATATATATATATATAACATGGTATAAGAAAATAAAAATATTTCTATTACTGAGAATTTTTTAATTAATTTTGAAATTTCATATTTGAAATTAATTTTAACTTTGTTTAAAATTTATCTATATAATTAAATGTGATTATTGTATAAATACAATATATACAGTTTACCAATAAGAATATCAGAACTTTTTCAGCTGGTAGCAGCCATATTTAAATTTTTTTTAGGCTCATTTTTACATTTCAGCACAGTATAGTTTGACAAATGATCATTGAACTTTTAACACTTCAACAACGCTTAGAAATTTTAAAAACTCCAATAGACTTATTGAATCAAAAGTTTAATGAGTCTATTATTTCACGAAATGGACCCATCAATTGGCCATCAAGATCATATGATCTTGTTCCATTGTATTATTTTCTGTGGGGTTACGTGAAATCATTGGTTTATGCTGATAACCCACAAACAACAGAATCATTAAAAATAAACATTGAACCGTGTAATTCATGAAACTGGACCACAATTATGTGAAGAGTAACTAAAAATTGGACTAAATGAATATACTATGTCAAGTGAAGTCTTGATGGTCATATGAGTGAAATTTTATTCCATCATTATTTCCATATAATATGCTTAAAAATAAAATAAATAATTAAATACTCTTTGTTTTATTTCCATTCATACTTCTAAAGCACTTTTTAGAAAACCCTATATTTACATATAATATGGTATAAGAAAATAAAAATGTTTATTTTACTTAGAATTTTTTTGTTATATTTGAAATTAATTTCAACTTTGTTTAAAATTTATCTGTATAATTTTAGTATTGTATAAATATATATATATATATATATATATATATATATATATATATATATATATATATAATATATATATATATATACATATATATATAATTATGTTGAAACTTGTATACCTACTTGATGATTCAAATGCCAACGCTAAAATTTATTCCCAATAGAAGCAGATTTGCATGTATCTTTGAAACACGTACAGAGGGAAACACTTCACAAAAGAAACTGAACAGTGTACTTGAAACAGCGTGCCAGGATATTAGAAATCTGTTAAAGGAATATTTCTCAAGAGAGCCTCGTCGCAGTTATATCGAGAAAATGCTAACGCTAAAGGAAATCTATATATTTTCTTTAAGTTGCAATTATCATTATCACTTTAATTACAAACTGAAGAGCAGCGAACAAAATCTTAATTATAGGACCAATATAACTATTGTACAGTATTCTGAAATGCATCGTCTTCTTCTTTAATTTTTTTTAAGTAATATTGGTATAAAGAACATTTCGATTACTTAATTTTTTAAATAATGTTAGGACGTCTGTTACGTTTATATACTTTTTTAAATTGATGGTATTTTAAAACAATATTTCTAGGAAGTAAATATGTCATCGTTTACTAAGTAACTTAAACAAAATGGATGTGAAAAATAAATTATTTTTTAGCAAAAAATTATCTAATTCATCCTTCGAGTGGATTTGTATAAAAGTATTGTACACTGTTTTTGTGCAAAATTCAACTATAGGGTCATCCAAATGTGACGCCTAGATTTATGTTTTATTAAAAAGAAACAAGTGTATAGAGAAAAATGTGTATATATAACACAAATCTAGGCGTTTCATTTGGATGACCTTACATAATAGCCAATTTAATTAAGATTTAAAGAAGTATGAACAATTGTAATAATTTAGATAAGACGGATTGAAGTTAGAAAATAAAATAACATAAACCACTGGTAGGTATAATAATAAATACAGACACATGCAAAATTTAAATTCATCAAGAATGTAATAATGAAATGCTAAACAAAATAAAATGAGCATATTCAAATAATGTCTGATGAAAAAATTCCAAAATTATTTTACTGATATAAACCTGATGATAAAATAAAAATTGATAAGTCCAAAATACGTTTGAGAGATTTAATTAAAAATAGTTAGAACTTATGAAGTGATCATTTTAATACTAAGCATTAATTTTCTTATTTTTTAAAATTATGTTTAAATCGCATCATTGATTTCATATAATAATAATGAACAAATTTGAATTTCATACTTTCATAATGTATATTTCACTCTCTGTAATTCTGCATAAACTACAAACTTTTATAAGTGCATAAATTTGACTGTTCTGTAAACTTTGATATTTCAGTCTTTGAAATTTATCCAATTATTTTACGATCACATCTCATATCTTTTTTAACTTAAGAAAAACTAATGAAACTATTATAAAAAAGCACACTATTTATGAACTTTATCACGTAACTGCACATATACACATGCAAATTCATTTATTTGTATATATATATATATATATAATATATATATATATATATTTATATGTATGTATGTACTGAGTATATGTATGTGAATTAAAATTCAAAACATTTCGAATATACCGCTTATAACATTGAAATTCATTGATTCGCGAAACGACGTTCTTCGTTAAAAATAATTTTAAACAAATACAGAAACAAACATTCAAAAACGTAATTAATCTCATTAAAAAATTATAACTTTACCTTTGGAATTTTATTTTCAAAATCAATAAAGTTTTAATTTTTCAACAATGTTAAAGTTAATTCAATTAAACGGAAACTCCCAAAGATAAAAACTTTTCACGCTAGAGTCCTGCTTTGTTCATAACGACATTAAACTAGATCACGAATTTCCATCGCCTCCGATGTGGAATAATGAAACAGATTAGTTTATCAACTAATTGTATTTTATTATAACGCTCTGCTTGCATCTCGGCACGGCTATTAACTCTCTAGCGATTTCATATTTTCATTATCTGTTTTCATATACTTAATTATTTCTTATTAAAGATATTTTAATTATATCGACCGAGTTAAATATTATTAAAACTCGTTTCTCGTTTTGATAAAAATTATACTTATATTTTTATACACGTTTACCATAATTCGCATATTTTCACATAACATTTTCGTTTCTTCTCATCTATACATTTCACTCTAGTAGCTATTTTTAAATCTATAATGAAAATATAACTGTTAAATGTACGAATATATTCACATAATTCAAATAATTGTGCATCATAGAAAATATTCACATGCACACATATATAGTTATTTAGTTTCAACAAACAAATAAGTTCATAAAAGGAGAGCTTTTATATGCTTATTTCATAATTAACTAGTTTCATTATTGTTTATTAATGAATTATATTTTTATTTTAAATTTTAAAATTATTTCAATATTCTAAAATAAAAAAATATTTTCTATTTATTTATATATTCATAATAATACAGTAGTATCTAATGTGTTCTTTTTCATTTTATGAACAGAATGTTTAGTTTTGTTTTCACTATAAATACCCATTCCACATGTTCATGTTTTAATAATTTTTTTCAAAAAATATTCGCAATTTAAATTAAATTTCGAAATATGAAACAAAATAATGATGAATGAATATCATTACAATTTTATTTCAAATAATGTGAACAAACATTTTGAATTTTATTTCAATGAAAATTTAAAACAGTAAAATGAAAAAAAATTCAAATTGCAAATTGAAATATTCAACATTATCGGAATTGTTATGATATTTGAAATTTTATATTTCTATAATTGGTATCATCGTTTATATACACGTTGTATATTATTGAAAATACGAAAGTATTTCATTCGACACAACTGCATAATTTCAATAAACGTTTCACGAGAACAAACTTTCTTTCACTCAATTGACTCGACAAATATCTAATCTAGATAACTTCGCAACTGCAGTGTTTTTAATGCCTCTGGGGTCGATTGTACGCAAGAACTAATCGTACTAAACAATTCAATATCGTATGAAAAATATTTCAAACACAACGTTTTTTCCGTTATTTTATTTCTTTTATAATACATACCAACATATTCGAACAAGTAAACGTTTTATTAAAAAACATTTTCCTTGTATGAAAACCAACCAACGCTGACTTTCAAAATCGACCATATTTAAAATATTCAGAATCAGTCAATTTTCCTAACGATTTCTTGTAGCAGTGAAAAGTTATCTGTAACGTAATGTGATTATATCGATATCATCTTTATTATTATTTTTTTGATACTATTTAAATGAACTAAGTGTGTGTTTAATTTGATATACTTTTTTAATATTTTTACACTCCATTAGAAACGATAGGATATTCAGTAAATATAAACAATATATGACATTAAATATTTATATATAAATTTCATTATTTCTAGATCTTCTATCCTTTTAAATCCATATTTCTTTTTTTCAATTGTAACCAAACCTCTTTATATTTATCACAATTTGTATTATTACATTAGAAATGTAGATAATAATATAATTATGAAATTAAATACTAAAGTATCTATTAAACTATTTTTAGAAACATTCCGTACCTGCCTTGCACAGTATTTCACATCAGTGTCTTGTGCTTTGCGCTTACAACATTCAACTTTTGTTTACGTAGTTAATTTCCAAATTGTCCCCCTTGCGACCGACCGATGACATTCTAACCCTCAGAGAAATACACATGACACTGTATGCTGTTCAATTTTCACTGTGGATTGAATGCAACAATTATAACTAAAAAAATTGTAATATCTATGGTGATGTGTTGGAAATCCACAAATGTCAACGTTGATTTATGAATATGAATTTGATGGAATTTCCATGAAGTGATTCATTTTGAATTGGTGAAATTTAAGGTTAAAAAAATTAGGGTAAAAATGGGAAGTGTTATCTCATTCTCTCTACTCATTGGCCATAAATTCATTTGATTATTATCTATTCAAGTAGTTGAAGTGTTCACTTGCTAAAAAAAATTCACAAATATTGATAAAATTAAAAATTACCTTAAGACATTTGTTTTCTTGAAAAAAGCCAGTGATGAATTGAATCTTTGGAAATAAAATGGCAATATGTCAAATAACATTTGTTAGAAAAGACTCTAATTTTTTCACAGTCTTGTTTTTGTATTTTATTTGAAATACGTTATTATTTATGAAAATTTCTAATATGTTCCATTATTTGTTTAGTACTATTATTAGTTCACTTTATATTATTTATTATAAAATTTCTTAAATTATTCAATAATCATTTATCATTTCCATGACATAGATACATCGAATAATTCATAATATACAAATGTATACGTTGATATTTTAAATTCAAAATATGACAAATTTGATATTACAATAAAAATATGTTTACACGCTTTAATACAATCATTTATTTAAATACAAATAGGAATTTATTATTCTAGTACTAAAATTTATAAACATGTTTTTATTATTTTTTTTTAATTTTTCACTGTATTTATCTGGTGAAATGAAAAACGATGTAATTTCAACTGATATGTCACTATCAAAAATATATGTTAATTTTTACTTTTAATGTGAATACATCGAACGTATCAATACAAATATCACATTTTTTTATCTTTATTTGACTATCGTTTTTCGACATAGAACAAAAAAAAACAAAAAAAACAAATCTATACTACTAATTGATGTAATCATTACATATTTTTAAAATGCTAATTCGGATTCACTACATATTCAGTAACTATTTGAAATTCAAATAAAACGTTAAAAGCTTTTAAATAATCATTAAAATAGTTAATTGAGTAGTAGTTCAGTCTTCAATTTCTGTAAATTAGTGCACATAGTTGCTACTGTAAAATACGAAATAAGTTTTTATTGCTATTGATTTATCTTTAAAAATAGACATAAAATAAATATCTAAATAGAATAAAATTTGAAATCTTAAAAGTAATTGTAATGTTTTTATTTTTGAAAAATCAAATTGTAATATTAAAAATTAATTTTCTGTCTTAAATATATAATGTTTTGTACATTTCTTAATCACATATTATTTCTTTTTTAAAAAAATACTATATAAAATTTACTTAATAAAATCATTCATCTTAATACTACAATATTTCATAAGAATTTGTTAATTTTTATTGTTTATTAAATTCTTTGGTACACATTTTATCATTGTATCTTTATATTATAAAATTATAATAAAGAATAATTAAAAATTAATAATTTGTGAACACTTTTATAATATATTTTATATTAGTATTAGAACAAATGGTTTGTTTGTACAAAAATAAATTAAAATAATTCTAAACAAATAGTAATTATGAAAATTAAAAATAACTCTCCCATCCACAAACATATTTCTAATAAAAATCATATTAATGCATCCATCGAAATTTCTTTTTGAATTTCAATTAAAAATTATTGTTGCATTTTCACCGATATCTGAAATAAAAATTACATTAAATAAAGATATAAATGCACTGTCTTAAATTTTCTATAAAAAATACTTATTGATAGATTGTAATAAACATTTAGATATTTAGTGACTTTGTAGCAAACTTTCTTAATTTAGTTTTCTTTTTAGAAATTAAATTTGTGTGTTATATAATCAATAAAAAATATAAATATTTTATTAGATTATCTACATGAAAAATAAAAGATATAATTTTATAGAAACAAGTATACTTAGAATTTATTTATTTGCTACATAAAAATGGATGAAAATTAATTAATATTTGTTCATTGTATTTTCAAATAAAATTAAAATAAAAAATAAGATAACACATATTATTTATAAATGAAATTCTGTGTATATGTAAGATGTTTTATGTATTTTTTTCTCAAGTTATTTACATCGAATCTATGCTTTCAGTCGCCTCAATTCCTTGCTATGATATTTTCCAATTGCTCAATGTAGTATCAAAATCGATTTAAAAATAACAAATAATTCATCTTCATCCAATCCACAACGAATATCGTACACCTATCCTCGCCGATATGTGCCATCGGTGGTTCATTTTATGTTGATAGTGGGATTTAGTGGTGTTGCGGTAATAGCCAAAAGGATTTCGGTTGGTCAAACATACACAGTACTATCTCTCAATGTATATTGTCCTGCCATCAGGTTTCGCCGTCGGTTGTGTCCTCGTGTACGTTATTCTATTGCATAATAGTTCAGCGCCTCATGTTATTCTGTTAATTCTGACCGTCTGCGGTATACCAACTTCACCACAAAATGAATTCATTTATCCTATGGACAATCATGAATCCTATTTCGTATCACGTCAGATTATCTGTTGTGTTTTGTAGGTCAAATTACAATTAAAATAATTAATTACGGTGTACTCTCTTTCCTGACACGAATGTTAACATTGTACGTATTCCTTATTGAAGGATCATTTATAAACTATCAGTCTTTAAATACACATATTACATATGTTCGTACAATCAGTGGTTATTAACATTTCAGTTAATTATTTCGTTTGTTTGAGAATGTTTGAAACTTACAATTTGAAATTATAATATTTAAATAATATAAAAAATACTTCTACACTTAGCATTTTTACTGAAAAGTCTACTTAAAATCTATACAATATAATTAAATATAGAGTGGTCTAAATGACACTGAAGGATAATAAAGAATAGTAAATGATATTAAGTAAATATTTGTCTAATCACTTTAATTTCATTCGAGCCACTCTATAAAATAATTTAAATAAACCATGATGTTATATTTTAGATATAATTTTTTTTAACTCCTTGTAGTATGTTTTAGTACTGAAAATAATCAAAAAAATGGTATTTTGCAATTAGAGATATCTACTTTTTTAAATCAAAAAATTCATAACAAAATAAAGAAAATAATATTAAAAAATAAAACTAATAAATCAATAATCATCTTAAAAAAAGTACTAATCTGACTCAATTGCTACGTTTGATCATAAACAACAGATTAATGTGATAAATATTACAAAAATTAATTTACTGAGTTAAAATTTGATACTAAACTTACTTTTGTCACCAAACTTCTTTCAACAAATTTCAATTCATTGAAAAGTTAAATCAAATTTCTATACAATTAAAAAATACCACGAAATATCGCATAATTCTTCATAAATAAAAACAATAATTTCTTCAAAGATAGAATTTAGTATTAAAAAAATATATATAACGAAACAGTATTGATTTGAATAGAATATATTTGAAACAAATTTGAAAAAAGTATTTTTATTTTGAAAATAGACCATTCTGTTTCCATTAATATATATATATATATATATATATATATATATATATATATATGTGTGTGTGTGTGTGTGTGTGTGTGTGTTGTGTGTTTGCAAATATATAAACAATTTTTCGAATAATAAAATCTTTTCACTATATTTTTCCTAGAAACTAAATAAATGAAAAAAATCTTTCATTTTTCATGAAAATCATTTCAAAAATTGACAGAAACCAAAAAAATACACCCGTTTAAAAAACATATTTTTTTTTCTTCTCTGTGAAAACTTTTATTGATAAAACTGTATTGAATGCAGATAATAGCGCTTTAGGCATATTATTTACATTTCAATGAACTCAAATGTCACAATGAAATTGTAATTACAAGTATTTCGTGGAAATAATATTTTATAACAACTCAATACAGTTTTATACTCAAAAATATATAGAGTAATGTTCTGCAAAATTACTCTTCCTCGACTTTGATTCATTTTATGGAATTGTCTTTCAACCGAATAACTTTTATTAAAATATAACCGAATATTAATTGAATCAGGAAAATTAATATTATATATGGTCATCCAAATGTGACCCCTAGACTTGTGTTTTTAACATGTGTATAGTTTCTTTTTAATAAAACACAAATAAATATTAATATCTATGATGAAGTATTTAGATGAGTTTGTCTTACAGACATCTGTTTAGATTGTTTTATCAGTATTCGTTGTGGTTTGTTCGGTGTTTCTGGATTCAAACTAGGTACATTCGGTTTTCGGTTTCTGTCTTCTACCCCCTCCACTACCTGATCCTCAATCTTTATGCACCATTTTGCCCTTATTAGCAAAAGTGTCTCTATGTGTATATCAATAAATAGTACTTTATATTAGAGAGGAAATAATAGAAATCCAAAATTATAAATTTCAATCAATAAACTGAAACGAACATTCTTTATTACCAAAATCGTATTTAATTTTAAATCAGTAAAACATATTTTATATATACATATATTAATACTTATTGTATATTTGGGTAAGTTAATCTTGATAAATTCTTGTTAGTAAGAACAATGCAGATCATTTTTCTTGATGGTATATTCGACTTTTGGCTCCAACCTTCTATTCTCTCCCCTACTGGTTTCTTAACTTTAATGTGCCATTTGCTCTTATTAGAAAATTTTCCTGTATGTTTATATCAATATATACTACTTTTGACTATACTATGGAGTAGATGGTAGAAGCTCTAAGCTAAAACTCAAATTAAGTTTAAATCAATTAATTTGAATTAATAATATAAAGAGTATCTAAATCAGTTCTTTACATGAAAACTTGAGATATGGTATTAAAAAGTTGTTAACATGATGGGAAGAAATAATAGAAATTAGATAATTGATAAGAAAGAAAATAAAAAAATAGATTTAATTTTTTTAAGAAATTGCATTGATTTTTTAAATAACCTGATATATTTCATCTAATTTTAAAATTAGGAATTATTTACTCGTTTCCAACATCTATTTGTTATTTTTTAATGATCACGTTGAATTTTTCAAAAAATGATTAATTAAATTCTAGTGAACTGAAAAAATAATTTTCAAATAAATATCTTCTAACCATTTTCAAATCTAAAATAAAACATTTATTTTTAATTGCTCTTATTTTAAAATGTAATACTTCCAAATATGCATATATGCGTGTGTGTGTGTGTGTATTATTGTGTGCGTGTTATATAAACATAGATACGAATGAAAAATTCTGCATACACAACGGTTAAAGCAAGGTCAATTGAAATAAAAAAAGCGTGACACAGATGAAAGCAGCCTTCAACTTTATTAAAAAAAAATAGCACAGCTTCGTTTATATCTCCACTAGAGGATCCTATCCTTGAACTCAAACGAGCTATGAATAAATAATCAGGTAATATAACACGCAAGAATCTCATGATTCAATGTAAATTTGTTTACTGATTCGACATGAGCACAATCAACACAAATACATATATATTTAAATTCATTTTACAGCAATCTCGAGCCAATTCTCTAGCTGAAATATACGTCTTATTTTACAATCTGTATGCTGAAACCGACGTGAAATACAGAAAGCACCGCGATTAACATTAAAATCTCCAAAATCTTAAATCTTGCGATCTCTTACGTGATAAAATTCACAAGTAGCTCTCATGCTGGAATAACAACGTAGCCAACAGTATCAGAGCTATGTACGTCCGACAAAAGTCTGTCGGAGAAACGTGTTGGAATTCTGTGGCACGAAATGGTTATGAGATTTTCAGTTAAATTCACGTCGTCCGTCGCTAGGCCAACACCCATCTCCATCTACTTCCGGTTCTTGCGTCATCCGCAAAGGGGTAGAGAAACGGGTGATAGCAACGTTAGCTGCTGGCGCCACCTTTAGCTCGCCCTGTTGATTAAATCACATACATCTTACTGCTGAATAACGCTCAACGACGCCACAACTTTTAACAAAGCGTTTTAAGAGACGGCAATATAAAACAATCTTAAAAACAAATTATCTAAAATGCAATTCGGTTCGGGCGGTTATTGCTCCATTCGATTAGATTTTTAAATTGTTTTCATATTCACTTTAACCATTCGACAAACAACAAACACTTCTTCTAATCCATGTCACGAAACTTGAAATCATCTTATTTCATTTACTTATTTCACGAGAATTCATTCAACAGTTTGTATATAAATGTGTATGTACATATCATAATATATTTTTATTTTTTCTCTACTTTTTCAACTTTTCAAATATAAATTATTTTGTTTAGATAATTTTTATTTCATATTTTATTTTTCATATTCAATTTATTTCTTTTGTATTCATTGCTGTTTCCTTTTTCATTTTTAAGGAATAAAATGAATAGAAATATTTTTTATTTCATGTTTTTTAAAACGTTTTATTCAATTTTTTTGGTAATTTTTTAACTTTTACAAACAGGTTTAGACATTTTTAACATTTTCTGAATTGTCAAAAATGTTTGTTTTATTTTGATATTTATTATCTATATTTCTGACTTTTTAAGTATAACCAAGTAGTACAATTTGAATATATGATTTCTATTTCAAACTCAATTATATTTTACTCTTTATTATATTATTCATTGTTCTAAATCCTATCCATGTTACCCTAATTCTGGTTATAATTATAAGTCACAATCATATCATATAATTTTACTAGACTTTGTTTCATTCACTTATCTCAAGCATTGGACCTATAAATGTATATTTTTTTGTCTAAAAATCCATTGAATATGATTTTAATTTTATTCATAATTATTTTTAAACCAACTTTTTTCATTTTATGATATATATATATACATATATATATATATATATATATATATATATTTATATGTATGTATGTATACAATTACTTTTAATTAGTAATTAAATACTATTATCTAATTAATAATTAAGTAGTTAGTTGTTTTTACAATGTTCTAATGAAACGTATTAAGACAGTTCTATTTTTTAAATATAGTTTATTTTTAATAAATATAATAAAAAATCTGAAACCTTACAATGTTACTATTTGTTTTGAAACCGTGGCAAATTCACTTTAACACAAACTAATTTTCACCCCCAACAGCACAATATATAGAGTCATCCAAAAAAACGTACCCACATGTTTCTTTTTAACAAAGCACATACTGTTTGAAATTTTTTAAGCTGTTTTTTTCTTAAAAGTATCATTCATTACAATTATACGTAAAACAGAATAAAATGCAAATGTCTACTATAACTGCATCTGCAGGCATCAGTTCGAAAATCGAAATTTTCAATGATTTTTCGACATGTTGCTGGATTTATTTCACGAATTGCAACTCGAATGTTGTTCTATAGATCATTCATTGTTTATGGGTTTGTTAGCATAGACTCGATTTTTTTTTAAAAAAAACACAAAAAATCTAATGGTGTTAAATCGCATGATCTTGGAGGCCAATTGAAATCTGCATTTCGTGAAATTACACGTTGACGAAATTTCAATTGGAAAAACTGAATGTTTCCTGTTGTGTGACTTTTAGCACCTTCTTGCTGGAAATAGACATTATACACATCGATATTATTCAATTCTGGCCATAAAAATTCACTCAACATTCATTGGTATCGCTCAGCATTCACAGTAATAGCATTTTCAGCAATATCTTTAAATAAAAATGGTCTAATTATTCCATTTGCCAAAAATGTACACCAAACAGTGACTTTTAATGTGTGTGGAGATTTTTCATGAATAACATGAGGATTTTTATCGCCCCAGATACAACAATTTTCCTTATTAACGAATCCATCCTTTGTGAAATGAGCTTTATCACTAAATAAAATTTTGCTTGAAACAATAGATCTGTTATTCGTTATTCAATAGTCCAACTAGTAAAATAACCTATCTATGGTTAAAATTGTAACCTTTTACAAAAAAATACTTATTATGTTATTTGAAAAAACATGACATGTAAATATTATACAGTACTGACGTCTAGGCGTCACATTTGGATGACTCATTATTATAAAATATTCAATAATAATTTATTATTCAATTTGTTATTTATAACAAGAATTTAAATATTATATTAAATTTATTTCTATAAACTGATTGAAACTCTCTAAATCACCTCATTGGCATGTATTCTTCATAAAAAAAACCGAAACTTGAAAATATCTTTCAAGTAATTTAATAACTAGTTAAAGATTCGCATTCATATGCGATTCCTTTTAAAAAAATTGATATTCTAAAAGGTACTTGTACGTGTTGTTATGCAACAGTTCCTTGAAAATAGTATCCGAAGCGCATTATTCGCTTGAAGTTGTGACGACAATATTGTCAAGGTGGCAGGTAGACGGCGTAAGGTAAAACTACCTATCCGGCACCCCTGGTGTGACTCTGGAGACCGTCAGTAACCGACACTTCGGCGTCTCCATAGTCGCCAAGTTCACCGACGTCTAGGCGTTAGATGCTAGCTTATATAGATACGCCGTTAAAAATATACAAAATCGGTAGAGCGTTAGGAATATTATTCACAAGTGTTAGATAAAATACTTTTGTAAGTTTTTTTTTTATTTGAAACAGTTATTCACTTTTCTGAAACTTAGATACTTGCATAACTTATTTATCAATAGTCAATAAAATATTTTAAATGTTACCATTTAAAATGTTAAAAAAACGATTAATATTTAAAACTATTATAAAATAAATATCATTTACAAGAAATATTCATTTTCAGAAACAAAATCATTTTAAATTTTTTCTCAAAGAATTTTTTTTTCTTATAAACAAATTATTACAAATTTTATTTAATTACAAATTAACAATTTAGATAAATTTAATTACTTTTTACACAACAATTTCAACACAATAATATTATACATTATAAATCTCTTCAAAATTCATTTATTATTTACTTTATTTGACTAGACAGTACTTTGATTATAATTTTACAACTAATTAAATACTCAACAGTGAATAAAATGAACAACAAAAGTAATTATTGAACATTTTCATAAAGCCTTATGGAGTTAGATGAATAATTCATTTATATAAAAGTGGATTAACCAAATTACTAAACGAATAGTTTTACTTTCCATGGTATTAAATAGTATTTAATTTTTTCTTTCGTTTTCAATTTGAATGTTTTATTATATCATAATATTTTTACATTATTATATTAACAAGAAATATTTACAATTTGAAAAAGTGTACTGCTGGAAATTAGTCCAAAATTAACTCTCAGAAAAATCATTATTTTTTTTACAAGATATTTATTTTTCCTACATGTAACTTCTCTGAGTGTATAATTAATTTGCTGATAATTTAATATTTTTTTCTGAAAAAAAATAATTAAATGAATTTTAATATTTTAAACTGATAAAAGTTTTTTAAAAACAATTTTTCTCAATCAATTGAATTTATACGAATCATTATCTTCGACATTTTTCAGTATTAGTTTATAAAACAATATTTAAAGTAAATATTTACTGTGAATGCAACTTTTTCGATAGCTCTTTATTTGTTAATGTTTTAGGACTGTTTTTTTATTTTTAATATTTTTCTATAATCTCTTTCAATAACTCTCAACACTTGATCATTAGGTAGTTAAATCAATACTCTTAATCAGTCAATTGTCCGATAACAGTCGTTATCGAAACAAGTTAAATGAAGAAACCTAAATGAAACTGAAATATTTAGATATACATTTACTTCCTTACTATAATTTCCTATTCTTTATTACCCTTTAATTTCATTTGGGCCACCTTATAAGAGAATATTGTACATAAAAACTGACTCGAAAGTCTTAACAAATAAAAATTAACCTAAAAATTTGACAAATAAAGGATTATCAAAAACATTATTTACATATAGATACTAAGGAAGGTATACAGTCGGTAGAAAAAAATCAAACTTTGTTATAACTAATATTATTAGTATCATCTATTGGAAAAAAATTGAAAGCGTCATTTTTTCCCTAAAATCTAAACATTAATATCAAAATGTCATTAACATTTGGCAAATACTTATTGAGTAATACTAGTAAACATGACAGTATTTTTGGTACCTTGATAGGAAAATACAATAGAGCAACGAGTAAGCTTAACAAAAAAAAATATTGAGTTATGAAAATTTGAGTTTTATCAAAAAAATGTATAGTGATAATTATTTATCTCATACAAAAGTTTTTATGTGATATAAATATTTTTTTTAAAAAAAAAGAAAGACTTTAATAACGATCCAAAATCGGACTGTTCAAAAATTGTAACTACTGAATAACTCATTCACAAAAATAAATTATCACACCCAACAATATTATAATAAAGTGTTCAGTATTTTCACTTCTTATTCATTTTGTTTGTCTGTAACGACAATAGGCTAGCACATTTTGATAGTAATACCATCATCATTAAATTATTGCGTTATCAAATTTTGAGATGATGGTAATTCATTTCTGTGAAAATGAATTTGCCAGATTTTCAAAATAAATAATACTTAACAACTCATTAAAAAGTGAGTCAAATTACTGCTGTTCTTGTTAATGAAATTCTTAGAATGTTGACAAAAAAAATATTTTAGTAAAAACACTATTCATCATATTTTAATTACCAATTTGAGTAGACGAAAGACTGTGTTCGATTTGTTTCTCATTTATTACAAATTGATAGATAAATATGTCGCATAAAACATTACAAAGACTTTGTTAAAACGTTAGAAAAAACCTAAATTTTTAAAATCGTTTGTAATTTACGATGATATATGATATTTTATATACGAACTTATAACTAAATACTTATGGGGAGAAAAAATTGTCCAACTCACCAAAAATCACAAATCAAGACGATGTTAATTTTTTACATTTCCAAACGTGTTTATTCTAGAGACTCAGACAGTTGATAGAGATTATTATTTTGTTTTTTTTTTAAAGTTTGTATAGAAAAATTATTCACATTCGACCTAAATATCTATAGATAAGGAATTGATATTTTTATATAATAACACAACTACGAAACTTGCTGAATTTTTAGCAAAAAAAATGTAATTTAACATTCACCATATTCACTTAATTTGATTTCATTCAATTACTTTCTCTTCCCAAATCTCAAATGACCTCTGAATTTATATTTTAGTCTTTATTGCTCATTATAATGGCAATCCACATATTCAAACCACAATGATGAATAAACTTAAAACGATTTCAAAAACTGAACTGAGTAAATCGTACTCATTAATTTAATCTGCTCAACGCTGTATTCTAAATGATGTATTTTGAATAAATTAACCCTTCGCCAGTATACTGCTACTAGACGGGGCAGTTGATTCGCAAATCTACTAAATAACTAATTTGAAATTATTAACTTATTATATTTGAAATGTTTACTAGTGACTATAATCATCTTTAGTAACGAAAGGGTTAAATTATTTTTTTAAAAATGTCGTTTTTTATTATTTTATTTATATAAAATTCTTTTTCCTTTCTAACAAACTGTTTATACAGAAATGATTTAATTGTAGGGGTGGGTATTAACAAATTTTTTGATAAAAAAATCTGTTATTTTTTTAATTCGTGAATTATAAAAGAGAAATATTATTTACATACATATGTAAATTCTTGATTAAAGTATATATATATATATATATATATATATATATATATATATATATATATATATGTTTAAAGAAATAAAAAGAATGAAACAATTAAAAATCCCGTCGAAAAGCTTTTCCGTTGAATTGCAAATGTTTTGTGTCGACACGGCGTAAACCAGGTGAGAAAACGAACCCGGAACATTTGTCTGTTGAGTCTGCCGCCAACTTTTAGCACTACGTCTTTTCAGGGCGCTTTACACCTACAGTTCGCTAAACTTTCTAATATATTGCTGTGTACGTTTTTCAATTCGTGCACGACGGCCGCATGCACCTCACCAGAACGGTCTGTTATTGCCGCGTACCGAGTCACGGAGGGATCTAACGTGACCAGAAAACATTGATTTATATTTAGTAGAGTGGAAAAGTTGCCGGTATTTCCTACCCTCGCATTTCTCTATACAGCGGTTAGTATTTTCTGAAAGTTTTTCTCTTTTTTGTTGCTAATTTATATTGATGTGTTTGTATTATTATACGTAAGAATATATTTATTGTAAGGTGCCAATTCTAATTAATTTATAGTTTTTTCGTGATAATATTTTCTGTCAAAGTATACATAAAAAATTATATATATCTCTCTCTACTTATTCTTTTCGTACAGTAATTCTTTTATACCTCGTAAATGGACGATAAAACTTTTTTTATCTAATCCATACGAAATTAAATTAACGAAACATTTTTTTCCAAAAAAAAAAAACTTAATAAAGTACAATGAAAGGAAACTCATATTAATATAAAACATTCAACAATTTTCACATTTATCATTCAATTTTTTAATTAAAATAATAAATGTCGAGAATTAATTTTCGTATCGATATTGAAATATACTCTTTATTACTGTTTGTTTTGCAACTATAACGAATTCACTTTCATATAAATGAACTATCACTCCCAGTATCACAAAATATTAAAAAGTATTCAATATTATTTAGTAATGATTGAACACTTTTTAATATTTTGTGGCGTTTGGAATGATAATTCATTTATACCGAGTTTTACAATAAAAATGTCAGAAATTTGTAGGACTGATGCCAACCATGTTTCTATTTTTTAAAGCTCATTTTGACATTTCAACTCATTATAGTTTGGTAAATTATCATGGAATGTTTAACACTTCAACAACATTTCAATAGACTTATTGAAACAAGAGTTTAATAAGTTCATTATTTCACAAAATGGACTCATCAAGATCATGTGATTTAACTCTATTAGATGATTTTCTGTGGGGTTATGTTAAATCATTGTTTTATGCTGATAAACCACAAACAATAAAAGCAATAAAAATAAATATTGAAATTATAATTCATGAAATTGGACCATAGGTATATAAAAATATGATTAAAATTTGGTCTAAACGAATGCACTATGTCACTATGTCAAACAAAGTCGTGATGGTCATATGAGTGAAATTGTTAAAAATAAAAAAATAACTAATTAAATAAATATTTATTGTTCTATTTCCATTTAAATTTCTGAAGCACTTATTTGAAAACCCTATATATCCAAAAGTGAACATTTCCGATGGACAGGAGAAATTATTGATCAGAATCCCATAAATATAAGGTTTTGGAAAATCCATTGATATATTGGATGAATACATAAAAAAATGTCAAAGTGGAATTGAAATGAAGATATTGGTTTATTTGAAATGGAATGATTTGAGAAAGGCTTTCATACAAACAGTGGATAAAAAAGGTTGATAATGATGACACAATATATTATATATTTTTTTTAATTTTCATCATTGAAATGAAATCAATTTCAGATTTAAATTGATACACAAAAATTTCATATTTGTTAGTATAAATGAATTATAAAAATATTTCAAAGCTTGTACTAAAATTGTACAATTCGAAAAAAACGTACGTTTAAAATTCATTGAATAAATAATATGAAATATTGCTTGTGGGTATTATATAATACACTCGTATATTTATAGTGTTTTAAAGTGAGCATTTCCACAAACTTTGGAATTTTGTATAAAAATTACAACAAGAAACTAGAAATATATATATATATATATATATATATATAAGTGTGTGTGTAAAGTTCAACGGACGTAAACACTGTATCATATATTTTATATTCTGCAAATCTCTGTTTTTCATATGATTTGAATGATTTATAAATAATTCGAATGGCATACATGGTATAGCAGATTTTCA
Source organism: Neoneuromus ignobilis (assembly GCA_029203775.1). Classification (NCBI taxonomy): domain Eukaryota; kingdom Metazoa; phylum Arthropoda; class Insecta; order Megaloptera; family Corydalidae; genus Neoneuromus; species Neoneuromus ignobilis. The sequence continues at coordinate 2,180,515 of CP092089.1, read as the reverse complement.
TTTGAAATGTGAATAATATCATCGGAGAGAATATTATTTACACTCAGAGCAGGTCTACAGGACACACGCCATCATTCAAATTTTCTGAATAGGTACATTGCAAGATTATACAATATAACGGCGTTAAAGTGAGAAAACAACACATTATTAGCACTCGCGACGACATTCTATTTCTATCCGAGATATCTTATATTATCTAAAATCAGTCAATAAGATTACCATAAAACACAGTTTTGAATAAAGCTTGAATGACTAGTACAGTTCTCTGAATTTTGTATTTTCCGTTATAATTTATGGCAGGTTTATGTAAATAATAGTATTTTTGAAAGGATGTGTTTTTCGTTAACAATCTAATTTTTGATTCGAAGTAAATTACTTTCGATGAGAATTTCTTAATTATTTTTTTATTATTAACAACGACATGCAAAATAATCGTTTAATGTTTATAATTATTTTGTTTAAAAAATACTTATCATTATTAAAAAAAATATACGTTTCAATAATCACATCCAAACATATGTTGTGTTTTTGTGAAATTTACTATTAAATTCATCCATTTATAATTTTGTTAAATCTTAATCTGTTAGTAATACACATATATATGAAGTTAATAACTTGCATGGAATTGCAAATTTTCAACATTATTGAGCAGCCAGCCACTACGTTTGTTTTTTAAAGCTGCTTGATTAACTTTTTTCATTTGTGATTCACTTATCTTGTTACAATTGAGAAAAGATCCTTTTCGAGTGATAAATTACTTACATTTGGTGAATGTTACGAGTTCCTGGATAGAATGGACCAATTTATTATGATTTAATTGAAATGTCAGTTAATGCACAGTTAATGTAAACTTTGTATTCTTTCTCTTATCTTTATTCTCTTTAAAAAAAAAAACGAAAACTCAGAGCTGACTCTTACGATGCTATACCTTATTCTTGAATTCATTTTGCATTTTCACGACGAAAAGGTTGCGTGACCAGATTTATATTGTCGATGAAGCGTGGTTTGAGGTTTGATATTTTATATCTAGTTCAGAATATTCTTTCAGTAATGCTGTTCATGTTATCATTATTCTTTATACAGCTCTATAATTGAATAGTTTTTACGTGTGTGTGTATATATATATATATATATATATATATATATATATATATATATATATATAAAGAGAGAGAGGGAGAGAGAAAGATGTCTAATAAGCTCTTCAGAAGTTTAAATGGAAATAAAACAAAAAGTATTTAATTAATTAGTGTTTTTTTTTAATTTTAAGCATATTTTATGGGAATTAATGATGAAACACAATTTCACTCATATGATCACTACGACTTCGTTTGACATAATACATTCGTTTAGTCTAATTTTAGTCACTCTTTTTCATAAATTATACGTTCAATTTTAATTTTAATGCTTTTTTTGTTTGTGGTTTATCAACATAAAACAATGATTTCACATAACCCCACAAAAATAATCTAATGGAATTAAATCACATGATCTTGATCGATAATTGATGGGTCCATTTTGTAAAATAATGAACTTATTAAACTCTTGTTTCAAAAAGTCTATTGAAGATTTTACAATTTCTAAAGTTGTTGAAGTATTAAAAGTTCCATAATTTGCCAGACTATACTGAGTTTAAATGTCAAAATCAACTTAAAAAAAATCAAACAAGACTTTCATTATCTGTCAAAGTTTTGACATGCTTATTGGAAAACCCTATATATTGAATATAAAATTTTATTCAATCATTTTAACCAGTTGCGCTGGAATGACGTACTATGTACGTCAACTGCTATCTGTACCAAATGTCGATAAGACGTACATAGCACGTCGTGCGATTTTTGCTGAGTTAAAATAACATCGGAGTTCAGTTAGCAAGTGTCACACTTCTGTTTTTAAGGCATACAAGTGCTTTTTTGTAGAACTTCATTAATTTTACATATTTTCATTGAATAATAATCAAGTAACTACAAAACACAATAATTTTTTTTTATTACTATAAAAAACTATATTATCAAAGAACTATTTTATTCTGATAATAGTGCATCATAAAACGTTGTACTGGATTTATGTAGACCTTTAGTTGATTTTATACACACCCTCTTTTTAGATAATTGGTATTCGTCACAAAAACTGTATCGGAAATTATATTTGCAAAAAATTAATACTATCGGAACAGTCAGATCTAATAGAAAGAATTTGCCAAAAGATCTCGCAGCGACAAAATTAAAAACATTTTAAGTTCTTTTAAGATCTTACAATGGTATCTTAGCTGTAAAATGAAAGGACAAAAAAGATATATATTTACTTTCTTCAAAACATTTCAAAACAGACATGATTGTAACAAAAAAGAAAAAATGTAGAAATTATACAAACCAAAATGGAAACATTACAAAACCTAATATAGTTTTAGATTACAATGATGGTATGGGTGGAGTAAACCTGCATGATAACTATTTATCATCTTTTCCTTTAATGAGAAAATTTGCGAAAAGTTACAGAAAAATATTCTTTTATCTAATGGATATGGAATTTTTTAATACCTACATTGTATTCGGTAAAATAACAAACGTACTAAAACTCAAGAAATACTCCTTTTCAAAAATTATTAATGTTATTAATAATTTTTTTAATCAATTTAAGAGTTTTACTATAATGTTAATGTGTGTGTGTGTGTGTGTGTCTAAAACTTTATAAAAAATGATTTCAAATAACAACTCGCTGCAATTACTTTGGACGGATTTGCCACGCGTGCATGTTAATTAATTGCCAGCGCAACTGGTTAAACTCACATAAAAAATATATATTTTTTATTATAATTTATTACTTAAAAACTATTAAGAATGTATAGTAAAAAAGTTTTTTTTTAAAAAAAATACAATATTTTTATCACCAATCAATAATTAAATCAGTATTTACATAAGTATATTAAGGAAAAATAAAGTTGACATTAATTATTTTTTTCTTTGATTATTAATTCATAATCAATAAAAATATGTTAATTTAAGATACATTATAGAGGATTATTTCTAAAATTAAAATTGAATACTTTAAAGATTTCCAAGCTATAAAAGTTAAGCAAAATTTAAATGTGCATAAATTTCGGTTTATAGTGTTGTTCTATACATACATCGTTCTAAATTTTACATTGTAATTGAAAAATATTACCTTGTATATTCGCAAATATTACATCATGAATGTAAAATCGAATATGGGAATCGAAATAGAAAAACAGTCTCTGTATGGAATATCAATGTGTGTTTATATTTATATATATATATATATATATATATATATATATATATATCGATTACCGATAACTGTAAAATGCCGAAAATAATGTAATTGAAAACAAAATACAGACTTGTTCGAAGAACCAGTTTGCTTTTTTGGAAACCGAATTTCGCTATTGTAAATATTTGTCCGATTGTTAGAATTCAAGAATTTGTTTCGTACTACGCAAAATATACTCTCGCGGTTGAGGCGTAGGTTAAATCGGTAAATAATGATTTGTAATCAGTGATTCAATACGGTACAGCGTCGCTTTTATTTAGGTTACAAATTAATAACGGTGAATTATTTTTTTCGTATTGTTTGTTTTCAATGAAAGTGTTTCGGTTTATACGTATATATGTGTACTCTTTTTTATTTAATACGTATAATTTCGACGCAATTTTTATAACAGCACGGTATTTAAATTTGAACATTTCTTGATTACATTGTTTGATACGAATTTAAATACTTTGGGTAATGGAAAACATTTGTGTTTTCATAATTTATTACCTACATAGTTGAATATTAAAATACATATTTTTTCGATAATAAATTATTTTTTATATCATTTCGTTCCGCTATTGAAATTTGAACAGGTTATCGTTCACGATTTTTATTATATTTTCTTTTTTATTATATTTTCTTTTTCATTATATTCTATTCTAAATACGTTGAAATGTACCTTGAGTCTATTGTAAATACTTGAAATAAAATCAATGTTTTATTTACTATCTTTATATAAACATTTTTTAAAAAAAAGAATGTTTATATAAAGAAACTTAAAACTTGAAAATCAAATTTTTAACATCACTAGTATACATAATAGTATCTCTTATACACGAATAAAAAATATAAAACTTATAAAAGTAATATTTTGAAAACATAAAAATATATATTTACAATTTGTTTAACTTAAAATATAATCAAGAAATTACATAAAATTATTTAATGAATTCAATAAAATATTGTACAATTAATATTCGAAAATTTATAATTTAAATTCTTGCATAATATATTTTCAATAAAAATGCAAATATTAATCAATACAAAAAAATTCTGTATTCGTTTTGTATTAACGGACAAAAAGAAAAATTTACAAAATTTTAACGTCATCTCAAAAAACATTTATCAATATTTTGTATTATAAATTCCATGACTTTATCTTTTGCTAACCTAATTTTTCGTTATTGATAATCATGTGTTTAAAACCCATTACCGCATAAAGTTCAATAAATTTATTTTCTAGTTAAAAATTAAAGGAAGTGGATTATTAACAAATTGTTACACTAGTACAAAATTTAATAAAAACAACACACTTAATATATTTTTTCAGTAAAATAAAAGATAAGAGATGACGCCTGTAACGGTCAAACAATTAAAATTATGTTAACATACTTGCTATTAGCCAAAAATTGGCCGTCCGTTTAAACGGGCACTACGCACTAATGGGTTTTAATCAGGTGTATCAAATGAGACTGAAGAGTTTTTTAGTCACACATTTACATATAGGGTTTTCCAATAAGAATGTCAAAACTTTGACATCTGGTGACAGCCATATTTGAATTTTTTAGACTTATTTTGACATTTCAACTCAGTAAATTTTGGCAAATTATTATGGAACGTTAAAGACTTTAACAACGTTTCAATTGACTTATTGAAACGAAAGTTTAATGAGTCCATTATTTCATGAAATAGATCATGTGATCTAACACTATGAAATTATTTTTTGTTGGGTTATGTGAAATTATTGATTTATGCTGATAAATCGCAAACAACAGAAACAATAAAAATAAACATTAAAAATGTAATTCATAAAATTGGACCACAATTAATGACTAAAAATTAGACTAAACGAATGCATATGTCAAGCGTTGTCGTAGTAGTCATATAAGTGAAATTGTGTTCCATCATTAATATCATAGAATATGCTTAAAAATAAAAAAAATAACTACCTAATTAAATATTTATTTTAAAAACCTTATATTATATCCTTGAGTATAATTTGGGCCATCCTGTATAAATTAAAACGAAAGATTTCACATGTGTGTGTGTATAATTTGATAGAAACGAAATCTTTCGTTTTAATTTGAATTAATTGATTACAAACAACCTGAAATTCAATATCAAACTCGATTCATTTTCTACAATTTGTTTTCATAAATTTAAAACACGTTCGAAAGCCCATACCTATCGACCATATTGATTATTTACGAACGACCCATTATTCATTCTAATCCATGCAAAATCCAAAAAAAGAAAAAAATACGACTCTCATATATTTCTGCCATCTTTGATAAATAAGGCGCAAATAAGATTTAAAAATTAATCATTTTAGAACAACGCAATTACAGAGGAGATTCACGTTGTATGCTATTGAACTCTACTGCACACAGATCCATCCGATATACATGTTAAATATGTTTAAAATACAGAATGCAGTGATAGTCTGATGGTAGCGATCAGTTGTGCGAGAAGAAGAAGAAACGAACACACGAAGCTCATAGTATGTACATAAAATAGAAGCTCCTGTTATCCCGGTCTCGTCTTGATGGATTGGCTGTGGAATTACGTTGGAAGGTGGTGTTCAGAGGTGTACATAGTATTATACAATACTAACACGAGAGTACGTTCAAACACTTACGAGCACATTCGTCGAACACACGCAGAAAATCGTCGGTGTTAGTTGAGCTGACGGAAAGCGCAACCGGATGGTGTAGATTTCAGAATTATACACAAACATCAACCGCTAACGGACTCGATGTGCAAGTTCTTATTGTTGATGCTTGTTTGTGATGTTGCATTTATGTTTTGTATTTGGTTTTGGTTTAACAGACATTATTACATACTACATGTATAGCTGAAATGTCAAGATTTACCCCGGTCTCGAGATGCGCTGAAATATTACCGTATTTACAGAAGAAGAGAATTTTGATGCTGTCTTAAAAACTCATTGTACGTGTGCTTTTTTTTATTCGGTGAACATAAATAAAATATAATCGTATTAAAATTTGATAAGACGTCTTTATGTTTATGTAAAAAAGAACAGCTTTACATCTACAAATATAAATAACTTTGGAATATTTTTAGCTTAATATTCATTTAATTTTAAATTAACACACACACACATTTATATATATATATATATATATATAAAATTCAATTAAAAAATTAATTAAATTCGCTAATTAAAATTCATTCATAATTTATACTCATCTTCATAAATTAATATATTTTTATTACACGATATTTATTTATTTATAAATTTCATTCATTTAATTTACATTTAATACATGCATTTTCTCAAATTTATACACAAGTTTGGTTTATTCGAAACTTACAATGTGATTTTTATAGATCGGAATAAGAGAAAAAATTAAATTAAATTTTCAAATTGAATTCATTAATTAACAATACTATACAAATATAATTATCCATGAATAAAATTTCGTTTCTGAATTTGTCGACTTTTTATTACATTATAATATTTAATTAGTTCGATTATTATTTGGGTTTAAAATTAATTAAACTGTTTATAAATAACAGCTTTTTCTTACATCAGGTTACTCGAATTTTTTAAAATATTTTTATATTGTATATTTCAAAAATTATTATATTTTTTTCAAAAAAAATAAAACTAATAACTTTTTTAAAATGTTCAAATTATTCAAGTGTTTCATCTTAATGTTACCAATTTATATTTTTTGAGTTTAAAATTCATTAAATCATTTATAAATAATAAGTCTTTCTTAGATGAGTTTTCTCGAATTTTTTTAAACAATTTCGTATGATCCACTTAGAAAATTATAATATTTTAAAAAAATTAATTAAAAAATAAAACAAGTAGGTATTTTAAAATGTTTTTGAAAATAATGTCCATTTGTATTATTTGAATTTAAAATTAATTAAACTATTTATAAATAATAACTCGAAGTTTTTAAAATAATTTTATTGTTTACTTATCAAATTATTATATTTTTTAAAAAAATAAATAAAAGTAATTTCAAAATAGAACAAATTGTTATTTTAATCATACATTTTTATTTTTTTTCTAAATAGTACCCATTTATATTATTTGTGTTTAAAATAAATTAAATTATTTACAAATCATAATTCTTTCTTAGATGAGTTTTCTAGAATTTTTTTAAATAATTTCGTATTGTATGCTTATATAATTATATTTTTCCAAAAAAGTAAAAATGAACATAAAAGTAGCAAGTATTTTAAATTTCGTACATTATTTAAGGGTTTTTTTTCTAAATAATGAGAATTTTTATAAATTGGGGTTAAAATTAATTAAATTATTTACAAATAATAACTTTTTCTTAACTGATTTTTTTAAATTTTTGTAAATAATTTCATATTGTGTACTTATACAGTTATTATATTTTTAAAAAATATTAAAAATAAATACAAAACAAAACAAATAAACATTTTTTGTTGCAAACTTTATTTAAACGTTTTATCTAAATAATGCCTAATCATATTATTTGGATTTAAAATTAAGTTATTTACAAATAATAATTTTTTCTTACATAAGTTTTTCAGTTTTTTTTTGTATAATTATATAATTATATTTTTTGACAAATTAAAAGTAAACACAAAACAAATAAGAATTTTAAATTGCATACATTATTTAAATAGTTTACCTAACACATTTACATTCATTTTAAAAAAACTTTCTTAGGTATAGTAAATAATCAATAATGTTAATGAAATATTTTTCGAGTAAGTGAATTATAACAAAAACTTTCTTTCGTACATATTAAGCAAATGTTCATATTTTAATTTTTTAAATAATTATTATAGTTCATTGATTTCATTGTGTATCCTTTTTGATTACATTTTAAGCTGAATAAGCTGTTAGTATATATTTTTATGTTTTCAAATATATTACTTTTAATTTTTTTATTTCTGTATATGAGATATTTTTATGTAAGTATATTATATTGTCAATAACATAATTGACTTACTACCCTAATATCAGATGAAATTACAAAATTGTTAAATATTTATTTATTATTCACTTTATTTGTTTATGAACTGATATGAATTTTGATGAATATGTCATTTTTAGAAAATTGTTAGGCCACCCTATATATATATATATATATATATATATATATATATATATATATATATATAGTATATTTAATATGAATATAATATATAGTATTTTAATAATATATCTATATATTTCTATTAATATTTATTTTTATTGTTCAAAATATTTTAAAATTTTCATATAAAAATTATACTATCTCTAACTCTCTCTCTCTCTCTCTTTATATATATATATATATATATATATATAGATGTATATATATATTGATATTGATATAATATCTTTATTTATTTGAAATTCTAAAAAAAAAAATCTTGAACCGCTCTATGTGTCTAAACAATAAATTTTCTATATGACTCTATAACATAATTTTGTTCTATAATAAATTGTTTTTTCTTTAAAAAGCACTACGTACATACGTACAATACATAGCTTTCAATAAAATAGAAATGCAGACGTGCACATTATTGTTTATTTACAGCATGTCCATAAAAGCATGAAATGCAGTATAGTGCGTCACCCTTCATTCGTCGAAATTTTCTGTTTCTAAAGGACTCTGTTTTCCCGACGCGTTCCACTTCCAAGCAGGATTCGCCGTTTGGATTTAAGAACCACTTACCCGTAATGTGTGTTTTATATTACGGGTCATACTAATAAATCCTCGAGGGTACATAAGAATATTTCTGACGTTGTGTATATCTTATGGGTGAAATGTTTTTGGGGTTTTGAATTTGTGATATAAGTATCTTCATATAAATTGGAAACACATATACATATCTACTGATTTTGATAGAATATATCGTGAACTATAAATCATGAATACCTCCGACGATACTGATTTTTATGACGAATACGGAAATGGTTTTATGTTTTCTGAAGATATCCGAGTAAAACATAACGAAGGCGTAAATAAAACTTTATTCATTTTACTAATTTTTTTACAATAACGACTTTATCAACGATATACTCGTATACAAATGTATATATTTTTTGGTATGCGTGGCACGAATAAGTTCTATCTACATATTTATTGCCTTGGAAGATCGTCTCGTTTTTATTCGTCTTAAATTACTTTTATCGATATATCAATAATTTCATTTTTAACTACACATAAATTATTACATACGAGAAATTTTTCACGATGAAAATCCATTTGATAGCTCCGTATTAATAATTAATCTTATCGTTACATTGAATTATTTATAATAGATTTTTTTTAAAAAAAATGCAAATAATATTTTTTCTTTAATTAAATATAAATTAATGTAAAAAATATATTTAATACATTTTACTATAAAACAGTCGACAAGTATTTAAAGTTTTTAAAATATCTTTGAAAATTAAAGTATCATTACCTATCAACTTTTAATCGGAAATATCGGTGAGAAATAACAAGTTGTTCGTTATTCAATATAAAGAATTGAATATATAAACTTTTACTGCAGAAAAATCTTGAAGTGCATAAGTTCTGAATAAAATGATAAAGTTTGTCGTCTTATTCAGTAGACAATATTGCAGTAAACTCATTTTATTGCTCTTTACGTAGTCAGTATTTAAATTTAATACTTTATGATAAATTTACTGAATTATATTTTTTTATAATCAACTTTACAATAAAATGTTTAAAACATTATATGAATTATTTAACAGAGAATTTACTTAGCACCGTGATGATGATGATGATAACATTGTCACCAAAATGCACATCAGCTTATAAAAAAAACAATGAACAATAAATAATTTCTGAATTATTTTTTAATATCTTATAATGTTTGGATGATAGTTTATTAATGTAAAAGAGAATCCGTTACAATTATAAAACAAATAATAGCATAAATAATAATTTTTCTATTAAAATATATTTTTAAACATATTTTATTTCACTTCCATAACTATTTATTTTACATCAACTTTTTGTATCAATTTTTAATTAAAATTGCTAAAAGTCTAATATTTTTTAATAATTATGCTGCTATTAGTAAGTACTAATGAAATTAATACATCATAATTTGGTTATATTCCTGTTTATAAATGAATCACCTAAAATATCAAAAAAATTCCTGAATACAAATTGTATAAATCGTTTTTTATCATATATATCAATGAGACTGAAGAATTTAGAGATTCATTTACTTGCTTACTATCACTTATTATCCTTTAATCTCATTTAGATCACTCTATATATTGTTCACTTTAATTGCCTATACGAATTTTAATAACAATGCCATTACTTGAACAAAAAAATTGAAAAAATAACGTTTTTACATGTTTTTTTCTTGTATCGAGTACAAATTTTAATTGATTTTCTATCAAATTATTTCAACAATTTCATTTGACAAACTCAACTTTTAAGATTTTACTTGTCTCAATGTTAACAATTATTAAGAAAATATTATTTTAATGAAATTACAAAATATTAATTAGGAAAATATAATAATACAATTAGATATACATTTAATATCCTTTAATCTCATTTGGGCCACCTATATATTGTTCATATTTTTTTACTATATACATTTTAATAAAAATGTTATTATTTGAACAGAAATGCAGAAAATCTTAAAAAAATAAGAATTCTACATCTTCATTTCCAGTTAAATCATTTCAACATTTTTACATAAAATAATCATTTGACAATATTTAATTTTAAAATTTTACATATCTCTATGTTAACAATTATTAAGAGAATATTATTTTCATATAAGTAGAAAAATAAATTAAAAAAGATAATAATAAAAAATAAACCAAATGAGACCGAATGGTTTGGACACACATTTAGTTGTTTATTATCATTTACTATAATTTAAACCACCCTTTATATTTTTCATTTTATTTGACTATACCATTTTTAAACGAAATGTCATTATTCGAACAAAAATGTAGAAACTCTGAAAGAACAAACGTTTATATATGTTTTATTTGTATATAATGTATATTTCAATCAATTTTCTACCCAGTCATATTATTATTTTCAAATGAATTAATTATTTGATTATCTTTACTATTAAGATTTTACATGTCTTAATATTAACAATTATTAAATGAATATTATTTTCATAAAAGTCCAGAAAAGTAAATTCAAAAAAAATAATATAAAATGGCAAAAATGAGATTGAAGAACAATAAAGAATTCTAAATAATGTTAAGCAATTAAATTTGTCAAAATCCTCAAGTCTCATTTAGGCTATCCTATACATTAATCGATATATTTTATGTTGTCTTGAAATGAGAAATGAGTTATTTTTAGTTTATATATATATATATATATATATATATATTGGTATGTGTGTGTGTACGTATGTATGATCGTATATTATTTTAGCGTGTCTTAAAGTTTTTAGTGATCACGTTCCTTTAGTAAAATTCTTAATATTAATTCAGAGAAAGTCCTATGTTCCGTATAGGTATCATCCCATCAATTCCCTAAAATATCCCAACCTTCGAGGCAATAAAAACACAACGACAACAAATTGATTTGACTCGTATATACTGTGTATTTTATTTATCTTTTCGGATAGAAATCCGTCCGCCGCGTCTGTTACTGTAACACTTTAAGCTCAGGTTGGATGCTATGCTGTACCACACGCACCAACCAGAGATTGGCTCAAAGGCTTCTCGAAAGACAAGCTCCGTATCTCGTTGTATCTACCGGCTTACAGGGATCTGAAGCCAGGGCAACATACACCACGGATATACCGCTACTACTAGTGTCGTACCGGGCGTAGACTTTTCCACTACATATACATTCACTTTCTGATATAGAGGGAGTTCAGGCTGGTGACGGTCTGGGTTTAGATCTGCCGTGTGAAATAATACTCGTAAAGTTTCCGATGTAGATAGCAGAAACGAGTCTATTCTTTTTTCCGATAATATAGAAGAGCGTTGTGGTTAACTGCTGTGATGAAATCGATGCAGTAGAACTATTTTTTCCTATCGATCGGTTTGTTCGAAACGAAATTTAATGTTATTAAAATCATCCTGTGCGTTTCATACATTCGTATATAAATATATCTATACAAAATGCGTTGCAAATTTTAATGTCATTAAAATCTAATTACTTTAATTACACACGCATTTACGTTAACTGTACACATTGAATGCACCCTTGGAACATTTCAATATATTTAAACCATATTAAATTATATAATAAAAATATTAATTCAATACTCAACTATAAAACAGTATCAAATTTTGTATATAAACTTAAAAAGCTTCATAATAAATATTTGATTTATACGGAATTAAATTCTCAATAATTGTATCAGGTCGTGTAATATGAAATGTCAGATAATTCAAAAAGAAATAAAAATTGATTTTTTAATTGTCGAACTTTTTAATTTTACCATATTCTTGAGATGGTTATCGATGGTTTTATAACACAAACCAAAACCAAATTCTTTTGCTAGGGAAGACAATGTTCAAGAGGGATCAGCTTCCACCAGGAAAAACGTCATCATCAACAAAGACAGGTGTTTTTCCGCGAGGCTTATTCTTTAAGTCCTTTTCTTCACAATGGAATTTTTCGAACCACCTCTATACGGTTCGTTCATTAACGGTACCATCAGCATGTGTCGCGCTATTACCCAATTTGAACTTGTAGGAAAAAAATAACCCTTAATTCCTTGGTCGACACCATTATACAAAATTTCTGCAAAAAATTCACTTATCCAAAAATTTTTTTAAAAAAAACGGTAACTTACTGAGAACTGTATGAACTTTAAATGAGGATAATAAATCTTATAACTTTTAAACATAAAACTAATCACTTGAACGATTAACTTGTGACTGATAATAAATCTGGCATTTCATATTACATAACCTAATATAATATAACCACTTTTCAAATACGATAAACGAAAAAGTATCTGTAATTTTAAAACATACTCTAATCAATTTATTTACTGATTTTTTTCTTTCATTTTTATAAACTAGTAATTTTATTTAACTGTTTAACATTAGATATACCAACCGGTCAAAATTACTAGTTTCAAAATTGCTCTAAGAAAAATGAAAAATAAATTAAAGGGGCTACTATTACTACCATTTATTATATCATGTAATTTCAATATTCAAGTAAAAAATATATTTTTTTATTATTAGAAGCACTTTTTTATTACTGTTTGCACTAATTGATAAAAGTTACAATTTTTTCAGCTAAATTCCAACCACTCAAAATGACCGATTGGTAGAGATAGATTTATATCAATTCTTGGTATATCTAGTGTTGATTAAAAAGCTGGATTATAAAACATCATTCCACGTTAATAAAAAAAATCTTTTAATTTTAAAAATTATATTCTTGTAGTTTATAGCTGTGAAACTTCGATACGAAAACTTGTCAATTATTATTTTGTGTACTAAAATGTATTTCATTTTGCGTTCGTTTTGTCAAGAATCGCGTTGTATGTCAATCGAGAGTTTTTGCCAATAGAAAATCTTTCGCGTGACATATTGATGGAATAGATTTTAAGACGATGGAATGAGTAATAACATCGTACAGACGTAAAATATAAATGTATATTTATATATTGTGGCTCGAGATGTTTGTTCTTAACATATTGATATTTTTAATATCGAATTTCACATAAAACTCTATCAATGTTATGAATTTAAAGTTGTTTGTATATTGATAAAAAAATAATTATTTTTTTATTTGATTTTAAATTGGTTCTCAGTGAAATATTACGACAGAAATAAAACATACGTATGAATATAATTTATATGTATATATATTTTAAAAATGATTCAACAAATTGTCAGTCTATTTTTGTATAGCTGCATAAAATTTATACGGTATCGAGTTTGAATCTCATAGAGTTTCTTTCAGTACTTAAAGTGAATAATGTATGTGCGTGCGAATGTATCTTTATGGATTTTTTGATTCTTTATCGATGAATATAAAAATTGACACGATATTCAATAACGTGTATATAAAATTTAAATTTACCTACACGTTTTTTACAAAATATATTTCGCCGCTATTCTAAAAGATAATAACATTGTTCGATGAAAAACTTCATAAAAACATAGCAGAAAATGTACGAAAAATGGCTGTTTATATAATATTGAACCACTCTCGCTCATAACCTTTTTTTGATAAAACCAGATCACATGGCGAAATGAAATATTTCCAGTCGGAAAATATTTTATTCATTCTGGAGCACAGCGTAAAACGTTCTTCGTGCGATAAAAGTGACACAAATATGAAGAATCTCCTTACATTTGACTTATTTCGCGTGACACGGAGTTTATAAAAGCAACCGTATGGTTCTCTTTTGATCTGTATCTCCGTTCGGCTTTTCACTTACACCTGGCTATGATAGGTCTCAAACTACGGACAACTCGTAAAGATGCCACCGCGTGGCAGGGTGCGAGAATAATTTTAATGATGCACTGCATATATAAATTTAGAATTTTGTGATTTACGAACGGTGAATGATACATCCATACATATATACTTAGATGCATATACATATACACGAGCACGCATATACATGTCGTGTCATATAATTGATGGCACATGTTAAATTTGAACTCAAGGAAATTAAATCAAGATATATGGATGTATTTGTAACGCGCAACGTGACTACTAATGGCATATCTATCTACGTCATATACAAACCCTTATATGTATTTTACTTATAAGCGACTACAAAGACGTAATTGTAAATGTTCTCGCTAAGTATTTAATCATTTGCGACTTACAACACATTTAATAAAATATAAATTGAAGATATGTAAACAAATTAATAATACATTCGTACATTACAAACATATATATATATATTTATATATATATATATATATATATATATATATATATGATTAAAAAACATTTGTTATCATTAAAATATAGGGTCATCCAAATATGACGCCTGGATTTGTGTTTTATTAAAAAAAACATGTGCATAGTTTCTTTTCAATAAAACACAAATCTAGGCGTCACATTTGGATTATCCTATATAATTTTTTTTTATTACAATGAGAAATAACATTATTGTTTGTTTTGTAACTGTGATGGATTTACTTTAACATAAATAAATTTTTATTCCCAACACCGCAATGGTTATTTTCTATTTTTTTAAACGAAAAGGCTCTGACGATGATGGCATTGTCATCGAAATGCGCATCAGCCGATATAATTATGAACAATACGTGATTATTTGACATTTTATAACCTGGGACAAAAATTGATTTGTGTTAAAGAGAAATAACTTAGTATTGTTTTTAGTTTAAAAAATGCAAAAAATAATATCTTTAATTGTGCAAACGTAATAATTACTTGAATTATATTAAGTACATAATTGTTTTGATATTTTGATTTATTCGATTTTCACTATAAAATTTTATAAACATTTCTTCTTCAGTTTTGAATTAATGCAAATTTCATTACCTAACTTGGATGACCCTATATTTTACTATTAAGAACCAAATTAAATATTATTATTTAATATTCTTATTGCTAACATATAGTAACTTATTTAAAAAAAATCATTCTAAAAGTAAAATAATAACGCAAGAAATATTGTAATCTTCATTTATTCTCTTTTACACGTTTTCAATATTTTTTTTTTAATTATAAGAATTAAAAACTATCACACTTCCTATTCTTCTAGGCATAATCTCAAGTAAATTTGGGATATTTTTAGTCCATTTATATTTTACTCAAAAATTCATTTGAGTTTTTAAGTGATTCTTCTTATTAGCACAACTGCTTTTTTAGAATACCCCATAAATTTTCGATTATATTTAAATCTGAGTTCTGAGAAAAGCATTTTATACGTTGAAGTTTTTTTCCTTGAATCAGCTTGTCATTATTTTCGTAGTATGTTTGTAGTTGCTGTCATGTTGAAAAATTATTTGATCGATTGGATAAACACATTTGTCAACAGTCAGGCAAGTAGGTCTACGGAATATCAATATAATTTTCTTTATTTATTATCCCACTATTTTTCAACAATATACCTACATGACACCATGTAAAATACCCTTCACACACACACATATACCATTCCATGTTTTCTAATTTCTTTTATTTGATGTCTTTGAGTGTTTTTTTATGAAGAAAAAGGCTTACTTTGGTCTCATCAGACCAAATAATTCGTTTCCAGTCCATTGTTTCTGTTTCTTACAAAATTTAAATCAAACTTTTCTGTTTTTCTATGGTATGACTGGATTTTTCTTTTACTGCGGACACTAAATTAATTCTCCTCAATTTTCTTTTGGCGGTCCATTCGCTAACGTTTTCATGCAAAACCTTGGTAGATTGTTTGGATCTTTTGGCCTTTTAGTTTTTATTAATAACCCCATCGAACGAACTATAATAACTGTCTGAAAAAACACTTCCTGCATTTATTTTCAGAAATAATTCTTCAGAAATATTCTTTTCTTACTGAAAGAAAAGTTCTATAACACACATTACTATCACATCAATTATTCTTGGAGAATATTCCTGATTACTCAAAGAAAAGATGTTGTTTTCTAAATCAATTAAAATTTTCTTCACTTTTCTTTTTTCGACCTAACTGTTAAGAAAACACTTTAGTCATCTTTGATGTATCTGACGAAAAATATAATAACATTTCTAAATTATCGAATATTCACTAAAAAAGTAACCAATAATGAAATGTGTAAAAGGTAGATAAATAAAAATCAAAATATGTGTTGCGATATACATTTTATTTTTAGAATATTTTTTTATTCTCTAATATAAGAATATGAGATAATAATAATTAATTTTGTTCCTAATATAAAATAATTTAGTTTTAACGAAAATTTTTAAATCATGTATCCAATTTGACTCGCCGCAAATATATATATATATATATATATATATATATATATATATATATAAACACATGTACAATGTGTTTAATGTATGTGTATATGTAATGATTAGAAAGCATTCTGTTAACTAAAAATGCATTAAAATAATTAAATTTTCCCATGGTCAAAATTATTTAAAACAATATGATACCATTTGATAGATTACTTTTGATCCATTGGGGCTTAATAATTTTTGTTTACATGTTGTAAACAGGCCGTTTGATATTTTTTTCAACACACAGTACACTTTTTATATTAGACTTGAACATACATCATTTCAATTTTAAAAGCGTCATTATTTTGTATTAATATCACAGTATAATATTTCAATGAAAATTTGTCTTGGCAAATTTAATTTATATCATATTTATAATTTATGTAAAAATCTACAAAGTTGTATACTACTTTACGCACAAAAAAGTGATGAAATAAATTTTATTGTGCGACGTTGGAAAATAAACTTGAAATTTACATTTTTTCGTTAGTATAGTACGATATTTATTACCAATTCTCATTTTTGTTCAAAATTTAATTACTTATTTCCTAGATGTTCAGTTGAAAAAACACACTTACTGTGTAATAAATTATATTTTTATTCATATTTACATAATTTCATTTTGAAATTAATTAATTTATTTTTCAAATAATATTTAAAAAATACTCTTCTCTCCTTACACTATTCAATAATATAACAATGTTAAAATACAAATAAATGTTAAAAAAGAAGATATCACAATTTTATACTTTAATAATAAAAATTACAATATCAAATATATTTCAAGGTGATTCAAATAAAACTGAAGGATTTAGACATATATTTACTTATTTAAAATCGTTTACTATTCTTTATCATCCTTCAATTTCACCTAAACAACGTTATATTAATATTTTCTTAAATCCAGAATTAATCAAAAATTAGTCTGAAACGTAAGTCAAGTACTTGTTATTTTATTTAAATGTATTTTATTTATCCTTGCGTCAATATTTTTATTTCAAAAATTTTAGATTTTTACTATCTGTAATAAAAAAAATAACTAGAAAAAGTAGAAAAATATATATTTTACATTTTTTGAGATATTCTAAAACTAATAAAAAATATATATATTAAAAAAAACTAGTCATATAAGTCATATTGAAATAATATAAAAAAAATGATTTTTATTTAAAGTTTGTTTGTATTGATGTAAATAAAATAAAAAAAATCCTATCTCAAAATCATTAGAATATAAAATTAAATAAATGTGTCAAATAATTATTCCAGAATTATAAAAAGATGAAATTGAAAAAAATGGAGATTGAATGATAATAGATAGGTATGGATAGGAAAGAATAATCTTGGGAAAATATTTAAGAGAACTTAATTATACTCTCTACTCATTATTTCTCCTAATAATGGATCAATATAGGATTCTATGATTTATATATATTTATATACATATAATATCTTAATTATGCTCTTAAAATAAGTGATTGTGCTTAAATAAAATTCATAATTACAAATAATATTAATAATGTATTTAAAAAGGCGAAATAAGTATGTGTGTATATAAGAGTAATAATAACATAATATGCCTTCTTATGTTGAATGTGTGGTGACAAGGGTTGCAATTTTAAAACGATCTTTACTTAATGAAATATTAATCGTATTTAATTCTTTTAAAAAATCTTCATTGAGAAAGGTCGTTTGAAAATATAAGACTGGAGACAAATCCATGCTCAAACACCTTTAGAAAATAATGAACTTTCACCATCTTATTTTTTATATTTAATTAAATTTTTACTACATAATCATTTTTCAAAAAAAGAACATTTTTTGATTTAAATCCTTAATCGACCATCCCAAAACCATCGTATATGTGTTTTATTTAAATACAATTATTCAATATTTAAATATTATTGAATAAAATGATAGCTGGGTATATTTAAAAAATAGATGTGAAATTCATAAATTTATCAAATAAATATACACACACCCACACATTATATATATATATATATATATATATATATAATTTGAATTTATAAATAAGTATACTAAATTTCACTGATTATGTGGATAACCAGTAATACCTTCGCATCTCTAATTTTCGTGTATTTTACGTAAAATTTCCTTTTTGGATGCTTATGGATATTGTTAATGTATCGAGTTAACAATAAAGCCTAATGGAAGAGTAATTGAAACAGAGAAAAGCATCTAACATCTAAAGTTTATTCACATGAAGCCACCGGCAAATATACAAGCGGAAATATTGTGTTATCGTTTATGTTTGTCTCCAGCATTGCGGGGAACCGCGCTGCGACTTGCGGATTCAACTCTTGAGGGTACCTCCTCGTTCATGTCTTGTTGACAAAGAACATGATAAACTGTTGTGACGTCGCTACTATGTATCATATTTTCCAAGTAATCTCTTCGGTTTTCTAGTTTAACGTTGAATATGTTTAAAGTTAAACCGACGTTTCATTTCTTGTTGAAGTGAAGATCATGGGACTATATTTTTACTTGCGTGGAAAATAAAAATGACATTTTTATACATGAGGCTTAGCATTTACGAATGATGGAAAAATCGCCGAATGATGAAAATAGAACTGTCCGCCGACGACTATATCTGTTTGTTAGCGTATTATTTTTCAATCAATCAAACTATTTTTCTCATTTCGAAATATTTCTTTTTGTTATTATTGATTTGTTTCTCTATTATTTTTTAATGAAAACATTTCTTTTTTATATGTAAACATATACATTTATATTTATATATATATATATATATATATATATATATATATATTATTTGGCACACAGTTTCTGTTATTGTATTTTAACAAAAATATATTCTTTATTTAAATCTAAATGAATCTACAAATATAATCGTTGAATAAAATATCACATATATTCAGCACATATACACACACACTTATATATATATATATATATATATATATATATATGTATGTATGTATGTATGTATATAGAATAGCCCAAGTAAGATTAAAATATCATTTGAGCTAGCCTATACATAAGATATAACATTTTTTTTTCATTACAATAATAAATAACATATTATTGTTTTCAGTTTAAAAAATACAAAAAATAATATTTTTAATTATGCAAATGTATAATTATTTAAATATTATTAAATATATAATTGTTTTGGTATTTTGATTTATTCAATTTTTACTATAAAATTGTATAAAATGTCTTCTTTAGTTTTGTATTAATTTAAATTTCATTAAATATAAAGTCATTTTTTAAATGGTGATATAAAATTCGAAATAAATATTAGTGAAAATAATAAATGATTAGTGAATATTTTCACTAATCATTTATCATCAATAATAAATGATTAGTAAATATTTTCATAAAAATTATAATCATTGAATTTGGGTTTCATTTGTGTAAAAAATAAATTGAATTCTTTAATAATTATGATAATTACAAAAAAAAATTCATTTAATTTTTATCATAAAAAAATTATGAAATTTACATCTGTTTTGTAAATACATAAACATTCATGATTACAAATAAATGTATTAGAAAAGTAAGAACTTTTACTCTATATGAATTTGTAAGATGCTTTTTAAAATGAGAAATTTGTAAATTAAATAGAATTTTCCATCTTAGATATATATAAATACATTCCATTTGTACTAATAATATTAGTAAATAATACATCTAAAAGAAATTTTACTGAATACTTATAATATTAACCCACATATACCATTAATTAATAAATACATACTCCATCAGTTTTTATAAGTTATTTGATTTATGAAGAAAATTTTAAAAAAATAACAAGTATATATGAGATCTATTAGCTATAAATGTTTTGAAAATTAAGATTTACACTTTTCATATTTGTCAATTTTTATCGTAACAAAAAGTAGACATTGCAAAACAAATAAATATTACTGATATGGAAGATTCTATAAACATGTGTAGAATTTAAAACTTTTTCTTCTCACGTACTTTTATTTGATATATCAACAAATTAAATGTAACAATAAAATGAATTTTCTAAAATATTGTTGGTTCATCCAAATGTTATGTCTAGATTTGTGTTTTATTAAAAAGAAATTATACACATGTTTCCCTATACACATTTTTTTAATAAAACATAAATCTAGGCGTTACATTTGGATGATCCTATATAATTCAAATTAAATGCGTAAATATAATTGAAATATATAAATTTTAGTTCACATAAATTTAAAATCAAATAAACCTACTGCACATAACAAAAGAAATATATATTAATATACATTTTATATATTAATAGATCAATCAACTTTGATACAATAAATCATTGTAAACAAATCAAATATTAAAAATCTCATTCTCGTCATGCAAAATAATCTAAAGGTTTCATTATTTCCCTTTCAGATTTACCAGAAGGAGCACCGAAATTAACAATGGAGAAACAACGATACAGTATTGGTGAAACTTTGAGAGGAAACTGTTCATCGCCGCCCGCACATCCACCAGCTAATTTAACATGGATTGTGAATGGAAAAGAAGTAAGTTTTTTTTTAATAAATGTATTTTCGTCTCGAAATACGTAATTCATATAATTCGATACAGTTTTATCCATCTCTGAATACACGTAAGCGGGTAATAATATAATCGAAAATATACCACAAAATATATTTTCGTTTCTGTCTTGTTTCTCGTATCGACCAATACTAATACGCTAGTATATAAACTCCCAACTACTTTTGTACATAGCTTATATCTAATATAATATTTGTGCTTTTGAACATCATTCTATATATATGTAATAGAAAATTGTTAAGGAAATATCTGAATCGATTATATTTATTTTTAGATAAAATATTTACTGAAAATTTTATTTCTAAATACAAAAAGTCTTGCATACGCTGGATTTTTTTTAAATTCTATAATATTGAATTTAAAATATTATTTATCGTTTTCATATCTATAATGTTTTTTAAAACATAATTTTTTGAAATAATATTATATAGGATGACCTAAATGAGATTGAAGGATAGTAAATAATAGTAAGGAAGTAAATGTATGTCTAAACCCTTCAGTATCATTTAGGCCACTATATATATATATATATAGGGTTTTTCAATAAAAATAACAGAACTTTGACAGCTGGTGACAGCCATGTTTGAACTTTTTTAAAGCTCATTTTGACATTTAAACTCAGTATAGTTTGTCAAATTATCATGGAACGTTTAACACTTCAACAACACTTACAAATTGTAGAAACTTCAGTAGACTTATTGAATCAAAAGTTTAATGAATTCATTATTTTATAAAATAAATAACTAATTAATTAAACACTTTTTATTTTCTTTCGATTTAAACTTCTGAAGCGCTATTGGAAAACTCTTCATAAACATTAAAATAGTATATATTCAATATAATGAAGTACACTTTAAAACGAACTTTAATTTTTTAAATAAACAATTTAGATAGAGAATTTAAATTATAAAATTCGTATTTAAACAGAAAAATCTCATGTGGTTATGTGTACTTATTTTCACAAACATATATTGACATGTTAATAAATAAGTTATATATCTTAAACAGTTTAAATTACTTGGAAATTTTTTTGATAGAAAATACATTTAATATCAGTACATCCACATATAAGTGCTAAAAGTATCTCATTTATAAAATATTTAAAGAAAATATGATCAGATTTGTTATTTATGAAAAATATTTATAAATCCAAAAAAGGTTTTTGACATTAATATAAATTTTAGATTTTTTTTACAAAATCTATAGTTACTGCAATCATATATTATCTATAAATATTAAGAAAAAAACTATTTTTCAATTTATATCTCTACATAGTCATAGATGAGGGTCTCTTCTAAAACTTTCCACTTCGAACGATGCAAAGCCTTTCTCTTTCATTCCACTCCAACAAACTTTCTCATGTCTTTGTTTCATATATCCATGGGTATATATATATATATATTATATATATATATATATATATATATATGTTAGTGTGTGTGTATGAATATGTATATATAAATAAATTATGGAGTTATAAAGTAAAATTTAGAAATCAAATAATATTAAAAATATACTAATGAAAATGGATTAAAAAATCTTGTCATTAACTAATGGCTACCCTAAGTATATAGTTAGAGAAAAACTAGAAAATATATTTAACTTGGAATATTTTTTTATTAATCAAATGAAAAAATATTTTACGTTATGTATTTTGAATAATATAAACATATTTAATATGAATAAATAATAAGATATTGAATATATGATTTTTTTAATATTTCTTGCATTGAAATTTAAAAATAATATCTCATTATTATATTCAAATTTGTTTAAAATTTCAAATCAACTTCTGATTTTTTCCATTTACATTTTCAAATAATAATAAAATATCAATTACGAATATTCTTTCTTGAAAAAGAACTTATTTAATAAATATTTATATCTATTCATTTATTTTTTAATTAAATACTGATATCTTTTATTCTTCTATTTAAAATAATTTGTACGTGAATGTTGCAACAAAATAATTCATTATTAGCTTTTTTATAAAGGTGAACTTTTTAAATTAACTTCAAACCTGAAGCGTTATGCAACAAATTCATTTTGACATAAAGTTTTTCCTCCCTTTTTTCATTTAATTAGAACAAAACTTTCATCGTATTTTATTTTAAAATACTTTTAATTCAACTGCATTCTTCACATTCATTCTTTCATTGCGAATCATCGTTTTTACTTGAAATTTATGAAAGTTTTAGATAATATTTTATAATTTATAATTTATATATATATATATATATATATATATGTTTGTATGTATGTATTATGAAAATAACTGCGTATAAATATATTCACTGATATTTTATGTACACGTATATTAATGTACATATATATTTGAAGATGTACTTATACAAGTGTATATTGGTGGCAACCAACTTTTCGAAATAATTTACGATCCATTTGAACTGAAAACACTTCATCGCAATGTCTAGTGACTGAGTATGTTCTTTTTCGATACGAACACCCGCCCGTTACATAATGAATATTCAATTTATCGTACACATGTGTAACTTTTTTTTGTCTCTTGTATATCTATAAATCTATGACAGCATGTTGTCTATACAGTAGTGGTTTGCTGTTGACACATACAGAGTATGTCAACACTTGATACACACACAACATACTCACAAACTCATCTCTACATATCAATCCATATACGCATACACATATACAATTATGAGGAACCCATTCGATGAATATAAATATACAGTCGAGTTAGGGTTGTTGACGTCAAGCCATATCCATTTACATAATCAGACTGTATTGATTTATGGATACCTGTCGAATGACAATGTATGGAAATAGTTCCATGTCCTCATCGACGGTGCCAGAAATCCGTGACACAATTCGTTGTCAACAAGTACTAAATTTGTTCATTCATATGCAATATTATATACATATATATATATATATATATATATATATATATATATATATATATATATTTATAATTTTAATATTGACCTCTATATGTTTCAATTTGCACTAATGTGCCCATAATTATACGTTTATTCATATTTTACAGGAACGTATTATCATATCATCATCGATCTAATTTAGTTTAATCAAGTGTCAACATTATTTAATTGAATATAAATTATATTGCCGTATATTTATTAATTAGTTGCATGTATAAACATGGTTTTATATTGTATGATACAGCATTGATTACTTAATTTTTATAAACTGTTGATAAAACACGATGATAAAATCTTTTAATAAATTACAAAAATCACAGTATATTTATTTGTATTTAAATACAATTCAACACAAATTAATCACTCGACATTAACATTATAATTTTTTTAATAATATTCAATAATTACTCATTGTTCAGATTTTATAATACAATGTTTTAATGATAATAACATGGCCTTTAAATGCGTTTCAATTAATAAATGGAATGGATAATAAGTGACTATTAAACATTTATAAAATCTTGTAATTTTAAGATGAAATTTATTTATGTTAAACTGAATATTCCACAATAGCAAAATAAATAATAAATTCAATTTCTTTACAAATCATAATTTTTAGATTTTTTAAAATTATTAAAAAAAAATGTATATAAATTACTATTTGTAAATAATTTTTGATACAAAAATGACAATTTAAAAAATACTACTTTCCTAGTACTGAAATATACTTTTTAATTTTTATATAAATTATTACACATAAATACAATCTATCCCAAAAGTATCCGAACTTTTATTAATTTTTTTTAATATTTATGATTCTTATTATTAATTATTCAAAATATTTTTTTTAAAAAAATGCAGTATTTGCAATGACTGTAATTATTGATATGATTAAATCATATCAATAATTGCAATGGTATAAATCCAAGTGTTTTTTAGATTAAATATTTTTTTTTAGTTTTAAGTATTGAAAGCATCCCAAGTATTGAAATAGTCCCAAATTTTAAATCAGTCGAATAAAATAGATGACTAAGTATTACTACACATTTTGATATTAAAAAATTGTATTCAATGATAGATCTATACAGAATAAATAACATTGAAATATTTTTTTGTTGAAAATCTTTAATCAAAATGCAATTCACTAATACCAGTGATACCTTTAATTAATCTTATAGACATACAACGACTATTTTCAATCAATTCACACACTTTTTACAATTTATTCTTTTTGACCATATGTAGAATTATAAATTGTAAAAAAATCTGACGATTATTGTGATAAACAAAAAATAGGACAATAAGTGATAATTGAACACTTTATAACGTATTGTGGTATTGGGGGTGAAAATTAATTTGTGTTAAAGGACTCTAGTTTTTCTAAATTTTGCTTACCACTCGTAAACTTTTATACGTGATAAAACTTTTTATCCATAAGCTTTGTTCAACGTTTCCGTAAATAATTTGTTTAATTTTACTCTTTTTGTTCCATACTGATTTTTCGACAAATGTTAAAAAGGTACTTACACATTTTACATTCACATGCATACTAAAAATGAAGTGTTAATGAAATAAAAAACACTTTATCTCAAAACATTGCTAGTATTACCGTCTCTCTAATCAACATTTGAATAGTTTTGGGACAGACCATGTATATACATTAAAAAATAAATTATTATACACGCACACAAATATATATATAGAGAGAGAAAAATAAATAAAAAGGTAAAAAAATATATTACAGTGTTACATAAATTAAAGAAATATCATATAACCAACGACATTACAAATGAAATTTATATAAAAATAGTTATTAATTTAATAATCAGTTCTGCTGTTTAATTTTCAAATAAAACTTAATTTATATTTCAAATTCCTCAAAAATATACAATACATAGAACTCCCTCTTCCACATTTATGGATATATAAATAATTTAAACATATGATGTTTTATATGGCTTTCAATTTGAACCGAAGTGTAAAACATGGCATAATCCACCGTCCTTTCAAAATATTTTTATTATTCATAAAACGTCGTTATATTTAAAAATGCAATGAAATTCAGAGAAGTATTTAATCATTTTAAATTTCATACGGAATGCATATTCTGGAACGCAAGTCACAGAAATGATTTCAATTGTAATTTTAATACAAAATATTTTAATCATTTTCTGTATGCCATATTTTCCGGATTCCTTACTTTCAAAAAGAATATGTATGATTATTAAAATATTAATTTAAATTATAAAACGTAAATAGAAACAGCTATAAAGGAAATTCTAATCGTTTTAAATGAGCTTTACTAAAAATAAATTAAAAAATATAAATTAATAAACAAATACAATAGAAAAAATATTCATATCTTATTATTTATATCACAAAGATATAAACTTGAATGTGCATTTGTATAAATATTTTTATACCACTTTCATATGCAACAAATTCAAAAAGTGTAAACCTTTAAGAATATGTTTCCTATTCGTATTTTGCTGTAATGCAACCCTGATTTTGATAAAATTGCGAATGTATTCAATGATGTACACATTTCAATATAATTCCTATGCAAATTAGATGCTAATGGTGAAAGGGATTGACCGCCAGTACATTGTATATATTCTCAAACAGTGCTATGTTTGAGCCCTGTCGACGTTTTTTACCCACATGTAACAATTTGTAAGCAAATAGAAATACGTATGAAGTGTAAAAGTGACGAACATTGTACCAAAACAAAATAACATTCCAGCTTTGATTATCCATTTACTTGAATTTATTTATGCATGTGCGAATTTGTCGGTTTCTTTTTTCAAAAATACTTTACTATTACATACATATATGAAACTCAATAAAGTTTTATATATATATATATATATATATATATATATATATATATATATATATATATATTAAATTACATAATAATTATTAAAATTCAATTAACAATATGATTTCCATTAATATTAACAACTTCTTCCTATCTTAATAGAAGCTTTTGAATTTCTCTCAAATAAAATGATTCTCTTCATTGGTAATTAAAAACTCATGCAGTATCTTTTTCACATCCCCATCTTTATTTTTTTTAATAAATTTTATAAAGCAAAAAATTAATGATAATTACAAGATATCATATTTAGAGAATATACTGGTAATTTGTAACTTCACAACTAAATTCTGCTATTTTTTCTGGATTGTTAAAGAAACATGCAGTCTTTATGCTGTAAGATAATTTGTTTCCTACTAAGAAGTGCTGGATATTTTTCTAAGTTCATCATTCGAGTAATTTAATTGTTGATAATATTTTTCAGAATTAATCGTTTATTTTGACTTTGAAAGTTTATAATAAATTGATCCTATCATATCTCACCATATAGACAATATTCTCTATTTCACACTTAAACTTAGTTTAAATATGTACAGAGTGGATTACCTAGATTTACAGTGCACTCTTTTTCTCACTACATTTTTATATATAATCCACGTTTCATCTCCAGTTATGAGGAATTTCATAAATGATTAATTTTTATTGTATGAAAAGAGAAATAACCAAACAATTACAATTCTGACTATTTTCAGCATTAAATTCATGTGGTATCCATCTTGGATAATTGTACAGGAACTCAAAATGGGTCTCCTAAAATATTGCGAAAAATATCATCATCGACCATAAAAGATTTTCCAGAGAGGTATTGTTTTTTTAAGGTTAAAGTGACCATTCTAAAATTTCTGGAATCATCTTTTGTATTTCCTTTCAGATAATGCTTTTACTCCAAGAAATTTTAACAGACATCTATATTATTTTACAGCATTATCAATAAACATCTTTCTTTCACTATTTCTTAGTAAATACTGATGATAAAATATTTATTTTAATGTAAATCGAAGAACACCGATGATAACATTTAACAATGAAAAGAATGTCATATAAAAAAACTTTTTGTTTAAAAAAACTTTTCTACATCCTTAAAATAAATTTGTACTCAGAAAACAAATCTTTTCAATAGATCTAATATTTCCATAATTTATTTTATATGACAAAACCAAACGTACAACAAATTAAATTCCATATTTTTCCAAAAAATCTAATTCTTTTTTAATTAACTGTATTTTTAGACACGACAATCAGATTTACTACAGAATAAAATCAAAATATTATCAATAACTGTTTTTTTTTCAAATTTGAAAATATTTTATAATTTTTATTACATTCATGTGTATTTTTTTAGTATCTTGAAAAACATTAGTGATTTTTATTTAAAAAATGTTGTTTTCGTGTGAAATGAATAAACGATTATTTTTTAATTTTGTAATAAAATAATTATATGGTAATTTATATATTAATTATATAGATACTCTAATATAGATAATTTCTATGTAATATCAATCTTAATTAATTCAGATAGTATTGTAAAAACATCAGTATTAAAATAGAGAAGAAATCAAAATCTAAACAATTACATTTATTTCACAATTTCTTTTTTAAAAAGAAACTTATAGGTGAATATGACACTGAATTAAAAAATACGGTTGACGTTGTCATTCTGAAATTTAATTAAATCGGGGTTAAATTTCGATTAGTAGAACTATGTTTGCTAAGCTTCTAATTTCAAATTGAAATTAAAGTTCTTGTACAGCATTAGTTTCAAACTAAATGAAATTGTTATCAGAAGTTTATAACTATAGTTTTTCATTCGAAATATTTTTTTTTGTTATTGCAGAAATTGAGAAATTTACTCTCTTTTAGATACAAATATTGTATTTAAATTTAAATAAATATACTATATAATAATCTCAAATAAAGTCAATATTGTTTTCAAAAATATTTAAAATAACTAGTACTGAAGAAAAGTCTATAAATCTAAAATTAGTGAATTTTTCAATTAGCAATTTTTTGAAATACATTTTTCATTTCAATCATATTTTTAATTAAAAATGTTATGTATTCTAATAAAAAAAAATTAAATAGAAAAATGATTTTTTTTCGTTTCTTATATTTATATTCATGAATATATATATATATATATATATATATATATATATATATATATATATATATATACAGATGAAAAAGTGGTGAATAAACGAATCATCTCTTTGTGTTTACAAAATAGAAACGATAAAATTAACCTACGGCACGATATTTAATAGCTTACGTTTGTTTTGAAAACATGAACATTTTTTATTTTCACGTGCGTCATTTTTCCTAGAGCTTATGACTTTATTACCATTAATACAGAAGCCTCTTATCCTTTTATCCAACCCCAAATGCGTTGAGCGTACTGGTTATGAACAACTTCACATAATACAAGTAGAAAATTTTGTTACCAGCACTCCTCTTGCCTTTCCTTCCTTCCCGTCTCTGCGT
Organism: Neoneuromus ignobilis; assembly: GCA_029203775.1. Taxonomy (NCBI): domain Eukaryota; kingdom Metazoa; phylum Arthropoda; class Insecta; order Megaloptera; family Corydalidae; genus Neoneuromus; species Neoneuromus ignobilis. The sequence goes on along the minus strand of CP092089.1, from coordinate 2,150,534 downwards.
TTATTCGTTGCTACTTGTTTACAGTAGTTCAACCAGTTGGACAGTTCATCCGGAAGATATTTGAATTTGCGATCTCTTTTAGAAGTAGTGCTTGTATGTAGACGCAAAGTTATCGTTATGGCAATGTAGTCGAGAACTTTATTTTATTTTACTTTATTCTTATTTGGTTATTTGATCTTTAAAGCTGAATGAATGGAACTAATGTTTTTAAAGAATAGCACTTACGATTCAACATAAAAATAAACATTTTATTATCATATTTATATCATCTTTTTTTCGGAAAAGGACATTCGTTATTGATCGAACGTTCTTAAAAACACTTTCGGAATTATTTACCACTATTGTCTTCTTTCAAAAATATAGAATATTCCTTTTCAAAAAATTACATTCATTTATATATATGTATATAAAATAATCGAATAAAATTATTTCATTTTATCATGATTTTTATATTTATATTTTTTTTATAAACTACTAGATAAAAAAACTTTCTGTTCAATTATTATAATATCTTATATTTTATTTTATTTTATAGAATATCATTGATTTTAAATCATTTTCATTTAATCAAATTAATGTATTTATTTAAATATTTAACAATTTAATTTAATTCTGTATGCAATTGTATATATAAAATAATATCTTTAATATTTATTGTTTACTCAAAAAAACTTTATATGAAAATCTTGTATATTATTCTTAAATAAGTTTTTTTTAAAAAAAAATACCTTTTTAGAATATATACATTTATTTATTATAAAAAAATCGTATAAATATACAAAATCTATACAATTCAATTTGACATTAAATTCGTTATTTTATAAATTAGTTATGACTATGTCTTCATATAATTTCCAAATATTAAAAAAATTATATTAAGTCTAGTAAAATACTAAATTTCTAATTATACTAATTTTCATTCCAGATTTTAAAATTTCGTTACCCTTATAATTCAATAATATAGTTTTAATAAAAAAGTACTACATATTTTATTGTAGTCTTCTAGATATATTCCTTATTCATTTTTATACTCTAACTTAAACTATTTTTTATAATATTATCTAAATTTAAATATATATATATATATATATATATATATATATGTAAATTATATTTTCAGATTTTTGTAATATATTAAATAATTAATAAAAAAATCCATGAGTTATATTGAGTAATTATACACCATATATTTAGATATACGAGCGTCGTTTGATAAGTATGGAAAATTTATTTATTATTTAATTTAATTAATTAATTAAATTGAATTTGTTAATTTAGTTTTTCTTACATTTTTACCATAAAATTTAAAAATTTAATAATTTTTTTATAAATTTACCATACTTATCAAACGACTCTTGTATATATAATTTACAATATTGTCGACTAATTTTAAATTGTAAATTGAAATACTACTACAAATATTTTTAAACCCATGAATAAGAAAAAGCTCGATGTAAACTTTTTTTTAATTCAGATAAAGTTTAATTTTTATTGGATAAATTGAAAACACACCTTCAAATATCCAGAAGTGAAACAAATTTTGTACTCTAGATACATGAATAGAATTTTATAAATTATATATATATATATATATATATATATATATATATATATATATCTGTGTGTGTGTTTGTGTGTGTATATATACGTACATATGTATGTATGTATGTATATATATATATATATATATATATATATATATATATATATATATCACATTTCGACCCTTAATCCAAGAACATTCAACTTCACCCACCGTGCTTTTAGAGAGAACCACCACCGAGTGGTTGTAGAGAACCTCGGATTCCATTTCATCGTTGATCATGATTCAGTAAACACACTCCATGAGTTGCTAGTAAGAATTTCCAGCAACCACCCTTCGCCATCATCTCTCCCCATACCGACCGGCGTCTTTCGCCAAAATACCATGATCTGCTGTGCTACTGCTACCGTCCCCGACTCACTCACTTCGCATATAATGGCCTATGTTCCTTAGCGAATGCGGTCGCAATCTTCACTTTTTGTGTGCTTAAACGTTAGCGTACGTCGCACTTCCTTAATTGAACATTGTCGAGATCACTTTAGAATAAAGTTAACACGGGAGGATATGAAGAATTTTAAAATGTTTATTTTTTTGGACAGAAAATATAATTACAAAACTATAGATTTGTGTTAATTATATTTTACTAGTTGATTATTTCGATAAAAATACTATCTATCTATAACAATATAAACTCTTGACTGGAATTTTGAAATTTACATTTTCTCTTGCCTTATCTTTCAGAAATATAACAGAGAAATTATATTTCATTCATGTAAAATTGAAATTATTAAAATAATTAAAATGATTAAAATCTCTTTCTAAAATAATAACGCATTAAATTTTCCCAATTAAAATATAAAACATTTATTATATAAAAAGTTATATATTATTTTCAGTCGTAGTAACGAAAATAAAAAAATACAACTATTCGAAATTTAACAAATCTCGTTCAACTCAATTTATATTAACTATTATTTTCCATAAATTAAAATGCATATGTACTATAATTTTCTTTTTAACTAAGTCTCGTATTTCATTTAAAATAGAAATAATAAATACATGCAAATTTACCATTTTAATTTAGTTTTTATTCCAAAATTACATATGCATTCGTAATTAAACTAATTACTCATTCGTTATTTAAAAAAAGAAAAAAAAATTTTTATAATTTTACACTTAGAACTTTTATTTAAAAAAGTTTATCTTAATTAATACTAGGAATTGAAAAGATTATACTTTATTTTTCCAGAAAAAAAATACTTTAATACACCACCATAATTTTGAAATATATTTTCTATTATTTTACATATTCTTTAAACATTGAAGAAACGTTTTATAACCTGTTTAAATATCTTTTGATTGCATTATTTAAAAATATTTGTATAGTGTTAACTTTTTTAAGTAACGAAAATTGTTAATTTTACAAAAGATTTCTTATTTATTAGAATAGGTGATAATTACTAAAATTGAAACTATAAACGACATATTATAGTACTTTGAATCAAGAACCGTCATAAAGTTAACAGAATATAACTGAACTTTATCACAGCATAAATACATATCTTATAGCAATTAATTACATCTATTTAGTCTGCCAAATTGTCTTATATTTCTGTCTTTCTTTGACTATAATAATCTGTATTTTTTATTTTTGCATGAAATTAATAATAACAATTATACACTTAAAATAAAATACCAATTATCTCTTTACAAAACAATATATCATGACAAATTTGTATTATAAACTATTTTATTTTGTCTGTTGTTGTAGTATAGTAGCATATCATCTAATCAAATTTTAGCAAGTAACTATGCATTTATGTTCACATCTTTAATTAACAACACTAACCGTCCTCTAATGTATGTGAAACTTCACTATCTTTGTTGACATAGATAAATGAGAATTTCTAATCAGAATAAGCAAGGTAGAGTAACCTTAAAATTCATGTATTTTTATTAAAATAAGTATATATACCTCAACAAAAATCAATTTGATTTTTATTCAATCACTTTGTTATAATTTGATATTAAAATATTTTTTTTTTGGAATCAGTCGTGTTTAAAATGTTTCTACATTTCAACTGCAAAAAATAAGTAAATAAAAATTCCTTAAAATAAAATGATGTTTAAAACTTAGACACTTTACGATCAGTCTAAATACATTTAAGAAATTTTATACGAATTCTGCACCGCAATATACCAGATTTTAGTATTAAAATAATCCGTATAACTAAGACGGAATTTAAATCAACAATCTTCACTTACAAAAGTGAACGTCTAGACCACTAAATTACAATACCACAATACCTATTATGTTTTTGTAAATATATATATATATATATATATATATATATATATATATATATATATATATATATATATTGCATGACTTGATATGAAGATTAAAAAGAGATATACATAGAAAGACTTTTATAGATTCTATAACGATAAACGTTAAAATAAACACGTATCTTATAATTTTAAATTAGGGTTGTTCAAACTCACCAAGATCTGTGAGCTCGGATGCTATTTCGTTAAGTATATTTTTTTATACCTATTAACTTTAATATCAGATCTTTATTCTCAAACGGTTCTTTTAAAGGTCGAAAAAAGTAATAAGTTTCCATAAAAGTTTATTTCGTAGTGAAATACATTTACCTAAAGACAATATTGTTACAAATAGTCAACTCATAGATCAATTATATATGAGTGTGTGATATAAGAAAATTATAAATATGTTTATTTATATGTATGTTTAAAAAAATGTTATATATTGTAAACATTTTCCTTACATCTTTCATACATTGACACATTTTACGGTCCATAACAATATTTAAAAAATTAATTAATTAAATTTAAGTATCAAAACTGAAGTAAACCTTATTTTTTACATTATATTATTTGTGTTCTTTTAATTAATTTTTGTTCTCTTTTCATCTGAATTTATATTACTAAAATTTATTTAATTTATTTCACTCAGTTTTGTATTTCTATTCTTAGTACTTCTTTTATTAATTTTATTATTTTTTATCAATATTTTATTGACATTCAATATTTGAATATTATTTAAAGCTCTAGTTTCTATGAAAAAAATGTTTTATGTATTTAACACAGTTAATTACATTTCTTGTATCTAACAATTCTTAAAAATATATGCCTCATTTTTTTGGCAATAAACTAAATTGCTTATACTACTGTACAACCATAATTCTCTTCTCAACATTGCCAAACTTTTTCTTTCCATTTTATTTAAATTTTTGAAATATGTTGCTCAATTTCTAAATAAAGGACATTAGATCAGTCGAAATGGAAAATTTTGATACAGGCCTTCATCTATCATTGATAAATAAAGTAGATCTAGGTTCTCTTAAAAAAATATTTTATAAAAAATATTTTTCACATATAGAACCTGAATTAATTAATGGAATTAATTATTCCTATATATAGCACTAATTAATAAAATTAATTAATCTTTGGTTATATTAATGACTTTAAATTTATTTCAAGTAATTTAACTATTTCCTTAATTGCATATTTTTAAAATTAATTTTGTATTTTATATATTTTTTTAAAAAAATACACTTGCAAACATATTTTTTAAAAAAATCAGCTAAATAAACGATACAAAATATTACAAAAATAATTATTAATTAATTAAAAAGTGATAATTTTTTCAAAAAAAAATTATAAACACTTTAAATCGATTCTATTATTGATGTGTTTCAAATTAGTACTGAAAACAAGTACACTTATAAAATCATCATCAGCTTCATTTTATACACTGATGAATGAAAACTTTTCACTTTCAGCGATCTAGTACATTTTTTATTCCACTTTGGCGAATTTTCTTATATCTGTGGAAGCGAATTTTATCTCTTTTTGATATATATAGAAAGAGAGAGAGAGAAATCCCAGTAGCATAGTAACATACATCACTACTTGTCTTGTAACAAATTGGTTCGATCTCCATTTGGAGAAATAGAGCATACGGGGCTCTTATTCTAGGTGAAAAAAATTTTCCTAAGGGAATAAACCCTGAATAAAAAATCGTTACAAACCCTCTTGGTCAGCATGGTAAATATAACAAAATATCAGTGAACGGTAACATTTAAATATAAGTTGATATAACAAACATACACACACACACATATATATATATATATATATATATATATATATATATATAATTTTTATAAATAGTGTTAAACAATTTTTTTTATAAAATAAAAACCGAAAAAGGTTTCGTCTCATTTTTTACTAAATTTTATGAGTTAAGTATTATAACTTAAAATATAAAATCAGATCTGCATTTTCTTGCACCCAAACCTTAAGATAATTTAGTTAATTATCTTATTTATCACAGCACGTACTTAATTCATTAGAAATTTGTCCACTACATTAACCAGATACTTTTTTAAAAACTCTATGCTTGAGTATATTTTAGAGCACTTTATTCTCTCTAAAAGAGACTGTAGTTTGTAATCCAACAAATTGAAATAAAGATTTTCAAAATCATAATCTTTTGAACTGAAAAATCATGTTACTTTAAATCTTTTTTTAACTTCACTTTATGAGCTGATTCAGAATCTTATTGTGAAGTTCAATTTTAATTCTTCAATTTCTCATTCAAAGATATCACAATATTCTCTAAAACTAATTTTTAGTATGTGTTAGGTTTTTCATAAAATTTAACATCAGTGACTCCATCATAGTAAACTCTTCATCTAGAGAACGGTGACCTCACTAAATCTTCGGCAATAATTTATACACGTGCTTAGATAACCTTTGTTTATTATAGAATTCTTATTGAAGATTTTTCAGTTTTTAAAAAAATGTTCAATGTTTTACATCCACTTACAAAACTACCATCTCGATTGTTCTTTTTATCAATATTGAAAAATTATCCACTCTCTTTCAAAAGTACCGAACTTCATATCTTGTTTTATGATACGAGACATATATAACCAAGATATTTGCATCTCTCGTGACAATTTTATGTTTTCGGAGTAGATTTCGGTCGATTCGAGCCTTAACTACTTTAATTGCTTGTGGCGTACGTACGATACGTGGTCTTCCAGATATTTGACGGCCTCTTACACCACCGGTTTCCTCGAACAATTTCACGGCTCGATAAACAAACATTCGACTAATACCAAATGACTGACACTTGGAAACATATTTTTAATACCACATTTATAAAATACAATTGTATCAATACAATTTTTTGTTAACATTTTTTATTTTTGTCAATTTAAAAAACTTCTAGTATACATAAATTATTAACTTCACATAAATTATAATATATATATATATAATTGTTAAAATCATATCATATCAGTTTACTGCTAAGAAAAAGCTTCATCTAATGTTATTAAAATTTTTAACTTTTTCTAAAAATTTATATACATATTCATATTTAGGATTTTCCAATAAGAATATCAGAATTTTGACAACTGGTGGCAATCATGTTTGAATTTTTTTAGGCTTATTTTGAAATTTCATTTCATTATAGTTTGGTAAATTATCATGGGACGTTTAACATTTTAACAACCCTTAGAAACTGTAAAAACTTTATTGAAAAGAAAATTAATGAGTTCATTATTTCACGAAATGGACCCATCAATTGGTCACCAAGATCATGTGATCTAACTCTATTGGATTATTTTCTGTAGAGTTATGTGAAATCATTGATTTATGCTGATAAAACATAAACAACAAAAGTATTAAAAATAAACATTGAACATGTAATTCATGAAATTGGACCACAATTATGTGAAAGAGGGACTAAAAATTGGGCTAAACGTATGCATTATATCAAGTGAAGTCATGATAACAATATAAGTAAAATTGTATTCCATCAATAATGCTATAGAATATGCCTGAAAATAAAAAAAAATAACTAATTAATTAAATACTTTTTATTTCTGAAGAGCTTATTGGAAAACCCAATATACAATAAATGATTTGTAATAAAATTCGTTAGTTTTATTATGTAGAATTATTTATTCTGAAATCATTTGTAAAAGTTTTTTTATAAATGCACATATAAAAAATACAAACACACACATATATATATTCATATTTTTTTATTAATTTAATTTAAACGAAAATGAATTAATTTTTCCAATTAAAAATTATTTAATAATTATTTCCAATTGTGTACGTAATAAAACTATTTTCAAATGTAAAAAATTCTCACCTAATATATATTTTAATGAATTTCAATTATTTCTTATGTGGTTATGTTATATTATTTTTAATAATGAAACGTTTTATAAGATATCTATTAGTATTTGAATTTCTGTCAGCAATAGACAATAGAAACTTAATATAAATGCAAATCGCATATTTTCTGTGAATCTACATTTACACATTTATTTTCTTCGTTAATAGTAAAATTAAAATATTTTTCGCGGCTCCCTCTCGTCATTTCTTTAATATTTTTCAATAATATCGAACGCGAGACAATGACGAAGTTTAAATTCTCAACTACTCACCCCGGAATATATGTTCGCATCTTAAATCTCATATCTCCTGCAGCGTCGGCGTGATTTACAACGGTAATTTTGAAATGTAACTTTTGCGCGGTATAGCTGCACATTTTTGTCACTGAAGAACTATTTCACAGTGAGAATACATCCACTTGAAACAGAAACGCTTGAAAAAGTGATTCAAATCGTGCAAACTCGCATATATTTTTATTATATTAAATTGTTTTTTTAGCCCTCCGAGTTTGATATTATCTAGATAATACATCCTTATGAGGTTTTTTAAAACTCGTGCTGCTCATATATTTTGTTTGTATGTTCTTTCTGAAAGAAAAATATTATTTTTCACAGTTCTATTTTTTATTAAGTTATGTGTTTACTTTTCTTGACAAAAGTTAATAAAAGTGAATATTTATAATCAATGCAGTATTTTCATATATTTTTCGTACGGAATTTTAATGTTTCATATTCGTGGAGTTGTTTCAGATATTGTGTTATAGTAAAATGTTTCCTCTTTATGATATCACAATATATAGTTTTATCGAGATGGAATAATGTTTATTATTATATTATTCTTCTAGGAATAAAACTTATTAGGTCGTATAGAACGATGAAGAGTTTGATCATTTCGTTGGATGATTTTCTTAGAACCGATTTATTTTTAAAGTTATGCTCTTCTTGAAACAAATTCAAGAATTTTCCTTTTTCTATCATTTCATTTCATTGGCATGTTAAATTTAACTTCTTTTCTGAATTAACATTATATTTTTTATAATGCATTCATTATGTGTAAATATAATTTGAAAACATAGATACTTAATTAATTTCAATAATATTTTATCAAAAAAATGGACACTAATAATTTAACAATATTTATATTAATTTCTCATCTTTTATATATTTTTTGTTTTTTAACGTGATAGAACTTTAAATTGAATCCCTATTAAAAATTCTACCGAACCTAAAAAACCTTTATATGTATGTATGTGTGTGTATATATATGTACATGTAAATATATTATAATAGTGTTTTTTAGGTCTGATAGAAATTTCAATATGAATTTAATATAAAGTTCTATCACGTTTTAAAAACATTCTCTCTCTCTCTTTATATATATATATATATATATATATATATATAAGGGTGGCCCAAATAAAACTTAAAAGTTTAGATATACATTTACTTGTTTACTATCCTTTACTTTTCTTCACTATTTTTGAGTTTCATTTGAGTCACGTTATATAAATATGAAAAAAATATATAAAATAAACATATTAAATTTCTTTCAATTAGTAAGATTTGAACTTTTATTCTGAAATGTTTCATTGTTCAAAAACAGAAGTTCATTGGAATAAATTGGAATACTGAAATTAAATCGAATAATAATTCATTAAGTAATTTATATTTATTTATAATTGAATAAATTATTTTATTAAAAATAAATAACGCAATATTATTAATAATTAAAAAATAAACGAACCGTTTAAAAAGATGATCTCGAATAAATATAATTAAACATTAGTCGTTTATGTCATTTAAGACAAATATGAAAAATATTTCTTTCTTCCCGGAAATAACTTTATGAAAATCGCCTGAACCTGTACATACAACTGTGTAAACTGAATTCTAATTGAAAACTCGAACTGTACAAATAACCTCGAATTGTTTCATAGGAAATTAAAAAATGTCGAATTCTCTTATATATTCAAGTGATTACAAAAGAAAAATCTCGAGATAAACAGAAGCCACATGTTGAAGTTGTTCTATTTACTTCTCTCAATCATAACATGTATGCCATTTTCTTGTTGATATAAGATAAAACAACGCCCAGATTTTATGTAAATACTCTGAAAACATCAAACAGAACAAATATTAGCATTTTGTTGAAACGAACATTATATTTTCATTTCGCAAGAACGATCTTTCTCTACATATGTATTGTTTCAGTTTCTTTTACAATAAAACGATAACATTTTCAACTCATCTTGCATGTGATAATAGAACTTAAGTGCGCACTATAAATATTTTCTCCATGTCTTTTGTTTCCTTAATGCTGTACTTTATTTACCGCCCTTTTTGTTCCTAATGAATCCACTCAAATACGAAAACCGCTTTTTCTTTATATATATATATATATATATATATATATATATATAAACATATATATTTATAAATATTAATACTTTTAAAAACTGCTCATTGCTTATTCATATAAACAATTTTTCTCTGATATTTTTAGTATAAAAATAAATACAATCGTATGAGATGTTATGTAAATCAAAATATGTAAAATCGTATTACTGTTTTTTACATCAACTACAATTATTAATTCAAAATACATTGAATTAATATCGATATAAAGCAAATATATCAAATCTAGCAAATAACATATCACTCGAGAATAAAAAACACTTCAATAAAAAAAACAGTCTTAAGAAATTTTTTTAAAAAAATATTAATATTCATTATGAAATATGAAAATCATGATTAATAACTCGAAAATTCGTAATAAAGAAATATTGATATTATCTCATATAAGAAAGTCAATGAATAAGTAGATTTAAAAAAATTCGTTTATTCTAAAAGAATATATTTTGTTAAAAGAGATAATTTTTAATAAATGTATAAAATAATTAATTTTAATTACTGCAATTAATTAAAAATATTTATTTCTTTATTTAAATCGAATTAATATATATAACCTTAATTGTCAGCATAAATAACATTATTTACAATAGTAATTAAAAGCATGAAAAATGTATTAAGTAAAATTATTAAACAGTTCTTTATAAATTTTATAAAAGTTTTATTTAAGTTACGTTTCGTTTTTTAAAAGAAATATTTTTATCGATGAAAATTAAACTAAATTCCACCAAAAAACATTACCATATTTTTCTTGAAAAAAATACATTTATATAATTTCTTATATGAATATTTACTTTAAATTTATTCATTATTCTTGTTTGTTTTAAATAATATTAATTAATTAGTAGTAACAATAATCCTCATATATTATTTCTAAGAAAAGTTCTTCATCTTAATAAACGTGAGCTATCTTAGCATAATTCATAAGACAAACTGAAGTAACCAACTGGTTCCATAAAGTTTCTAGACTTCATATCATACATGCTAATGACAACGCGAACTAAAAGTCATACATTTGTAACAATCTACTAAATTCATCAAATAACCAAATATCAGCGTATGGCTTGAATTATACATTTAATAGAAATTATGTTCTTAATATATTCGTTTTATAAACTATGATAAGAATATATATATATATATATATATATATATATATATATATATATATATATAATGTAAGATAAAAATCTTTAAAAATGTCAAATATTTTGTTTTTCTTTATATTTTTGTACAAGTAATTTACAAAAATTGACAATCACAAGTAATAAAATTATAGAATGTTTGAAAAAAATATTTACTGTGGCAATTGTATGTTGAATTTACAGTACAACTTATATTACACGTTCATTGTTTTTTTTAAAAAAAAAAGTGAAGAAATAATGTTAAAAGTTTTTATTAAATTTTTTCTTAAGAAACGTGCAAATCCGGATACCCTTTTCACATACAATGCGTATGAAATAAGACCTAAGTTATTCACGAACGCAACAAGCTAACAAGTCCGACTACAAACCTCGCTATTATATCTTAACAGACTTTTTACATTTTCTCCTTAAAGAAGGGAGATAAATGTCTTGTCCGAGAGGAAGGATGTGAAAAAACTGCAAGACCGAATCACATTCTTAAGCAAAAAGCATTACTAAGGAAATGTAAAAAAAAAAGTACTCAAAGAAGAAATGATGTTATATTGGGTAATGTCGGACGGGTGCGAGGCAAGAACCACTTCTTGAGAACCCACAAGAAATTAAGTATGTCAGACGAAGCTGGAGGTAACAATAGGTCCTGTCAACTTGGACTAGCGAGAAAAGTGGAGATGCAAGAAAAGTGAAAGGGGCTGTTACTGCAGTCGACGCCACCACCGCCGACACACACCGACAACTCATGGCGCGAGGAAAAATATGAAAGATTGTTATACCGCCGCGTCTGACCTCATCCCTCGCGGCCTTTAACTGCCACATCCGCGGCATTCTCTTCGAAATTAAAATGATATTTTTTGTCTCGAAATTGTAACATTGTTCATTGTTTCATTAATGTGCGCTTCACAGTGTCGACACGATAGCACTGTTTAAACCGACCGATATTACATTTTTTTTCTATATCTTTCATAAATGTTGACTCTCATATAAGCACATAAAGTACATAAGTGGAAACCTTTTTGACAATATACATTCTCGCAAGTGAGTTTTATATTATATATATATATATATATATATATATATATATATATATACAATAATAAATTTGCATGCAAAAAATATGGATAAAATTCAGAATATTGATTTTTTAAACGTTACTTAACTATTTTAATACATGCTATATTGTAAAACTTATTACTTGATAAATTATTTATGAGAATTTACATTTTTAAAAAAATACATGCAATTATTATTTATTCATTAAAGTAAAAATATCCATTTTCCTAATAAAATATATTACTTTCATTTATCAACAAATGAGTCAATAATATACCATAAGGTAATAAAGATATTTCACACAAATAAATTTTTTTCCTCAACACCACAATGTTTATAAAGTGTTCAATAATCACTTATTGTTTATAACTATGTCGGTTGAAGCGCATTTCGATGGCGATTCCATCATCGTCAGAGCCTTTTTGTTGAAAAAATGCGCATCAGCCAACATAATTATACAATAAGTGATTATTGAACACTTCTTAACCATTGTGGTGTTGGGGACAAAAATTCATTTGTGTTAAAGTGAATCAACTACAGCTTCAAAACATACAATAAAATAAAGATGTTACTTATTTTCATATGAATGATTCACAGGCCAGTGTGATAAACTTCAATTTTGAATTTTTTAAAATTTTAGTACCGAAGTACTTGATTAATATTCAACTTTTTATATTTAAAATAAATTTCCCTAATATTTAGACTTAACAACACCAATTGACAAATTTTTCGGCTATGGAATAATAAATAATTTAATTCAGAAGTCAATGTAATTAATTCCATACTCTTTATAAATTGTTGCAATAATGTAATTCAAACGATTATACGAATTTAGTTAAATAATTCTTAATTCAACAGTATATATTAGATAATAACAATAAACTATTTATCGTTATACTGTCATAAAAAAGTAATTTTTTTAAAAAAAAAATCATTTAATTCTTAAGCACCAAACATACTTTTTTACCTTTTTGTTTCCACCACACTCATTTTTTATACCAGATGATTGATACGATATAATCAAAACTGGTAAAAATAAAACACCATTTCATATAGTACAAATGACTATTCAGGATTTTTTAACAAAGTAATTAGAAATCTCAATCACTAACAGAAAGGTAACAGATACAGGATTACCAGTAAATTAGCTTAAAATGCATCTGAAAAATTTAAAAAGATCAAAAATTCATATCATACAATTCAAATATGATTTTAACAAAGATTCAGAATTCAGTGTCATTATTATTAAAAAATATGTAACAGGTAGACCAGTAGATTTGAAAAATGAAGATTAATCTTTGCTATATCCTGCAGACAGAACTATTACAACAGAAAAAAAGAGAAATATGATGGACCTGTTGAAATTTACTCCTCATATTAAACATGTTTATTATAAAACCCTTTAATAAACAATGTATGATAATAAATTGTTCTGTAATATTTTTTTTTGTAAATGAATTCAATAGTATTAATTATTTTCTTTTTATTTTTACTTGCCAAATCGTTTAATTCTCTTACTTATGCGAAAAATGTTAAAAGAATAACAATTAACCTAAGGCTATACAATTTTATGCATTATTTTGTCATTGATAAAAACTACGTCTATAATAATACATTCGAAAATGTTTATTTCAATTTAAATTTTAAAATAAATGTTAAAAAAAATATATACTATTTTATCATTTTTTCTACTTTTTGTTTTATGGAGTTAATCGACTTGGCTAATGAGAAAGGCATATATTATTTTAGAAAGATGTTTTTATTATAAATTTCATGTGTATAAATTCCTGACCAACTCTGCATTTCTTTAGAATACATTCAGTTAAATATATATAATTAATATGCAAACATAACGTACTGTAAACTGATATTAAATATTGATAACAATCATCGTTTCAAATGCATTAATATTGCAGTATATTAAAATAACCTCCATCTAATATACATATGTATTCTTTATGTTTAATACATATTTATAACATATGTACATACATACACACAATGTTTATATATATATTATATAAAATAAAGGAAAATAGAAGAATAAGGAGATTAAATTTCAATTCTCATGTTTAATTAAATTACAATAAATATTCTATTACATTAAAAATGAATGCATAAAAATTAAATATAAAAATATTTTTATCAAATATAGACACATTCTAAATCATTAATAATGATTATTTTTTTAAAAAATATATGTAGAACGAATGAAATCATATTAATGAAAATAAATAATGTTATCTTAAGAAAATATTACAAAATTATTTTTTTTCATTTACTGGAAATTGAAGTAGAAATAATTACTTTTTAATACTCAAATACAAAATATTTAATTTTTTAATATTATATATAAATTTAGTAGTAAAAAGAACTTTAGTAAATTAAAACCAAAACATCTCTTATTTATTCAAAACAATTATTGAAAAAGATGATACTTTTTTAATAATATTATTATGTAATATGATGGTACATTTTTAATAACTTAAATTATAAATCTTAAATATCTAATAATTGCCAGTTATACTTTTGATACTTTTTAATAAAATCTCTACAATGTTCTACGAGAGATATTTCATGATCTAATGTTAATTATCAAATCAAATAGAGATCTTTCATTTATTGAAAATTATAGTTTAATTTCGTTTATGCAGTTTGTATAAAAATTATGACGCTTTAAAAAAATATTTTCCCATGAAGTGGTCTTGTCAGTTATAGTTAAATTTTCAATGTCTTTTCCTGAAAATGTATATATATATATATATATATATAAACAATAAAAATGATAACTTCAAAATATTAATATAATTTTATGATACAAAAAAATGTTTCTTAAAAAATATAACTAGAAATAAAACTGTTCATTCCATGCGACACTAAAGTCATTTCCTCTATTCAAAAAGAAAATCTGCTCGGTTTTTTAAAGTATTCATCAATTCACTTTATATTCTCGTTCAAACTTTGACATCAATAAAATATTAACAAGTTATATTGTTAGACTACCGAATACTTATTATTACAGAAAAATTTTTACCGAACGTTAATTAATTTTATAAAAATCATATTTAGAAAGTAATCTGATTAAATTTCATTTCATCGCGTGTATTTGTAATTTTCCAACCGTTTTCTATAGAAAGGTGATTAATTATTTAAGAATTTTTTGTCGACTTTTTTATTCTTGACATGTATCTCATTTAATAATTGGCCGTTCGTGTACAAACTACGTTTTTGGTATTAAATTACTCGTCAGTACGGAATATTTCTTACATATTTTTTAACAAACCTTTCAAAGATACAATGAAAATTATTTTTGAACAATAATATACGTCATATACAAATTAAATTTCTATTGAAAATATTATTTTCTGTGTTTTAAATATTCTGAATTCGATTGGTATTTGATATTGCAATTATAAAATAGTTATTAAGTACAGCAATAATAATGTTCATAATTATTTTCATTAAATTGAAAAATTAAAAATCTATATTAATTTTTTAATATAAAATGTTTATTTTTCACATATTTCAAAGTTTTACAAATGTCAAAACATTTTTTTATGTTAGGATTTTATAAATATAATATATATTATTGTTAGAATTCAATTGTAATTTACTTTGGATGAAAATTCGGTTTTATTTATTTATTGTTTAATTTACACTCGTAAATTTCACAACATAAATATTGTTTATATAATATCTTTAATATTTGAAAAATTCATTGTAAATAATAGAATTAAAATTTTCATTCGCGTATTATATGTTTTCGTAAATGTTCATTAAACGTATCAACCGAATTGATATATTTATTAAAATTAGTTTTAATAATAAATTTAACAACTTTTGAAACGTTACAAAATTATGTTACATTTGTAATATAAATAATGACTGTAAAACATTGCTATCATTTATAATTAACAACAGTTATTATTTATGTAATAATTGAACTGATCATATTTAAATTACGAGCGTTGTCAGTGTACTGTGTCGATATTCGAGACATTTATAATATATTCGTAATGAAAATGTAATCGTATTTCATGTAGATATATAATGTATAAATCGTTGTTATTGCCATTGTTATAGATAAACGAGAGTTTCCTAATTCGTACGACTGTTGACAACGATATACCGATGGCCGTATCTGCTTCATCAGCATCTGTGGACTTGTTTCACGCACCGTCTTCACCATCAGCGACAGGAGAACCGACGATGGCAACTGCAGACATAGCACGACGTCAAACTACAGTCGTAGGACTAGAGTTAGAACTTACGGCTGATAACTTTTTGGGAAACCGATTGCGGCTAGAGTGCGTCGCGACTGTTTTACAATTATATAAATCGAAAGCAGAACTCGTCATCGAAGAAGAAAAACCACGTTTGGCATCTGTACTCAGCACAAGAGACACGAACAGTAAGTTCATATTGCATAATAATTAATTTAAGTATATGTATAAGAGGATGTTTTTCAATTACTATCAATATTCCAATTAATATTCTTCATAAATCGTTCCATCATTTCAATATTTTTTCGATTTTCTTTGATTTTTAATAAAAGTACAACACTTTTCATTTACAATTATTAAATATTATACATCAATCAAAGATAAACATTTTACTACGTACAAAAAAAATATTATTCAGTAGTTGGCAAATGAGTAATTGCGTTTTTAAAAAAATAATAATTTTATTTTAAAATATATTGACCATTTTGTTCCACTACATTTATCCATTTTTAGGCATTTTCATATCATGCTCAAAAAACTTTTGATCTTTCTGGACAAAAAACTGATTTGATAGACTGATCTGAAATAAAATTTTTAACATTTAAAAAATTCTGCAAAGAACAAAATAAATGGCAATCTGATGGTACAAAGTAAGATAAGTATAGTGGATGTAGCATCACATCCCAATCAAGCTCCAATAATTTTTGGCCACTGACAAAAAATGTAAATGGTCTTGCAATATCATATAGGAACACAACACTTTTACTATTCACCAATTCAAATAATTCAATGAAGTTAGATCACTCATTCTTTCACATAATTGTGGTCCAATTTCATGAATTATATGTTCAATGTTTATTTTTAATGTTTCTGTTGTTTGTGTTTTATCAACAAAAACCAATGATAGAAAATAATCCAATAGAGTTAGATTACATAACCTTGGTGGCCAATTTGTGGGTCCATTTCGTGAAATAATGGACTTATTAAACTCTTTTTTCAATAAATCTTTTGAAGTTTTTATAATTTCTAATCGTTATTTAAGTGTTAAACGTTCCATGATGATTTTTCAAACTATACTGAGTTGAGATGTCAAAATGAGCTTAAAAAAAATTTCAATCATGACTACGACCAGCTATCAAAGTTTTGTCATTGTTATTGGAAAACCTTATATATTTCTGTATAAACTGAAAACGTATTCGAGTGCATATGAAATAATGCGAATAATTCCATACACTTACTTACCATATAACTAAATCCAGTTTAAAATTAATATCGTCGAAATATGTTTTAACCACATTGAATTAAATAGGAATTGAGTGAACACACGTTACGAATTTCAAACTCACTGGTCAATCCGACAGCACCACAAAATTAGTTCATATCCCTCTGTTTGTATATAGGCTTAAAGGTACACACACTGTACGACATGTGTAAAATTACACGAAAAGCAGGTCATCAAACCATTGACAATCGTGTAACCAAAAGAGGTGATTAGACTGTGAAACCACCTATTAAAAATGTTATACAGCCTCATTTGTTATTTGTAAATATTATTGAATTTCATCAAATCGATCATATTTTTCAATGTGGAACAAACTGTAATTTATCTTTGTGTCGATTCGAGTAAATATTTTTTTATCTTTAAATAAATATGTAAATATATCATATGTGTGTGTATGTATGTATATTAAAAAATATATTTCAATTATTTAAAATAATAATCAAAAGATAAAAACTGTATCACAGCTCAATTATATAATAAATGATATGTGGACAGAAATTCGTCATATGAACATAAATTTTATTTTATAAATAATTAATATACGAGCACAGTAACAAAAAATACCGTACATATATAGGATCATCCAAATATGACGTCTAGATTTGTGTTTTATTGAAAAGAAATATGTATGTAGGGAAACATGTGTATAGTTTTTTTTCTTTTTAATAAAACACAAATCTGGGCGTCATATTTGGATGGCCCTATATACAATATAGATATTTAATAGAAAAATGTCATATATCGAAATTTATAAAACGTTTTAAAAATATAAATAAAAAAATCCTAAAAATACTTCTCCATAAACGATATCAATGATAAAACTATCGACAAGTAGATGGATACAATTTTAATTGCATGGCTTTAGATTCTAAACTATAATAGTTGTAAAAAAATACAAAAGTTTTAATCCAACGATCACCAATAAAAAATATATTACCACAACTAACAAACAATTTTATCTCTACTATTTTAAAACTTGTTCAAATTTTTTCAAGTACATTTTTATTTTTCACAAAACTAACAAAAAAACTATAACAAAGCAGACTTCTATTCTTTATAAATTAATAAGTAATAAATAAAATTTTAAAAAATCAGTTATAAGATAAATAAAATAAAAAGAGTACAAATATTGCAAACGGACTAAATTTTGTAAAGGCTTCGCTATTGATAACCTTCCTTTCATGAAACTTTGAATGAAGAATGCATAGAATGCAACATTCCTTTTCATCTTACATTTACTGTCGATAAAATATCTTTTTATAATATCGAACAGTGTACGATAGTCTACCATTTCTTACAATAAAACGTACGATCGCTACTCGATATCATTTATAAAACGTGTTTGAATATTTTTCTTTTCAATTTTCACAAACACTTTTAAATATACATCAATAAAGAATAGTAAATATCTCAATTTCAGTCAAGAAATAATATAAATATCGGAAAACAAAGTAATTAATTAATATAGTTTAACTATTTTTTTATTTGATTTTTATTTCAAAAACTAATGTACTAAACGTTATTGTATATTAAATATATGAATAATTTAATACGCTTACAGTATCACTAAATTAAATTCAGAATTAATTTTGCTGAAATAATTTCAACCGAATTAATTAAATAGGAGTTGAATAAGCATGCATTTAACTGATGAGAATACAAAAAAAGAAGTGTTACTAAATGTATTTAACTAATAAAATAATAATAATATTAATAAATTAAAATTATCGATATTTGAATCAACTAAAAAATTCATACAAAAAAAATTCAATATAATAAATTAAAAAATATATTTAATTTATCACAACATTAAACCTTACACTGATACAAAAAAGATGAAGAATTAAAAAGTTAAACCATAAATCTTTTCTGTTGTCTTCTGTATTTTTTAAACATACTTTCTTCTTGAATTTTATATATTTCGATCAGTTGAAAAATATTTGTATCTTCAATGCTGTTAAAACTCGTCGGTCTTCATTACGAGATTAAACTTGTCAAAAATTACCATATATATTATATATATATATATATATATATATATATATATATATATGTGTGTGTGTGTGTGTGTGTGTGTTTTATGTCTAATTAAAATATTACCAAAAAATACAATTATTTATAATCATTTTTTCTTTATGTATTTTAATATTACATTTAAAATATTTTTAATTGTTTCGTTAAAATAATCAATCACCACTAATTAAAACATATTTTATTCATAAATTAAGTACATGTTATTTAAATAAAAATACTTTATTAACTATATATATATATATATATATATATATATATATATATATATATATATATATATATATGTATACATATTCAAACAATTATAAATAATAGAATCTATATAAACAACAAAACATATTGAATATTGAAAAATATGTAAAAAATATATAACTATTCTCTTAAATTATTTATTCTACGATAAAATGTTCCATTGCTGGAGATGATACAATGGAACTACTGCAGTATTGTATGTTTTTAATATCTATTTCTACAACATCCATTGTATTTTATATAGATGTATGCTCATTTAGTGGGATTGTGATTGTTGATTGATTGATTATTGGTTTCAGTATTTCACTGTTGATTAATGAATGTTTTATTATGTGTTTTTGATTATATTATTTTTGTTTGCATAAAAGACTTACAAAAATAGAAAATAACATTTTATAATATAAGCGGATAATATTGAAATGATTTTTTTATCAGTGGATACAATGGTAATATGCATTAAATAATGACATCGATTTGTAATTATTACTCAATTAGTTGTAATTATTTTTAATTAAATATTATGTCAAATAAATATATATTTATGGGACATTTGGTAAAAATATAATAAAAATTAATAACTTATTTAAACATATTTTTCTCACAGAAATATTTTTTAGAATGCAAGATACATTGTATAAATAATTATGTCCAAGAATAATTTCTGTCAAGATGAATAAAATATAGTAAATTTTTCTACAACTCGAATTAAATATAAATTATTAAAGAAACGTTTTCAATGAAAAAGTTCAATCTTTTTCAAATTAAATATTAAATACTTTACATGTGGCTAGAACCTTTTCTAAAACTGAACATAAATAAACAATTTCTAAGAAACCCTTTACAAATTAATCCAAACCGATGTGAATGTTAAAGTTTAAAATTGTAACTTCATCCAAATAAAAGAATAAATCGAATCAAGTAAGAAAATTTGTATGACAAAGTATTTTTAAAATAATAAAAACAGGATAATAATCTAAATATCAGATAAATTTGTCTGTGTGTCAATGACGAACATAATGAATTTTAAAATTATTATTTAATAAATTAAATAAAACTACAATACTCGTAAATCTTTGATTAAAAATAAAAATGTTATTGGAATATAAACAAAAAAAAAACGGCCATAAAAGCAGACAATATAAAATTGCTGTAATTTATTTATACCAATTGAAAAATTTTAATCTAAAGCTGTAACACCCACGTCTCCCTTTCAGCGAATATAACTCAACAACAAAAAAAATCAAAAAAAAAATCCTAAATACACTCGTATCAAAAAAAAAACTCGCCGCGACAGAAAATCGTTTTGCCTGACTCTTATTAACTACAATTGATTGTGTTCATATTTGGAAGTTAAATGTGGATTGGAGAATCGTGCTTTCTGCTCAGAGGGCTTACAACACGGGATGGGCCGGCGACCCTATTGGTGGCCGTCTCACGGGAAATCAGGTTTTGCTTCATACCTACCAAACCGCGTCCCCTTCCAATTCCTGCATAGCGATATGCTAATGGAATTTGGTATCGGCACAAGCATAAAAACATACTCTTATATACGAATCATCTTCATGTGTTATTTGTAATATTTATTGATAATCGATTATTGGTATACTTATAAAATTTTCAATATAACAATGAAAAAATAATCTATATTCAATAAAGTTATGAAATATTTATAACAGACGAATATCTCAATATTTAATCATTCATCAAATATAGAAAATCATAACTGATAAAAACATTCATCTTTGTATTTTCATATTAAGTTGATAAAACAGAAATTGTAAAATAACCACGATTGCAATTTATTTTTTTACTTTCTAACTGTATTATATATTTTCATAATTTCTATCTAAAATATTTGATAATAGAAATATTAATTCTTTACATACACAGAAAAATTCTATTCGATTTTTAAAATAAAAAAAAATATTTTTTTACACATTTAATTAACAATAAAATTTTCATTAATATTGACAACTTCTTCCCATTTTGATAGAAGATTTTGAATTCTTCTCCAATAAAATGACTCTTCCTTTGAAAACTAAAAACTCATCCAGTGTCTTTTTAACATCTCCATCTTCATTAATTTCTATCTAAAATATTTAATAATATAAATATTAATTTTTTACATCCACAGAAAAATTCTATTTAATTTTTAAAATAAAAAAAATAACAAATGTTTACACATTTAATTAACAATAAAATTATTTATTAATATTGACAACTTCTTCCCATTTTGATAGAAGAATTTAAATTCTTCTCCAATAAAATGACTTCCTGTGAAAACTAAAAACTCATCCAGTGTCTTTTTAACATCTTCATCTTCATTAATTTTTTTCATTTAAAAATTTTTGTAGAACCAAAAATAAATGGTAATTGTAAAGTACTATATCTTGAGAATATACTGGATAATCTCACAACCAAGTTCTACTATTTTTTCTAGGTTGCTACAGAATCATATAATCTTACGTTATCATGCTATAAGATAACTTTTTTCCTACTCACAAAAGTTGGGTACTTTTTTAAGTTCATTGTTCAAATAGTCAAATTTTTGATAATATTTTTCAAAATTATTTTTTTTATTTCGAATTTTGAAGTTCATAATAAATTGATATTGTCAATTCTCACCACATAGACAACATTCTCTATTTCACACTTAAACTCAGTTTAGAAGTGGGTTGTTCAGATTAACCAGTACACTCTTTTCCTCATACATTTTCATATGTAATCCCTTTTTATTCTCCGATTAAGAAGTGTTTCAAAAAATGATTCATTTTTATTTTATGAAAATGAAACGATTAAATAATTATACAATCCTGTCTGTTTCTAGCAATTAATTCTTGTGGTATCCATCTTGAATAATTATACAGAAACTCAAAATAGATCTTCTTCCAAAATATCATTATTAAACATAAAATATTTTCCAGAGGATGGTTCGCTTTTAAGTTTAAAATGACCATTCTAAAATGTCTAGAATCATCTTCTGCATTTCCTTTAGATATTACGTTTACTCCAAAAACTTTTAACAAATGTCTATATTCTTCTGCAGCATTATTTTCTTGTTTATATTCATAAAGTATTCAGTGTCATAAATGAACCTTATCGATTGACATCTTTCCTTTACTATTCCTTAGTAAATACTAGTGATAAAACATTTGTTTTCGTATATATTTAAGAGTAATACTGATAAAATATAACGATAAAAAGAATGAGCCGTATACCTTCATAAAAACTCTTCTCTACGTGCTTAAAATAATTCTGCACTAAGAGGAAAAACTTTTCAATAGACCAAATATATATATATATATATATATATATATATTATTTTTATGATATTTTGAACAGTTTTACTCTTTACAAATTGAAGAAAATCTCAGTTTCTTTATTAAAAAGTAATAATTTTTATATTTGTTTATATTATTATTTTTTCTTTTTAAAAAATTGAATTGTAAAAAAAATATATTTTGATTTATTAAAAATGTTTATTTACTTAAAAAAATCGCACGAACATACCGACTATATGTACATAAATTATAAACACAGAAAAAACAATCGATTTTACAAAATTCAAGAACCAAATGTTTACATACGCCTTTTACATCCATATGGATATTTGCATAGTGTAATTTATTTTGAATTCAGTGACTTGTATAATATTATCCGATGGAATATCGAATTTTTTCTACAGTCATGAAGTCGACTTATTTATTATTCGATGAATCGTTCAGTTTAGGGGATTGGTTTGGTCGTAAACCCTTAAAAATATTACACATATTTCATATAATACTGAATTTAAAAAAAACTTTTTACTCGTTTATCATTTACTTTTTTATATGTTTATATTGTTATCTATTAATTTTCAATGATAGAACAATATGTTTACAAATTTATAACAGTTTTTACTAAATAAGAATGATATGCAAAAAAAATATTTTCATATGCAAAAAATCATCAATCGTTTTTTTAAACATGTTATATAAATAAATACATATATTTGTAGAAACATAAAAAAGAATAAAAGAATAATATTATACAACAAAATCATTTGAAAAAAAATAATTACAATTTTGTACTATTGATTGTAGATACGCTCTTTAGTTGTAATTATATAATACTTGGAATGATTCCAGGAGTGCGAAAAATAAAACCACGAAAACACTTAGAAAGGTCGGTTAACTGCGCACGAACTCAAACTTGCCAAATGATAAGCGAGCATTCATTATCCAGTACACCACTTATCTTGGTGAGAATAACGAAATATAAACCATAATAATGCTCTTTATTAATAACATTACGCGTTTGTAGTGTATTTCTTATATACAACGACAATTTCGTATATGGCAAATGTTGGTTTTTAACTTCTTTTCTTCGAGAAAGTTTCCTCGTATATTCAAAATTTAAAAACACATCAGTGAAATTTTCTTGCGTACTATCGTATTTCGTCAATTTAATATTCGAGGAAATTTTTTTTACATCTTTTATATATAATCGATGATTTGGAAACGTGTTATTCTAATTCAAAAAAACGTAAAGTGAAGAATTAAATTTTGTATTGAACCAAATAACAGCATAAAACATTAACTTTAATATTGTTCATTCAATTTAGGATGATTATTTAATAAATAATTCATCACTTTATAAAGGTTTTTTTTTAAAAAAAACATAATAGTTAATGATTCTTAAAATACAATTAAAATTTTAAACAAAATTTAAGTGTTGCAATTTTTCTAAAAATATTTTTTAAATTTTCGTTTTCTATTTGAAAATTTTTAATTTTAAGAACAGAGCAAAATGAAAATTAAATTTAAACATGGTACATCATCTTAATTTATATTTGATTACTTATGTGACAAACATTTTGTACAAAGATGTTTTTTTCGACGAAATAATTCAAACTTTAAAAATTCGGTAGATGTAAATAATAATAGAAATAAATCTAAGCAGTTAAATATATTTTAGATAAATATTATAAACATTCACAAAAACTGTTTTCAGTCGTCACATTTGAATTATTTTAAAATAATTTAAATATACATTTATTTATGTAAATATAGAATTGAAAGTGATTATAGATGAACATATGTTAACAAGATTTTTAAAATAAATAATGCATATAACTTCTACGTTTTTCATAAACAGAAAAAATACATCACCTTTAATTTTTAATTCGTTTTTATATAATTTTTCAAAATTAAAAATAAAACTCATCTATAAATTTAATATATATTAACGATTTTTTATCGATAGTGTGATATTATTCAAAAAATGAGTACATAGATACAAATGGATAAATACAAATTAAATGTCTATTTAGAATCACAATATGTATTTTTTGAAAAAGAAAAAAAACTTGTATCGGACGTTTTTATTCGTAAAACTCAGTTAATATAAATCGAATATTCTGTTACAAACATATGACATGAGTTATTTTTAGATCATTCGTTCTGCCTCGACAGTAAATACAATGCTTGTACTCTATTCAAAAAGAAACACTTTACATACACTGTGTAAACGAAAAATACGATGTAGAGAAAAAATTGAGTGCAAAGAAGATAAACACGGAAGATAAGAGTGAACAACACAGAAGCAAGCGATGCTCTGTTGTCTCAACCCCCGACTTTAAAATGAATAAGTAAAATGTGAGAGGTTTTTCCAGTTACCAGAGTAATGATTATATAACATAAAAGTGCTTTTTTCCCTCACACCCGTTCGCGTTTTGCAAAATGTTATTCGCTGCGGTAGTTTTGTTTCGCCTAAAGTTTTACGCGTCCTCTTTGGTTTTCTGTTAACTATTGTTTCGATTTAAATTATACGTTTCATTGTTGTACAAGTATTAAAGAAAATCACATAATATGAAAATGTACATTTGTTTTCTACATTATCGCCGATTTACATATCACGGGAATTCTTATTTCAAATGAACGATAAAATATTTCAAATGAATCATTATTCTTTTCATAACTGCACTTATTTAATTTCTCTCTCATTCTCTCTCTCTCCATCATCTATCTATATATATATATATATATATATATATATATATATATGTGTGTGTGTGTGTGTGTGTGTGTGTGTATGTGTATTTATCAATTTAATGAATTTGAATATAGATATACATAATTATAGAGGATTATGAATAATCACATAAAATTTCGTTGCATATTATTCAATAAAACGTTTACTATTTATCAAAATCACCAACGGTTATGCATAATTCTCCATCATCACTATTTAATAAATAAATTAATCCAGAATCGATAATTTAATAAAAAAAAATAAATAATGATTTTAAAAAACACGAAATCTACAACAATCTTACTAATTTCATTTTATCCAAATGTCGAACAATTTTGAAAGAAAAAATTAAATTAATAATCATTGATAATATGGTAAATATAGAAAATAATAAATAATCATTCACAAACATTTATATTTAATAGACATTAGTTTTATTTTCTACTAATTTTTTTTTCAAATAATATTTTATACAAAAATAAATATCTGTTTATATATCAGTACTCATGCGAATCTCAGTTTTCAAGTCTAGTTTAGGATTTATAGGACGTTCTCGATAAATAAAGTCAAATAGATCCAAATTTCTGGACTTTTCTAAGCCGTGGATAGGAAAAGACTGATGATATATATACAGGGTGTCACATCAGGAGCGCACAACTTAATTTTTAAATAAAACGCATCTTTTTTGAGTGATTGATGATGTTTTTTTAAGCGATGACGAGTGTGCACTCTTAATGGTACACCCTATATATATATATATATATATATATATATATATATATATATATCACTAGACCTTCTCCCTGTAGGCCTCTCCCAAAATTTTTCATTTCGGACAACCAATCACTTCCAATTTATTCCAATTTATTCCAACGAAAGTTCTCATATATCTGTTCCATCTATCCATGAATCCTTTCTGAACCTTTTTTTATAGAGTCATCCAAATGTGACGCCTAGATTTTTGTTTTATCAAAAAGAAACTATACACATGTTTCTCTACACACCACCCCATGTTTATATTTCTTTTTAATAAAACATAAATCTAGGCGTCACATTTGGATGACCTTTATATCCTGATTCTCAATCAATAACTCCTCTTGTCCATCAATGATCCTCTCTTCTTGCTATATGACCGACCAATTTCCATTTCAATTTTTTTCGTGGTATTCTTAACATACATTTTTCTTCGTTTCTTTGTATTGACAATTATGTTGACATTCAAGACTTATTTCACTCCATAAATGAGAACATGTAGAGTGCATCGATCAAAAACTTTTCTTTTTTAATCACGAGGAATATTCGACTTTATAATATACGAATTTCTTCGAAACTGTTACCTTTTTATTGTCTTATTCACTCCATACATAAATGTTCCTTTATTGTGAATGAATTATCCCATAAATTCTTCAATTTATTCTTCATTTTAGTTTTATTATTTTCATAATTCATTGAACATTCTATATCTTGTTGAGATTTATAATAAGGTCAACTTTTCTATTTTTTTCTTCTAGTTTATCTGGGCTTATTGAGACAACAATATCATAAACAAATTTTTAGAGGCTAAGCATATCTCTCCATTAATTTTTATTTCTTCATATTCCCAATTTAATCTCTTATATATATATATATATATATATATATATATATATATATATATATATATAGAAAGAGAGAGAGAGACAGATAAAGACCGAGAGAGAGAATCATCCCAATGTGACGCCTAGATTTGTGTTTATTTAAAAAGAAACTATACACATGTTTCCCTATTAATTTAAAAAAATCATTTATAAATAATATGCACAATTATTTCTATATTGCGTATAGCTTGTACATTTGAAATACAGCTAAGATTGTTAATACCGTTTATTTGAATTCTTTTACCTATTTTAAATTTACTCACTACATAATTAACAACTTTAACGTTAATTCAAATAAACCTCATTTTATTTAAATAATGTGTATATGAACAAAATAGAATTCAAATAATACATCAAAATGAATTATAGTCTGTGAACGGTTTTGTAAACATTATACAGAACGTTAGAACTGTGATTAATATTTGATTTACAACTTAGCCGAACAGTTACGAAATATAAATATTTAGAATCACATGCTTCTATGAAAATGATTAAATTATTAATTCCATTTTTATATTTCAGATTCCGCTTGCCATTGGAGCTGCCGTCAACGTACATGGATAATATCATTGGCGGTGTTTACGGCTTCGAAGATACTTTCACGGTAGCAGGTGAGCTTCATCGACTCATTCGAGTTTCATTCGACTTCCAATTTAATTGAAGTATAAGCGAATATTTTTCGTGTAGTAACCGTTACATTTGACTCTCGAATTTTAAGTACTTCTTCCATCGATTTTATAAATCGGATACAAACAATAATATTATTTTAAAAGAATTCAGTGGTCTAGTGTATTAAAATAATTATGGGAAAAAATCGAATTTGAAGTGTATCGCGATTATGTTTAAAATACTTGAGAAAACAATTATTACGAGTTAATATAATTCTGTGAGTGACTTATTCATAGATGTTTTAATTGAAGATCAAAAATATTATTAATGTTTCGTTTATAGTAAAGTTTTAACCGTGAATGAACATCAAGGCATATTTTAAAATAACTAGAAAATTAATTATATCGATATTATTACGTTAATTAATATTTGAATAAATTGCTATGCTAATACAGATTGAAATAAACTTTAAAATATGTTATTGGATAATATTGATTAAAGTAATTTTTGTGTAAACTATAATAATTGAAAATATTTCAGATTAACTACAAGTTATCTCTATACATTATATATATATATATATATATATATATATATATATATATATATATATATATATAAAAGAGGAGAAGTGAATCAAATTCAACGGAATAAGTTATTTTATGAAATATTAAAAAATTGTGCTACATGGTGGAAAAAATCATAAGACAATACACTGTCGATCGTCATTGACCATATATTTTATCACGTCGTTGAGTTCAACGTAACTGCTCATAAAAACGCCATCGCACCCCCAAGAAACACGACCTCAACTGCGTTTCATTTAATTTTATACGCATTTTGCGAGCAGTGATCTGGAAGTATAATCCAATTTGTAATTTTAAACATATTTTGTTTCCTTAGCATACAATTTATATTCAATAATTTTCCAATGTTTCTACCAACATTTCGTCGTTCTTAATTATTTTTCATGTAAAAATAAATTCGTTTTCAGTCACGACAACACGATACAAAATCTACGTCATTATTATATTTTTAAAATTTAAAATTCACTTCAATTTGTCTTGTTAAAAAATAAAATACCGTGTTATGTTAACGAAACACGATAATATTGAAAATTTCACTAAACTGTAACATTGTAAAATTATTAACTAGCAACATCTTATCTGATTACATTTTCTATAAATTGAAAACTGCGTTATATTACATCGATAAAAAAAAACTACAATAAATTCTAGTTTCGTACTTATATTAGTATATAATTTATATCTATCTTAAACCCACCAGCCTTAAAAAATACTCATCGATCGAACAGTCAATCATTGCTTTACGCTGTCATTTCCAGCTTATTTGTCTGTTAAGCAAAACCGAATTTTCTAATAAAAAATCAGTCTCTGTAGCTAATCTGAATATATAGTACCGAATAATATTATGTCATTGTTGTTAATACTCGACGAAAAAATCGAATGAATAAAAAGAATCAAAAACGTTGCATAATACGACTTCTATTTCAAAAAACGTATATGTCGTTCGACGAATGAAAAACACAATAAAATGGATGTAAGCATTACTTGAATTTTGTAATTTCTATGTTTTAATACAATTTTAACATTTTTGTGGTGTCGATGACTACACATTTTTTTGTATATAAAATAAGGTGAAGTAGATAAATAATCAAATAAATATTAAACGACATACATAATAGTTGTACAGACATAAACAATATTAGAATATTTAATACATATTTGTTTTATTTTTAAAATACATTAATTGTATATTTTTAATCAATATTTAATGCGGTACAAATTACGAATTTGTTTATCATTTCAACATGAACAACGACTGTAAATCTTAATTTCTTC
This sequence comes from Neoneuromus ignobilis, assembly GCA_029203775.1. Taxonomy (NCBI): domain Eukaryota; kingdom Metazoa; phylum Arthropoda; class Insecta; order Megaloptera; family Corydalidae; genus Neoneuromus; species Neoneuromus ignobilis. Next base: position 2,120,255 of record CP092089.1, on the reverse strand, counting down.
TTTATTTATTTTTTTAATAAAAAATAATCAACTCATATCTGCGAACTTCTATAAGCATTTATTATTAATAGACATTTTATACAAATACATACAAACATACAACAATTTGTGTGTGTATGTATGTATGTATGTTTAAGTAAATTCGAATTAAATGTCAAAAGAATTTGCTACGTAACGTTGAATATATAACAAAATTAAATAGATAAATCAATATATATAATGCTCTGAAATATATTGTTCCAAAGACTATTTTCAGTATTTAGAAGAGGTGTACATTTTAATTAGAAGAAAGACTGGACAAGAGGACTAAAGTTTAAAGTCGGCTGATAAATTCTTATTGATTATTGTACATAAGTAAATGCAATGAATTCGCTTGAGAACTACACAAAGATCATTGAATCAGTGTTTCAATTTAACAGATAATTTGTAACGTTTAAAATATTTCTACATGATTCAAGTATAGTTTTTATTATCGACCAGAGGCTATGTTATTAATATCTTATATATTATCAACCCTTTGAAATACGTACATATTAATTAATAATTTATCAATGAGTTAATTGAATATTTGTTTTTATTTAATGGAACATTAATTAAATTAAAAAATATATATAAAATCGTATTTATTTTTGATATTCATTTATTCATATTAATTATCAGTAACGTTTTTAAAATCAACAAAATTTTATTTTTCAATTATTTAAAAATATTTCTGAATATTACTGTTAGTCATTAATAATGCATGTTGTAGTCATTAATAATGCACTTAATATTCAAACCATTATCGTCACTGACAAAACTCAATTCAATTCTGATTTCAAAAAAAAGACTATTTTTTATATAAGTTTTATATTTATAAGTATTTTCCTAAACTCTATATGATTATTTTATTAAGTGTATCGTATTTGAAAAATGTTTATCTAATATACGAGGGTCGTTTGATAAATACGGTAACAAAGTAAGAAAAACTAAATTGAAAAATTTAATTAAATTAAACAATAAATAAATTTACCATACTTATCAAACGACTCTCGTATTTGACCATTACAAATTCAATTTCAATAATTTCCTCCAGTTTAATGCAATGCGTATCTGCATGTATTTATTGGTCTGTGTCTAAAAATTCGATCACTCAAGTGATTTGATTTATTTTTTACAAAATGATTCTTGTATTAGATTCGAAACTCCCTAAGGAAAATACCTAAATTTACATATTTACATTATATATATATATATATATTTATTTGTGAAAAGTTTTTGAAATTTTAACATTTTGTGAGGTCTGTTTGAGATAGATTTAATATCTGTATGTGTTACATTTTTGTATACCTTATTTATATGATAAAATAATGAGTTTATACATTTTCATATTTATACTAATATAAGGTGTTTTAAGCGTAATAGAAATTTAAACTGAATCCCTATCGAAAGTTCATTTAACCTAAAAAAAAACATTTTTTATATATATACATGTGTGTGTACATATATATAAAGGTATGATAAAAGATGTTTTTTAAATTAGATAAAACTTTCGATAGGGATTCAATTTAAAGTTCTATCACTTTTAAAAAACATCCTATACCATACACTTGATTTATAATTGCACTGTTTTAAATATTTTTGGCAGTCCAAACAACTGAACAAAAATGGAAAACATTGAGCCATTATCTGATTTTATCATGTGATTTATTATTGAAAAATTTAAATTACCTGTTTGGTAAAATATATAAGCTAGTCTAACCAGCAGTAATCCGACAAACTCACTAATCAGACAGCTCACAAATTCCAGTTGAGTAAACTGTCAAAGTTTACTCAACTGGAAGTAAGTTGAGTCACTGTATGTACTAATCTAACCACCGATAATCCGGTAAATACAAAAACTGGCAAAATTCCATCGATACCAGTTTCTGGATAATCAAGTGTAGTTTATAGTTATAGAAGAAAAAATAATTTTATTGGTTATTATTATTAGCTATTATCATATAATATTTACATTTATTACCTAAAAAGTAATCTTATCTTTAGTTTTGAATAATTTTTGGTTTTATTTTTCGAACTTAAAAAATATTATATATAAATATTAATTAAAAAGGTTATTTTTAAAAAAATCACAAAATTATAAATCTAATTTCGACTAATTCTCTTTTTGTGATTTTAAAATTGTTTCTTGAACAAATTACCGATTGAATTGCAATTTATTTTAACACCGACACAATGATAAACAGAAAAAAGTAACCTATCTGGCATGCCAGTGTTTTATTTTGTTAATTACGATTACATTCACTGATGAACCTAATCAAGAACCAATTTCGTTAGCACTGATGAACACCCACTTTTTTCTTATTAAGACGTTCTACCTTTTGTTATAACACATTACATTTGTCTGAGAATAATTTACTGCTTTTTACACGTAATTAACTACATTGTGTTATTAATTTTAACAAGTTACATTAGTATAATTAAATATAAAATTAATTAACAGTTGTTATTGACAATATTTATTATTTTCAGTTAGATAAATATAAATTTATTTCAAACAATATTTTATATTATATATATATATATATATATATATATATATATATATATATTCTATTATGAACTAATTCTATCATGATTTTTTTTGAAAATTTCCTTGTAACAATACTGCCCAAATATTTGTATTACCAAATAACTTTTCAACAGTGGTATTCAAATTGTGTGTAATACAACTTTACACATAGTTGTTTCGAATGCATAAAGTTAAAGTGATATCCTATTACAAGACGATAATAATCCCATCATACGACAAACTTTAAACAGTAAGTATCTGTATCTCGCATCTTTGGTCGTTTAAGCACAATACAATTGTAAGCAAAAGTTTTTCTAATCGAAAGAAAATGTACAATACATTATCAAAAGAGAAATAAATATACGACAATTCATTCTGTACGAGTCGACAAGAATTAAACAAAGAATTTGATAAAGAAGAGTTGAATATAAACGTAGATATTAATATGATCTTTTTTTAAAAATGAAATCAATCCAACTTTTACATTTGATTTATATTTCATTATAATTATGATTAGGAATGATTTTCACCAAATATTTTTCAATAATTTTAATGACAATTTCATTGTGTGAATAATAATTTAAGTTCGTTTAATATATTAAAATATCTATATTTTTACAATGATGAATATTTGAAATTGTTACATTGAATCGACGTATGTGTAGTTCAAAAGTGAAATAATAAGAGCTTGTGTAAATATTAGATGTACTTGCTTGTAGATTGTATACTGAAATGAGTGTATAATTAAGAAAAAAATATCTTTAATTACTAATATGTTAATAAATTGACAGATAAATGAATCTAAATATATTATATAAATATTTATTACATCTCATATGATTTATAATTAATAAACTCTTTTATTATGTAAGAAAAGAATATATAATTGTGGTTTTTATTATCTAAGTATAAAAGAAACTATGTCAAAGATTATAGTTATTAGAATGCATCTATTAACAATAAAATGTGATACATGTACATAATGTTTAAGTCATATACATAATTATTTACGTAATGGGATTAAGTTGAGAGTGAATTCTATATTATTTTCATTTTTAGATTGTATAATTCACAGTGCATTTATTTAGAGATATTATATTTTGTTGACAGTGAAATTTATTTTTAATTAAAAATCTTAGTGAATTAAATATTCATTTTTGTTTAAAAGTGTTTTTCTGACTGGGAATTTTATTCTTTAATATTTTTACTAGTATAAGAAAAAGATTTGGTTTGTATAGTTTATATTGATGAAATAATTTTTCTGTTTGTAAAATAATTATTTTATTTTAATTTTGAACACATACCTGCAATTTCATATATATATATATATATATAATTTTCTATAGGATCAAACAAGGTAAGTTTAAATACATTTTTTTTATAAATAACCTTTTAATTCTGTTATATGTGTGCTTATTTATATTGAATAATCTAAAAATACAGATTACAAATTCACTCCTATATTAATAAATAAATTTTAATTTGTCTAAATATTCAATTTGAATGAAAACTGAAATGAAGTAAATAAAAATGATTATTTTTTAGAAATGTTCATTAAGTGTACTATTGACAAAAATAAATTTATAAAATGTACAGTATTTAAAAACTGCTTATAATTTATAAATAAGCAACATTTGTCATTGTTATATTCTCAAGTTACCAATATCATGTTTGAAAGTTTATAATGTAAGAATATTAATTTCAAATTTGAATAGCAAAACATTAAGTTCAATAAGAAGATTAAAACTGTTATTTATATTGTCATTAGAAAGTATCTGTAGAATATTTTTTTCACAAAAATATGAGTTTGTAAATTAAATATTGTTTATAAGAGAAAATATATAAATTTCATTTTCACTCTCAATGTAACTATATAATATATATATATATATATATATATATATATATATATATATATATATACATAAATAAATAGAAAAATTTAGACATACATATAATCGGCCTCATTCTATCGACTACTGTATGAAGGTTTCTCACAGAGCTTTTCACTTCGACCAGTCTAATGTTTTTCTCTCCATTCCATTGCAACGATTTTTTGTCTAGATACACACACACACACACACATATATATATATATATATATATATGACAAATATAATTAAATTTATTTTTCCTTTCATGAACTTTGAAAGAAATAAACATTCAGTATTATCTAAAATTGATTTCATTAGTACTTCATTAGTTTAGAAGTTATCAAATTAAATTTTGTTAAAAAAATGCAGAATAATTATTTTTATAAAAATAAATTTTACTTAAATAAGGAATAAATAATTTTATTTTTTCAATATTCCATATTTTTATCATACTTTGTGCAAACAAACTAATAATAATATTTATTCTTATAATTCTTAATTCACGTCATTTTACTGCTGAATAAAGACTTTTTCTAAACTCTTCAATTTAAATCAATCTTTTAGCTCTTTCAAAAATGTTTACTCCAACTCTCAATATTCTTATCAAAATAATATTATATATATATATATATATATATATATATATATATATATATATATATATAATGTTTTACTTTTATTTCAATTTGAATGATTATACAAAATGTTTTTATTTAAAGTGTTTTTAATTTGGAAGTCGTATTAATTATTCCCAAATATTTTAATTTATAATTATCTTAAATCTACAAATAAAAGAAATAAATAACACAAAATATATTTAATTTAAATCTACGATTTCCATTTTTATTAATATTATCCGTTTCTGTACACAAAGTTGATTAATCATTTTACTTCTAAATGTAAACGAAATGAAAATATGAACTTCGCTTCAGTGTAGTGAAATAATGAAAATGTGGGGATAACTCAAAATGTGAAGACAAAGAATAACTTGAAAAAGGTAATACATATATCATTTTAAATTATATTTTTTTAGTTCCATTATTTATTTTTTTCATATATATATATATGGCAAATATATATATAAAGCGGAATATATATATATATATATATATATATATATATATTTATTTGTGTGTTTATAACTATTTTTTACTATGATCATAACTCTGTTTATTTTATTTATTTTATATACCAATTCAATAATACCAATCATGCCTATAAATACTCAACAAAAATATTCATTAAATATTTAAGTAACAATTTTTTACTGTTCTATCAGCACTTTTAGAAAGCTCAGTTTTTATTTTATAATAATGATTTGAAAATGACTAGTAATTTAATTATCAATATTAATACTTTTTACTTCATAGTATAATTCTTTTAATAAAATTATTCTATTTTATAAAAATTACTGAAAGAAAATAATAATGAATTATACAGAAAATCAAAAATAAATATTTTCTGTTTTTGTATTCTGAAAAATTGAAAATTGTTGGAAAAATTAATTACAAAAATAATTTGAATATGATACATAACAAAAATATAAATTGTTGAGACTTAAAACAGAAAATATTTTCAACTACTAAAAAGACAATTTAAGAATTATTTTTATTAACTTTGAAAAAAATTTAACCCCATAATTTATAATTAATATCAGTTTTGGATTTCACTGCATATTGATAAAAAATCTTTAATTTTAGGCATTTGATAACTTCTTGTTTCGATTTTATTACAAAAATAACCAAAAACTTTAAAAAATATACAATAAAAATGCACCAAATTTAATCGCCCATTTATGAAATATTAAAGTTTTTATGATCTGTAATTAGCCAATTAAATGATCCATCTAGTTTTCTATAATACAGAAACAACTATATAACATTCAAAAAACTTCTTCACAATAGCAATTATTGCTATAGCTTGACCATACACAACTTTGTTTTTCTTTTGAATATTCCATTATATTTTATCCTTGTAATATAATCGATCATACGATATTTATCTACCATATTTTCCACTAAAATTTATATAATAACTCAAAATCGTTTTAAAGTTTCAATATATACCACATTTTTTCAGAAATGATTTTACTAAAATATGATGAACAAAATATCTCATCAAACAGTTAATTTGTATACATTTTAAAAAAAAAATCGATACAAAAAGTATAAAATTATTTCATTTAATTTTTTATCCACACAATAAAATTATATTTTTCATTTAAACGTTCTACCATACACAGTTGTTTCAGAAAATTATAATTTGAAATAACGTTCTATTATAGTTTTGTCATTTTTGTTGAAAAGAATATTTTTATTTTAATACTTTTTATTAGATCACTAGTATATATATAATAAACTTTATGAACACTAGAACCGACTACGAAACATAAGCTTTCAAAAAGTAAGTTTCATTCATAATTATTTCTTTGTAAGTATCGTACAATTACATTAAGCTCATATTTCGTAGAAAGATCGTGTTCATCATACCGTACATACATACGCGATAGAGCCAGGAAGGTATTTACCTTGACTGCCGCTTACTTCACTTATAAGTATGAATACACTTAAAGCAAGGCATTATAAATAATCCGGATATTAGGGTAAGACGCCACCGGTTAACATAGTAATATTTCAGTGAGTTGTGTAATTATTATTAATTAAGTTACTGTTGGTGAGCCCTTTATGTTGCAAGTCTACGAAGCTGTATGGGATTTCACTGACGCAACAAACAAAAATAATTTACATTTACTTGGAAAATGGTCTGCTTGCATGATTAAATATGTGATAATAAGTAAATTTCTCCATAACATTGTGTCCTATTACATAAAACATTTAACATTCTGTTATACATTTATATATGTAGTTTAAAAATGATATTATAGCAGAATTATTACGATTAAACACAATATATATGTATAATTTTCCAGAATACTAATTTCATGCAGCAAAATATATTCTTGCTATTAGGTAATTTGCTTAATTTCATCGACAAACTCTTTATCAGTAATGCAGTTTAAGTTACTTTACCTCCTTCTCGAAATTCGTTCGTTCAATACATTATATTTATCAACTTTATATCATTTGTATCAAATTTTCCCTCAACATTAATATATATATATATATATATATATATATATATATATATATATATATATAATTTAAACTTCGTTATATTATTATAAAACGTACAATATATTCATGTATTCAGATGCAGTGTATTCAACGTACACAACTTGTAAAATAGATTTCAATCACTTTTTCATTCTAAATATTTTTATTAATGTATAACTAAATCGAATTCTATCCATATTTTCTAATGCAAATATATATATATATATATAAAGAGAGAGAGAGAGAGAATTTTCAGGTTATGAAAATTTATCGTTCATGAAAGCTTTTGTTTTTTTCTATTTTATAAAAAAAGTAAAAGCTTTTCATGAACAAAAATATTTTTCCCAAGGTTTCAATATATCTGTTAGTAATCTTATTATACTTATTTATTAGTCTCTCTTCACTGTTTAATGTTGATTTACTTATATTAAAAATCTGATTTTTTTTATTATCGACGAGAATATCCTGAAAAGTTCTTAGAATGAAATACGAGGTCAGACAATTAAGTAATGTGACAAAATTCAAAAATCGAGTATATTTAAAAATTAAGGTACATCGCTGCGATCCCCTTCAAAGTAGTCCCCTCCCGCATCTATACACTTATTCCAGCGAGTTTTCCAGTTTTCGTAACAATTCTGGAACACTTCTTGTGGGACCTCTCCGAGTACCCTCGTCACAGATTCTTGGATATCTTCAACGGAGTCAAAATGTTGACTTTTGACGAATTTTTTCATATGGGGGAATAGGAAAAAGTCGCAGGGTGACATGTCCGGTGAATAGGGCGGTTGTGGTAACGTTGCGATGTCTTTAGACGCCAAAAACTGAGAGACACTGAACGCACTGTGACAGGGAGCATTGTCGTGATGCAGAACCCAAGTCTTCGCGATCTCTGGACGCACTCTGAGCACCCTTTTTCGTAATTTTTCGAGCACATTGCGGTAGAATACTTGATTTACGGTTTGTCCAGGTGGTACGAACTCTTTGTGAACCACCCTTTTGCTGTCGAAGAAGCAAATCAACATGGTTTTCACTTTGGACTTGCTCATTCTCGCCTTCTTTGGCCTTGGTGCTCCAGGGGACAGCCACTGTTGGCTTTGTCGTTTAGTTTCGGGGTCATATTGAAAGAACCAACTTTCATCACCAGTAATAACTTTTTTTTTTTTTTTTAGTAATAACTTTCATCACCAGTAATAACCAGTAATAAATTTCTCTGTTCCATTTTCGTGACATGCACTACTCGCGCGTTGTTACAAAACACTAAACAGCTGGCGAAGAAATGATCGTACGAGGGTGGTCAAGGTCTCAATCGAGAGAGTAGGGATCTGCTATTACGGTGGCGGAGTTACAGGTTCGCAGTGTTACCACAGGCCGAGAAAAAAAATCGGTCGCATTACTTAATTGTCTGACCTCGTATTAGACAATTCTTAATCCTTTTGTTGTTCGTATAGGTACAGTCAACAAAATACTATTTCTACAAAATAAAATGGCAATATTAACAGAACAGATATGTTGGAAGTTACTTATTCTGTTAATTAGAATCTTGTTTGATTCTAATATCAAAAATTAATGCATATTTTTAAAATTTTTCAATTCATACTAAATTATCATCATGTAGTTAAATGTATCACCTTAATACCACCATATTTAATAAAATTGTTCTGTAGTCCCTTATTGTTACTGATATTCATTTCAATGGATATTTCATCATCACTATTTTACAAACTCTAAATTATTCAACATTAAAAAAATAAATAATAAACGTTATTTTATCACTGTTAAACAATAAATGATCATTAACCAGTTACGCTGGAATGACGTGCTGTGTACGTCAACTGCTATCTGTACCAAATATCGATAAGACGTACATAGCACGTCGTGTGATTTTTGCTAAGTTAAAATAACATCGGAGTTGAGTTAGCAAGTGTCACACTTCTATTTTGATGGCATACAAGTGATTTTTTTATAGTACTTCATTAATTTTACATATTTTCATTGAATAATAATCAAGTAACTACAAAACACAATATTTTTTTTATTATTATAAAAAACTATTTTATCAAAGAACTATTTTATTCTGATAATAGCGCATCAGAAAATGTTGTATTGGATTTATGTAGACCTTTAGTTGATTTTGTACACACCCTCTTTTTAGATAACGGGTATTCGTCACAAAAACTGTATCGCAAATTAAATTTGCAAAAAATTAATACTATCGGAACAATCAGATCTAATAGAAAGAATATGCTAAAAGATCTCGCAGCGACAAAATTAAAAACATTTTAAGTTCTTTTAAGATCTTACAATGGTATCTTAGGTGTAAAATGAAAGGATAAAAAGATATATATTTACTTTCTTCAAAATAGAAATGATTGTAACAAAAAAGAGAAAATGTAGAAATTATACAGACCAAAATGGAAACATTACAAAACCTAATATAGTTTTAGATTACATTGATGGTATGGGTGGAGTAGACCTGCAAAATAGCTATTTATCATCTTCTTCTTTAATGAGAAAATTTGCTAAAAGTTACAGAAAAATATTCTTTTATCTAATGGATATGGAATTTTTTAATACCTCTATTCTATTTGGTAAAATAACAAACGTACCAAAACCCAAGAAATACTTCTTTTCAAAAATTATTAATAAATTTGTTAATCAATTTAAGAGTTTTACTATAATGTTAATGTGTGTGTGTGTGTCTAAAACTTTATAAAAAATGATTTCAAATACCAACTCGCTGCGAATTGCTTTGGACGGATTTGCCACGCGTGCATGTTAATTAATTGCCAGCGCAACTGGTTAAACACTAGAAAATCTCGTAATGTTAGGGTATTAAAATAAATTGGCCATAATAAACTGAATTATAGGGTCATCCAAATGTGATGCCTAGATTTGTGTTTTATTAAAAAGAACCATATGTATAGTTTCTTTTCAATAAAACAAATCTAGGTGTCACATTTGGATGACCCTATATTTTTCAATATAATTTCCATCGAAACCATTTGACTGAAAATTATTCAAAGCCAGTACAGTAGTACCAAATTTGGATTCCTCGAGATCTGGAAAGTAGTGTTTAATTATTGATATAATTTCTTCATCTGACAAAAATTTTTCCCTCGAAGAATGTTTAGAATCGTGTAAAGTGTGTTATATCTAACGAATTATATTGATAATACAGCAAATCAGACTTCAGTTCCTAATTTTTTATCGTTGAATTGATACTGGTATTGGTGCTGGAATTGCGTTGACAAAAAATTACTTTTTACTTTTCTAAATCTAGTTTTTCTTCCGAAAATATTTTTACATAATTGGTCCAAAATATTTGTCAATAAAATTGTTCAATTGTAACAGGATTTCAGACTCAGTTATAATTGTTATTTATTTTCAAGATAATCTCTAAATAATTCATAATTTTTTATATTTTATTCATACGAATTTATCACTGAATTTGCACAGATAATAAATATAATAATTGCTCTTTTTGATATTTCACTTAAATTTTACTAGCTATACATTTTTAAATTATAATACAAAAAAAGATTAAAAAAAATAATATATTTTTTAATTGAACCAACTGTACTTTAATTTGTTTATATTTTAAGAACATTTTTATACAATTTAATATTTACAATCATATATACAGTTATATTTGAAAAAATATTAATTAAAAATTATTTTTCATATTAAAAAAACTACTAATATTGTCTATTCGTTTCTAATATTCTCTTACTTATTTCTATTTATCGAATACTTACTAATAATATTTAAACAAAAATATCATAACTGAATAATTATCAATAAAGCTACATTACTATAAATATATTTAATAATTTTTAATCATTTTCATTCGATTATTTATTTATATTTAATAAAAAAAGATTTTATAAAATTAATAGATTTTTTTAATTAAACAAAGCATTTTTTTCTATATTTTAAAACATTTTTGTTCAATTTAATATTTACATTCATAAATAAAGTTATGTTTGAAATATTTTTTTGATATATAAAAAAATAGATACAAGGGAATTGCTGAATTGTTTCTAACATTCTTTTTTATTTATTTATTTATTATTATTGTATTTTATTATTTTTATTTATTATTAATATTTTTAAAATATATATTATAACTGAATAATTATTAATAAAAGTAAATAACTCTAAATATATTTAATAACTTTTAATCATTTTAATTTATTTATATATATTAAATAAATCTTCAATATTTTTTTAAAAAATTACGATTGAATTTATATATACAAGAGAATAGAAAATCTGTTATTGATATTGAATCTGACACTTAATGTATAATGATTATACAAAGTGTAATATATCATTTTCATTTCCATTCTTTATATAGAGTTTTTATTACAATCCAATATTTACAATCTTACGTGAAAACGTATACGAAAAAGCATCGTTCGAAAACTCTCATTTTGCTATTCTTCGATATAAAAAAACAAATAAGTAGTAATTTCCATTAGTATCTATTCATTTATATTATTCTTTTACTTACTTCTATTCATTGAATATTTTGTAACCTAACCATCTACAATATATTATCGTGTGCATTTTCTATTAACTAGTTCTGTTCATCCCATACAATATTCAAAAGCTTTCCTCACTATTTGAAAAAGACAAATAAACGGTAAGTCTGAATGTTCCACTACAAACTATATAAATATATTATCATTTTCATTAGTGTATTTTCTTAGCTATATATAAAATGTGTCTATTCACTGAAAAATAAACATTCGTTGCAACGAGCTTGTCGTCAATAGCCTTGCAGTAAGAGAGATCATTTATTTTTTTAATTCTCTTCTACTTTCTTTCGTTTTAATTTATTTTTATTTTTTTATCTTTTGTACGTTTTCGTAAAATAATCTCAATTTAAATTATCTTTACATAAATATTAAGAAATTACTCTGAATTGACATTATTTTTTTATTTGTATATTTTTTTCAATACGATAATGGAGTATTAAAAACTCATTTTCGAAATTATTCATTCTTTTAAAAGATATAACACACGAACAGAGACACGGTTTCTATTATCAGAAATTGAATTTCCAGCACATTTCCAATGTAGGTTCGAAATAGAAACGACTCTATATTTGCAGAAGCATCTACAGCAAAACACTGAAAATAAATGACATCTGTACACGACCTAAACATGCGGGGATTCACTGACGATAGATTTATAGTCGAATAAGGGAGAGTGTACAGCAATACCAAGCGTCAGAAACACTATAACAACTATTGTCTTCGTCGTTGTCTGTTCTCTAGCAATGTAACCGCCAGCACACCGTGCGAAGACGATAACAACTAAGAAACTGTTTACATTGTGAAATTACTTGCATGCTAATGTATCTCGTCTAGAGTAATTGATTTTACAATTTTTGCTGACAAACATTAACTATTTTAATGGCCACAGCGTCTTCAAACATTTGTACATTATTTCATCTCGCTGCTATTAGTACTCTCCTGCGAGTTACTGTTTAACGTAATTAATCTTAAACTGTACTTAAGTAGCTGCATACTTTATTGACATTTTCCTATTTATCAACGATGCATTATCATACACATGCAACAATTAATTACGATAATAAAACTAGTCTCAGTCAAACAAATATCTTACAATTTGTGATTTTCTTAAAAATTCAATTTCTATTGAAATATGTGAATTGAATTAACAGTTTTTCTAATCATATTTTTTTAATACCAATAAATTACATGAAATTTGAGCAGTAGCTAAATATCTATGATATATTTATTAAATTAATATATAACATCTACAATGTAAAAAATATTTTTATTTAAATAACTACGGAAAATGCACTCCTGTTTGCGAAAACAAAATATTAATCTAAAAAATAGCAATTATTTAAATATACAAAAGGCATTCTCAATAATTCTTTTATATATTTTAAATAACGTTTTATAAAGTACATTAATACTTATTAATTAAATTTTCTAGCAACAAGAATGACTAAAAATAAGCATTTATCGAAATAAATAACTTCAAAACTTATAAATAATCAAAATATTGAATTATAAAAAAAATATACAAACATTTTATGAGATATGTATTCTATGAAATTATTTTTTTGTTATTTTTTCAATTTAATATTTATGACATATTTCTTATTTCTTATTCAAAAGTAAAATTTATATAAAAGAAAAAAATATATTTGAAATTAAAAAAATACTTTATTCTTTTTTATTTATATAGGGTTTTCCAATAAACGCTTCAGAAGTTTAAATGGAAATAGAACAAAAAGTATTTAATTAATTAGTTAGTTATTAATTTTACTTTCAAGCATTTTCTATGACATTAATAATGGAACACAATTTTACTCATATGACCAACTTAGTAACTCTTTTACTTAATTGTGGCCCAATTTCATAAATTACACGTTCAACGTTTCTTTTTAACACTTCTGTTGATTGTGATTTATCAGCATAAATCAATGATTTCACATAACCCCACAGACAATAATCCAATGGAGTTAGATCACATGATTTTAGTGACTAATTGATAGGTCCATTTCGTGAAAAAAATGAACTCATTCAACTTTTGTTGAAGTTTTTAGATTTTCTAAAATTGTTGAAGTCTTAAATGTACCATAATAATTTGCCAAACTATAATATAATGGATGTTAGTGTTGTTTATTTTTTGAACAAGAATTATGTAACCAAAAGTGATTTGTCAAAAGCTGTAGTATTTTAATACAGAATTTAAATGATTTGTCATAACAATCATCAGTTTTAAAATGAAATTCTTAACTATGATATATATATATATATATATATACAATTTCATTGAAAAAAATAATTTTTGAGTAAAATTTATATTTTTTTTCATTCTTTAATAAATTTTTATTTTAAAAAATATATAATTTAATTATATTTTAAGTGATTCCTAATTTTTATATAGACAAACATATATACATAAATTAATAAAATTTTTGAAAGATATTTAGTACACAGTATTTATTTCCTTTCAAAATTTATTAATTTTTTTCAGATATAATATTAAGTATTTTAAAAATAAATATTTTTGAACCGAATTTGTATTTTAATGGATAGTTAAATGTTACAATATGATAAATAAGGCAAATAAAATAGATGTTTAAGTGTTGTTTATCTTTTGAACAAGAATTATGTAACCAAAAGTGGTTTGTCACAAGCTGTAGAATTTTGATACAGTATTTAAATCATTGACCATAATTATCACCATTTTAATGTAACATTCTCTTTATATATATATATATATATATATATATATATATACATGTATTTTTTTATTATATTTTGTCAAAAAGGAATGAAATAAAATCTTTGAAATATTACATTTATATTAATAACACTTATCTCATTAAATAAATGTATATATATGTATATATATATATATATATATATATATATATATATATATATATATATATATATATATATATATATATCTGGCTTATTGTAATCCAACAATAATGTTTATTGCTTCAATAATTAGTAGTAATGATACATTTAAAATAATATACATAATCGATTTAACTTTTCGTTACATTAAACTTCCACGAACACAAAAAAAAAGTTTACGATAATCTTTGAAAATAGTAAAACAACAACAGCAACAAAAAAAATATGCGTGCTGAGTTAATGTAACTGTTAAAGTCGTACACCACAAATCCTCTGCCTGAAACAACTCATTACGACTGTTCCAGTCGCTTGTAGTAGCAGCATTCGGCCAAGACGTGTCGTGAACTTATGTATCTTAATGTAATTAGTCTGCCTCTTATATATAATATCGGCTGATTTATGACTAAAGTTGTGCATTGAATTGTTGTCCTCCTCTCCTATTGGCCACGGATGGTTAGAAGATAGTTTCTGTTTGTTATGTAAGATATGTGCATGTATTAGGAAAAGCGATGTTTATATATACAACATATATATTGCCACTGGTTTAAATTAGGACCAGTATAATGCAAATATTGTTTACCATTGTATATTAACTACAAAATTCGAAATTATTCCCAGGAAATTAATTAATTTATATATATATATATATATATATATATATATATATATATATATATATAATTTAATATTTACAGCAAACATTTAAATAAAAAATATATAATTTACAGTGATATATGTATGTTAAAATATCACGTTTTATTTTCTTTCTAAAAACAAATATCATTAATTTTAATACTGAACCTTTTATTTATGAAACTTATCTTAAATATTTCCATTAATTTAATGTTAAATATTTTATTTCTCAGACGTATATTATAAAAGAAATTTTCCTCATTCTATACAAACAAGATATTATGTATTCTATTCTTCTACAACTGTCATATATAAATTCACAATCCTTACAATATATCACGTCCACGAATGAAGTTTTTTTAAATCTAATATTTATAACTATACATATATATATATATATATATATATATATATATATAATATTTCATTACATTTAAAATTCATTTTTTCGACAATCATTCTTCAAAAATGAAAATAAAATAAGCTAAAACGAATTTCTTTAGTCGTACAATCTTCTACAATACTATTTTAATGAATCTGTAAAATAATCTATCATAAATTCATTTAAAATAATGTCAATATAAATCTAAATCGGGTTAATAAAAGTGTTCCATAATCACAAATCTCGAAAAAAAATCTAAGATAAGAGAACGATATTCCAGAGGAGAAAATTTTATATATTTTTTTCTTGTATTCCTTACTACCCATTATCGAATTTCTTATAAAGAAATCAAACGATTTAACCCATTACATAAACAAAGACAGACTGTTGTTTCTCTATAATTTCTCATGTTGTTGACTATCCTATCCGCTGACACTTTAGGACATCATTTTAAATCTGTGTGCAGGCGTTCCATGCAACTGTTTTCACTGATAAGGGTTTGACGGCCTTCATAATAACACGCTAAAGCTGTTTTGCATCCCTCAACAAAGTGTCGGGGCTGCGGCCATCGTCTCATCAACTTACCCCTTTTCCTTTCATTATAAGCTGTGCACGATGAAAATTAAGGCGCGATAATTAAAGATTCTATAAAAAAACGCGAGAAGGGGATTTCACTAACGTTATCGTGAGAGATGCTCGTGTTTGTTTTAATTATAACATAGGTTTTTCAAAATGTGTTTCGTGTGTACGATTTTACTTGTATGAGAACAAGTTTGGATTTTTCAAGTAAAATAAAATGTAAACATGTATTCAAACGTGTAGTTTTTATTTATACATGAATATATATATATTTTGAATAATTTTCATTTTTAATGAGAAAAATAATTTCTTTTTTACTCAAATCTATATACAGAAATAAAATAGTTTGTAATATCAGTTTATATTTGTTATTATACATTTTAATTATCCATTCTACTCGTAATTTTATTTTCAATACTTTTAGAAATTATTAGTATTTTTTTCTATTTCAACATCTTATTTAAAAAAAATCTGTTTTTATTATTGTAAACACATTTACAAAACACACATATATGTGTTTATATACATATATATATATACATATATATATATATATATATATATATATATATTTACTTGTAAACATGTGTGTGTGTATTATGTGTGGGTGCAAGGATGTGTGTACATACATGTATATGTATATATATATATATATATATATATATGTATGTATGTATGTATGTATTTATTTATGTGTGTATGTGCGTGTATGCATACATGTGTGTGTATGCATGTATGTGTGTGTATATATACTGTCTATTTATCCTCAACCTTTTTCTATCCACTGCTGACTGGAGTCGTCTCTCAAAACTTCACACTTCGAGCGATTCAATACCTTTTCTCCTTCATTCCACTTCAATAAATTTTCTTATGTTTCTGCCCTTCTATGCATGAGTCTCTTTAATGTGTCTATATGCCAATATATATATATATATATATATATATATATATATATATATATATATATACACCTAGGTCTGTTTTTATGCGGTAGATACGTTCCGCAGAAAACCGCATTAAAAAAAATAACACAAAAAAAGACTTAACTTACATTGAAAAATTAGGGATACGTTCCGTAATTTTCGAACACCGCATAAAACCAAAACTACAAAGTGAAATTACTCTAAAATTCGCATAAAAAATCAGGAAATGAAAAATGCTTAAAAAAAATTTCAAATATCTGCAGAAAATTGATACAAAACAAAGCTTTTTTACTTTATTTTTCAATCAACTATTTAATTTTATTCAAAGTAATATGTACATATGTGTAATTTATTTTAGAATTTTTTATACATATTTTAATCATCATTGCAATAATAGCTGCACTGTTTAGAATAAAAGTAAATAAAATAAAAAAGAAACTAAATAGCTGCACTGTTTTCAAAACATGTAGGCCAAGCCTTTTTCCAACAGCCATTTAAAGTATGTGGTTTTATTTCAGTAACACCAAAAACAACATGATTTATAAAGTCAAAGATAAAATTTTTTTCCAAGCGTCAGTTACTGTTATTGACTCATTTTCTAGTTTATCCAATATAAATTGAAAAGTGCGTTTAATGTAATATTGTTAAAAGTTGCAATTATTCCTCGATCTAATAGCTGAATAATGCTTAATGTATTGGGTGGAAAAAACATCATGTTTACATTTGGATGTTTTAAACATGGATGACCTGGTGCGTTGTCAACAAAAAAATTGGCAGCTTCTTCATCTACCGATGCAATCGCGCCCGTAATCTTCACCTTATGCAGTACATTCCTTTTTAAAAACCCGATTAACCATCCTTTTCTAGCCAAAAATTCCTTATCAGTTTGAGAAGCGGAAGTAAATGGCTGTGATTCCTTCATTTGTTCATAAAATTGAAGAGCTTTTCGTTGAATTAAATAACTGCTTAAAGAAATTCTTAAAAAAAATCATATAAAAAGATACTAAGAAGAAATATGAATTGCATAACTACAAAATCGCATTAAAAAAATTCGCATAAAAACAAACCCAGCTGTATATATAGATAGATATATATATATATATATATATATATATATATATATATATATATATATATATATATATGTAACAAAAATTGTAATTCACAAATATCTTATTTACTTCAAGTAATAAAATCACTAGATACTAAATATTTATTCTTGCTATGAACATTAAATTCGATATTTCGTTTCAAATCTCAATTCAAAACCAGTTAGAACTCTTTTTCCATTGTTTTCTTTTTACCACCATTTTCACCTCCATTAGATTCTTCGAGGTATTTCTTATAATTTACATTCTTCTTGCATCCACATGAGAGTTTTTTAGAAAATCTTTCAATTATCATTCTTTTCATATATCTATACTACTATATTTAATTTTTTTGTTTTATTTATATATAAAATTATTTTTTCATTTAATTACATCGTTTCGTTCAAAATTCGTCATATAGAATATTCAATTATGAATAAAAATGTATCAATAAATGTAATATAAATTTAAAACATGACCTCATTAATATACTCATTATTCACAATTTTTTACAATGAATTATATTTCTTTTTTAATAAGAAACAACTTTTTATCAACATTTATTATTATCTTTCTCTTTCCCTATCCAAATATACTTTTACAAACACACTCATTATATATATATATATATATATATATATATATATATAATATGAGATAACATTTACCACATGGTTGCATTATGCTTGGATAATAATTATAAAGTTCATCCAAATGTGACACCTAGATTTGTGTTTTATTAAAAAGAAATAAAAGAAACTACACATATGTTTTCCTATACACATGTTCCTTTTAGTAAAACACAAATCCAGGCGTCACATTTGGATGACCCTATATAAATATTACAATAATAATTGAAATACATTATAAACCATACTAAAGCTTATTTTGCAGATATAGAAGTTACGAAGCTTTTAATACGTTACATCACTCGCGCTACCGAAGTCAGACATTCAAAGTATAATACCTGGATTATAACAGGCGGAATGTTTATAAATCCAATACTCTGTTATCAGTAAAATACAGTTATCGTTAAAGCATAATAGTGATTGAAAATGGGACAACGTAACTAAAAGAATAAATATAAAACAACATAATTGCTTTAATATTCATACTTAAATTACTGTACTTTTAATATTTCCGTAATTTGTTACTCTACATTCGATCTGAAAATAGCTTTTATACACGGAAAAGATTATTGGGTTGAAACAAGAGCTCGTTTGGATTTTAAAACACAAATCAATCTCGTGTGTTGAAAAATAATATTCAACTTTATTCTCAATTATGTAGGTTCAATTTGTTTCCACAACTTTCTGCTATCGTTCTGATAGCTCATTATTCCATTAATGTATGATACCATCGATTTTTCATTGAAACTAATCTCGGGATGTTTTTGATAATTTCAAAAGATTATCACTCTTTACCTTATAGAGATTAGAACAAATAATCCAAATAACAATATCTATCGAATATGACGAATAGTGTAAGATGTTCCAACTGTAACAAATTTTGTCAAATGACCAAAAACATATGTGTTTTTACATTGTTATGTTGAAACACAACACCGTATTGATTTCTCCAAATGGCTTAATATTATCATCAGCATAGAAGCTTTAACCCTTGTAGACCTGTAGTTTTTCTGATAATTTAATAACACAATATAATATTTTAAAATACCTTAATTTTGAAAATCGGAATTATTTTATTTAAAATATTAAATCTATCACTGTTTGTTTTGAAATTAGCAAATTCACTTTAACATAATTTTTCACCCCCAGCATTACAATATTTTGAACAAAATTTATAACATTTTTTTATAACAAAAAATCTCTGACGATGATAGCATTGCCATCAAAATGCAAATTTTCCTATTGTTGTTAATAAAACAAAGTAATTATTGAACATTTTATAGCATATTATGGGAGTGAACATTAATTTGTGTTAAAATATTAATTTAAAATTATTTTTTCTTTAATGTATATTGAATTGTCGAAATACAATTATCTGACTATATGTAGTTCTCTACCCCTTTAATAATTAATTTTAAATAGAGATGGGCATGTATAGGTGTTTTTAAGCATGATAGAACTTGAATCCGTATCGAAAATTCCATTTAACCTAAAAGAAAACCTTTATATATACATACACACATTTATATATATTTAAGGGGTGTTTTTAGATAAGATAGAACTTTCGATAGGGATTTAATTTAATGTTCTATCACGCTTAAAAAAACATCTATATATACATTTACAACATTTTTATTCATCGTTTGTTAAATTTACGTTTAATAGTTTCAAACAGTTTCATACCCTAATTTCTTATCTTCTATTTTCTTTGAACCAAGTACAATAACTGCACAATAGATAGTATTTATAACCTATATAAAAATATATCAATTGCTTCGACAATAGATTCCACTAAAGTGTACTCTGCTCAAAAGCCCATAGATATAAATCAGCTTTAAAATAGTTCCATTAGAACGCACTATTCTCAAACTCGATAAAGTGCACGAAACAAATGGATGAAATTATTTTACGCACGGTTTTTATGAATGTGCGTCTGCGCCCCAGTGTCCGAGCTTCATGTGACGCGCAGAATCACATAATTCTCTATTTGAGTCGTGGCCGAGTCGACATTTTCTCCGCCTCGTCGGTACATAGCTCTAGCTAGATCTCGAGGGAGTACTACATTTACCCTCATCTTGCCCCAAACACTAACGTCTCATCTTTGTAGCCTCAACGGTGCAGGGCTGTCACATTGTATACGAAAAACGATCTTTACGACACGCATCTAACTATACTACAAGAGGTTCATGATAGCATCGGGTGAAAAAAATGAAAAATCATATTGTAATGTAGTTGTTACTTGAAATAGAATATTTCTCTCGACGTTCTTTTCACATATATTTCTATTCAGTTAGCAAATACAATGGATTATTTCATATGATAATTCAAAATATGCTGAAAATAAATAAACCATTTTTTTATTTTCTAGAAAACATTATAAATTTAGCTAATTCTATTTATTGAAAATGAAATTTTACTTTCATTTCAAAACACATATTCAAGAAATTTTACACATACATATGAACCACTTTTCAGCACTACATGATTTCAAGAAAAATTATTATTTTATTTATTCCTGCTGAAAATAATTAACTTGTATAAATATTCAACCAGTTTATATACATTTTTATAATTATAGAAATACATGAATATTAATTTTAAAACAATAATAATATAATTCAAAAAAACATATTTATTTAAATTTACTTAAGATTCTATAAACATATTTTACACCCATTTAATGTGTGTGTAAGAAGAATGCATTAAATTAGTCAAAGTGAAAAATTTTGAAAAATGCCTTCATACAGCAATGGATTAATAGAGGCTGATAATATATATAAGCTGTTAAAAAATTAGTAAAGCGATTAATTCTTTGATAGTTTAAAAATATAATAATAACAAATAAAAATACTATTATTTTCTTTTTATTTAAAATTTTGGACAATTATTGGTACATTATTTTGTCACAAGTGTTATAAAAAATATTGGTTCTTTTTATTTAGGATTGTCAAGTTTGATGTTAATTAAATTTTTTTTCTAGATTTTTCTAACATATTATTTTGTCCATATAAACTTTTCAAACACACATCATCATTATTATTATTAACTTCTTTTTAACCACTGCTAGATGAAATATTCTTCCAACGTAGAAATTCAATATCTTTCCTTATCATTCTAAACCAACAAATTTTCTTTTGCCTCTATTCGTATTTCTCATATTGATACTTTTTATATTTGTAAATTCTCAATCAATAACTTCTCTTGTCCATCACCAGTTTTATTTTCTTAATATATTTTCACCCCATTTCTATTTTAAATTTGTCACTTTCATTATATTGTCCAAACTTTGATTTTCTTACGAAACTTCTCTTTCTTTATCTCTAGATTTTATTCTTAACATACATCTTACTTTAATTCTTTGCGTTATTTAAAGCCTCTGAATTATTCTAAAATTTAAAACCCATGTTTCTCTTCTCTAAATAAGAACAGTTAGGATACATTAAACAAAACCTTTTTTCTTAAAACTTAGAGAATTAAGATTCTTTTTTATTTTCCTATTAATTTCATCTATAAATGTTTCTTTTGCACTAATGAGTTGTTCCAAATATATATTTTTTAACTTCTATTTGTACTCCTTTCAGTTTGATTTTTTTCTGATCCAAAAATTCACAATAGAATAAAATTGTCTTGCTATGGTTTATTTTTTTACTTATGTTGTCTAATTTTATTCTTTTCAAAAATGTATCTGGGCTTAATAAAAAATAATAATGTATTTCAGCAAATCATAAGCAACTAACAATCACACTTTTTGCTTTTATTTCTTTAGATTTACAATTTAGTATTAAATACTTAGTCTAATTTCAATATAAATTCTATTTAGGTGATAAAAATTACTTTATCTCATTCTTTTCATTATATTAGACTTTCCTGTTTCTTTGTGTATTTGTATGGAAGATATGATATTTCTATAAATGTTTCTTAAAAGTTCAATTTATATATATAAACTTTTTCTATGTTTGTAAAATTCATTTGACTATTTCACATTGTCATGCACTAGATATTAATGACAAACCCCTTACTATATAACTTTCAAAGTTCGACTCAAAAGCAGCACGATTGATGTCAATCTATATTTTACAAATGTATTCTCCAACTATTTCCATTTATATCATCCATTTTCTATTCCTTATCGCGTCCTCTGCCAGTCTTATTGATTAGAAATAACTCGAGGCCAATGAATTCAAACAGTACTATGGAGGCAATCATTTACGGACTTTCTAATTAGAATGTCACTTTTTAAACACTGACAATTTGAGAACGTACTACAATCATCTTAGCATCCGTATTATAATAAATATGATGGAATTTGTCGTAATTCTAACTTTAATTATATCCTAAATTAGTTATGTATGTACATATATGTCGATTTGGAGAAATTATATAATAATCAGTGAATATATATTTCAAATATGTCCCAAAACTGTATTTCAGTAATTTGTTTTTTTTTAATAATATATTTTATACTTTTTTAAATTTGTAATAAAATTACATATTATCTTATATATTCTAAATGAATTTTAATTAGAATGAGAGATAAGAATCAATTTCTTTCAACATTTTTCTTAAATAGAACATAATTATGTTCCATATATAATTAATAAACAAATCAAACATTTAAAATCACATACCATTGATTCATAAACTTTACTTTTATCACGTATTAAAAACGTTTTATCTTTACCAACAAAACGATGTTGACCTTGAAATCGACATCCTTAAGCCACTAAACCTCTAATTGTTACGGAACAATAATCAAAGACTTCAATGAGAATTCGTACTTCAAGTCCCTCTATTAAATAATCACAATTTTGCAGATAAATCTCAGAACCATTATGTTCCGAGTATCCTCTCAAATAGGCTTTATCATTTACTTGAAAAAGATTAAACTTACATAAAATTTAAACATCAATTAATAACATATTTTTGTATCTAAATGAATTACAATATTTGATTTATTAATAAATTGCAGCAACTTTACAATATTTGTATTTAAATTCAAATGTAAAAATACATATAATGACAAAATGGATATAAATTATTGAAATATTATAATTGTTCATAAATTAGTTAATACTTTTTCAGTAATCTATCGATTATAAAATCAAATCCTGGCATTAAAACACTCTTTCATTTAATCGTTGAATTATGATCAGCTTCAAAAACAAAATGTATTTTTAATAATCACAAAACAAATATTAAAGGCTTTAATAAAATCATTATAAATCCTTAAGATTAAATAATAATGACGTATTTGTACACATAGTTATTTTCAAACAGTATGATTTCAAAACAGTATCAATCGGTATAAAAAATATCTCTTGAATTTATTTCATTTAAAAATAATTGTTTGATACAAATATTAAATAACGAGAATTTTTTCAGAAAAATTCTGAAATTAAACAAAAAAATACATTTTAAATTCAATCTAAATTATATTTTTATTATTGATCATAAATATTCCCATCTTAATTTAAAATGTTCAATACCCTGGCAATAAAACTTTTGATTTTGGGTTAAAGATTAAATCGAACTCCTTTCGAACATCATTCTCTATAATAAACCATTTTCCACTAATATGTTTTTAGAAACTTCTAAATAAATGATCATCTGATAGTGTCAGGTCAGAAAAATACAGCTGATGTGTTTCCCATTCAAACTATCCTCATTCAACCTATTTCCCATTTAAACTCTCTCAATTTTTGGAACATTTCTAAAACCATGTGAACCTGGACATAAAAAAATAATACTCTTGTTATAATAAAATAATACTCTTTTTTTGTTAGATAAGCTGAATTTTTTTTAGTAGATTGCTTTAGCTGACCTAATTGTTTATAATACTCGTACAACACTTTCATGATTTTACCAACTCATAATTCCACCCATATTCCATTAAACAGACAGCATAATTTTCCTTTGATAAAATCCTTTCTTCGATTGTAGAAATGACGTCTCGTTGCAATTAACTCATTTAATATTTTTATAATCAATAATAATTCGATTCAAAATTAACTCCTTTTTCAATTCACATGGGTAAAAAGTGTATATATCCATTCGTTGTTTCAAATTAAGCTCCAATACTTCATAAAAATCACTAACCTAACTTAAAAACTTCACCAATTATTCTCAAATATTATTGAATCATTGAATGGATTGATTGGAGCTACTTGATTAATTCTTCCACTGTTAAACAAGGATTTCATTTTACTATTGCACATAAAAAAGTACTACATTACTTATGGGATAAACCAATATATATATAGAGAGAGAGAAAGAGAATTTAAAAAGGATATGTGTACTTATGTACACATGCCAGAAGTGAAATTTCTTTTCAGTAAAGTAATAAAAAGGTACACGGATAAACGTATTCCTAAAACTCGTAGATGAACAAATTCTTCAGGATAAAACAAGTAATAAAATGAAGAAATACAGTAGGGAGAGAAGCGGTAAATAAAGCGATAAAAATTTAAGTAGAAAATGATCAATGTTTTAAATAAATTAAATTTTTACAATTATTTCATATTAACACATCGTATGCGGACAACGCATCTCGATAATCTTTCGCGCTCTAGTAATAGTAATAGTCGTCGAGACGTTGTCCGCATACAATCTGTTAAGTAAGATGTGTTAAGTAAGATTAATGTTTATTTTCGAATTAAAACTTTTATAAAATTATGAATTATGAAAATTTATTCGTTTTCGTTTGGAATTTCTTCGATTTCCATTGCTCCCTCCGATGGTGACTGAGTAGGTATAAACGATACAATTAGTTTTTGATAAGTAAAATTTTTGCGCAATAGACTTTACCATCTTAAAGCGTGTAAAAAACATTTTTTTTAATTACTATTATATTACTGTTGTATAATATATAGTATACAATTAGATCAATGTTTTAAAAATTAAACAATTAAAGGAAATACTCACAAATAATATCTAACTGCAATAAATAGCATCTATTTAGATATTATTTATAGATAATTGATAATTTTATAACACCACATAAAATTCAATAAATCTTCAAAATGACACCTGAGAACAAAGAATTCATAGTTATTGTGAGAAATTGTTACAAATAAAACAATAGATAACATCAAAACTGTAATAGGTTTCGATAATTTTTAAATACCATGTGTTTTAATAGTATTTCTTTTATTTGATAAATAGATATACATAATGTTATAAAATACTATATCTATGTGTTTGTATAAATGTACATAACCTCATTTTCACGTTGATTTGATAAATTTTTAAATACCACATGGATGTAATTTAGTATTATTTAGCTTATTATTATAATATGAGATTATATAAATTAATATACTTACCAAAACTATCAATGTAATTACATTAAATAACACTCTTATTTAAACACAATTCACAGATTGACGTAAGCGCACACTCTGTACTATTACTTAGCGCGCTGCTCTACTTATCAAACCGACGCGCATACGGCTTCATACGTCTTTCTCTGTCTATAAGCATCTTATGGAAATTCAAATAAAATTTATTGATCTAAAGTATATATATATATATACATAAATTTTACAGTAAATGAGATAATGAGTCGATGTGGTCTGTTATCTCTTAAGATATTTTACCAGTATCCAGTGAAGGTAGGTGTTTGTGTTTTGATATAGACCAAGGAAATATTTTCAAAATATTTTCAAAAAACGCGGTAATGACGTGGTGCACCAAGGGTTCCGCATCCGAAAAACGCGACAAGAGAAGTTCCACTTCAAAAATGATAAATAAAATTACACTACCCTCTCATATTTTTAGATTTAGTGATATTTAGGAAAATTTTATTAAACACTTTGAAAAAACGATAAAAATAGCATTCCATTCAGAATTTTGAAAACTAATATTTGTATAAATATTTGAGATCTAAACCTGTATTGATTTTTGTACAAAATATTATTTGACCGTCAAGTTACTTAAATAAAAAAGTAATTATATTGTTTATAACTTTACGTGACTTGCTTGTTAGACTAATAGGCCAATAGAATTTATATTAGTTTTTCTCCCAGCTGAAACATGAAAACGTACCTCAATCACATATTTTTCATTTTTCCAAATATACTGTTTTGTGTAATACAACTAAATCATTTTATTTTAAAACTAATTGATTATTTTTTTGTCTGATATTTATTAGAATTTCAATTTAAAATACAAACAATTTCATAGTACGAAATAATGATTAAATTATATATATATAAAGAGAGAAAAAGAAAGTGTATAGAATTTTCCAATAAGCACTTAAGAAGTTTAAATGGAAATAAAACAAAAAGTATTTAATTAATTAGTATTTTTTTCTTTTTAAGCATATTTTATGGCTTTAATGATGGAATACAATTTCACTCATATTAATTGACATGGATAGTGCATTCATTTAATGCAATTTTTAGTCACTCTTTCACAAAAGTGTGGTTTAATTTCATGAATTTACACGTTCATTGTTTATTTTTAATACTTCTCTCGTTTGTGGTTTATCAGCATAAACTAATGATTTCAAATTACTTCACAGAAAATAATCCAATGAAGTAAGATGACATTATCTTAGTGGCCAATTGAATGATCCATTTCGTAAAATAATAGACTCATTAAACTCTTATTTCAATAAGTCTATTAAAGTTTTTATAATTACTAAGCGTTGTTGAAGTGTTAAAAGATTTACTGAGTTGAAATGTCAAAATGAGCTTAAGAAAAATTCAAAAATGGCTGCTTGTTCTGACATTCTTATTGGAAAACCCTATATAAATGATAAATAATAAATAATGTGAGGAAAAATATTAACAGTAATAATAATGCAGCAGCAAGTAGAAAATATTCTTATATTTTTTAAAAATATTTCTCTAAATGAGGATAAAATATCATTATATACCCATAAACATAGATGTGATAATTTACCAAATTCATTAGATTAAATAAACAAATTAAGAGAGTAAGTAAAAAATAAATTAAACACTCCGATATAAAAAAGCTGATAGTTTTTACCATGTTTAAATTTATAACGTAAAAAATATATTTCGATCTATGAATATCCTCTTCACAATTACAAATGTTATTTTATAGAAAAAAAATTATAACATATTACATAGAATATGATTTATGTTCTCATATTATACAAATGAACACACTGGCCAATATATATATATATATATATATATATATATATATATATTATATATATATATATATACAACCCTAATATTTTCAACTTTGGATTCCAGCGCTCAAACTATATGATAGTATATTTCTCATAGGTAATGTTCCGAGATGAAAGATTTATATGCAACATCCCAAAACAGAATATACATACACACGTATATACACATATATATTGTCCCGACTGAACGGTTTCTGTGAATTTAAAATACTACGTTGACACTTTTATAGTTGCATAAGTTTATATTGTTGTCTCTATAATTTTTTTTAGCAATGTATTTAAAATATAATACTGTATTGGTGGAAAAAAATTACAGAGAAATCGATAGAAACAATATTTTATTTGTGTTATCTGAATAATTAATTTCATAAACAATTGTAAATTATAATGAAATTCTTTTATAAATTTATTATCTAATAAAAGTTGTACGTCAAATTTCTTTATAACTATTGATTTTTAAGACAGTTATAATATCGATATAAATGTTTAAAAATATATCATTTAACTAAAAATGTCTGTATAAAGACATTTTTACAACTAATAATTTTTAATTAATTATTATAGAAAAACGAATACAATTCAATGCAGATTTACTTGTCAACCGTATAACTTACAAATGTATATAAATGTTCATGTAATCATTTCAAATATTAATAAAATTTCAAATGGTTTTAAAACCAATTACAATTTCATGCTTCATAAACTTCATTCTCTTTCATCCCAAGCAAGGAGAATAACATAAATTGATGTGATTTAAGATGAATTATTATGTTTCCAGTACGATTATCAGTAAGTAATAAACTTATATTGAAACGTAAAAACCCAAATCACTTTTAATCAAAAAAATAATAATTGTATTAAATAAGCAATATTTTTTTTCATATATTTTATTTTAAAAATAAGACATTTAGAAATATCTATTTTAACTTTATAATTCATGTTTAATATATTATATATGAAATTTTTAATACTATTTTATATATATATATATTTATATATATATATATATATATATATATAGTCTGTTCTAAAAGTATCTTAACCTAATTAAAAAAAATATTGGCTTAATATTTTAAATTATCATTATTGATTATTCAAAATATATTCTATTATGAAAAATATAATCTACATAATGACTATTAAAATTCTGAAAATATGTCTGACACTCTTCTTTTAGAGTGATTACAATGGCATCAGTCAGAGCCTATTGAATATCTGAAATTTTATTGAATGTATTCTTTTTCTTTATGTTAAATTTTAAAAGCAGTAAATAGTCGCAGGATGTCAAATCAGGACATAAGGAGAATGACTAAATATTATAATATTTTGATGCCAAAAAATATATAAATGATCATCCTAATGTGAATTTACAGTGAAAAAAAATTGTTCATATAACAAAAATATCTCAAAATGAGTTTGTCTTAAGTTGCAGACACACAATGTTGATTTTAAAAAATGATAATTTTTGTATAACATTATTATGACATGACATAATATATTTAAGCATTTTAATAAATAAAAGTTAATTAAAAGTGTACTAAATTATATATATATATATATATATATATATATATATATATATATATATATTTGGTTACTAGTTCAAACATGAATTTATATTAATATTATTAAAAAGTAATTTTAAACTAAACTATTTTATATTTTTAGGTTACTTCCATGTAACGAATATTTTTGTCCGCCATTTTATATATTGATACATATATATATATATATATATATATATATATATATATATATATATATATATATATGTATATATGTACATATACAGAGATAACATTACACTTCTATTCAGCTTTTTACTAACAGTTTATCAGAAGAATGGCTGTTCATCGTCTGTCTTACAAATATAAAACAAATGACTGCTCTATTCACCTTTCTGCAACGCACGAAAATATTAACACAAAAACTTTTACAAAAGCATAATAGTCTCGTCAAGAGACTCGACTTGTTTTTCATATACCTAACAGCAAAAAGTCTACAAAAAAAAATATGTATACTACATGTATATATATATATATATATATATATATATATATATATGAATTGCTTTTTATTGTTGATTTAACATCAATAAATCATTATTTTTAACAAAAAAGATAATTTCTTACTGTTATATCTCAGTTCGTGTAAAGCAAGTTTTCAAATTGTGTATAACGGCGCCATCCTTTCTACGAACAATTATTCTCTTTTTTATATTTGTTTGTGTTCAATAATTCCAGCAAGAAAGTTAATCTGTCATACACATTAAATTCTGTCATATTTAAGGTACCATAAATATATTTTTGGTCTTTTTATAAACCTAAGATGAATGATATATTATTATATACATTAAAATACTTTGTGTATTGAGAAAAAAACACATCAAATATATAAAATAAACATTTACTTTTTATTAAAAATCACACTTTTCGTTGGCGATTTTGAAAGATTTTTTCTAATTTTCTCATTTATTGTAAATATATTTTAAATTAAAATATCACATTATCAAAATAATACCCTTTTTAAAACAGTTTTCAAAGTAAACTATTTTATCAAATGAAAGTTGGTTTATACATAAAAATACCTAAATCGATTTCAAGTTATTTAACCCTTTCACCACGGATAAAATATTTTTAGTTTTAAAACTTCTGTTTCGTTTGATGATCTTTTGAGTTACTTAAGTAATCTATTTTTGGGCAAAAAAATTGATTTTTATTTTCAGATTTCAAATTTGAATTACGGACACATATATTCCATCAATAGTTTAAGTTGGGCATATTTGTCCCAATAATAACAACAAACATTTTATGAGACACATAGATCCCGTTAGTGGCGAAAAGGTTAAATTTTAATTAATTCCTATTTTTTTCTAATATTGATAATAAATCTAGTCAAATGTCTAATTTTTTTATTAGACTTTCAATACAAAATATAAACTATTCCAAATCATACATAGATATTATTATAAACAAACATTATATATATATATATATATATATATATATATATATACATATATATATATATATATATTATATAAAAAAACAAATATTAACCTTTATATTATTATGTTAACACAATCTAAATTATTAAAAAACTTATTTTTAAGTTTTTATAAATTAATTATTAATATATTAACCTTGTGAAAATAAAAGTATGTTGGTCTTCATTTTATTATAATTAATACTTTTTTACTCTATACTTGATTGTAGTTTTAACCCTTATCGGTCGTATGTCACCTCTGACGTGACATTACAACTTTGCTCTAGTAATCGTATGTCACGTGCGAGGTGACAAGACTGAACAAGTAACAACGTCCTCATTGTTAAATGTACACACTGTATGTTTTTACAGTTTAATTCTTACTCGATAGCAGACAACACGTTCTGTCATATTTCAGCAATTATTTTACTTTTATTATCATATTTTATTCCTCCAAAAATGAATAAAGAAAACTATAGCAATATGGAAAGTAACAGTGATAGTTGTAGTGAAATATGTAAAAATGTTGAATATTCGGCAAGTGATTTTAATTCTTATAATGAAGAAGACAATGATACAAGTGTTATATTTCAGTCAAGGAAAAAAATTGATCCTTATTCAATATTCAAATGAAGAGGAAAGCGAAGTGGAAATAGAAATTGTTCCTGATTATGATGAAGATTGAATTGAAATCGACAGTGATGATGAAGACAATTTAACTTCAAGTATTCCTTTTACAAATATAAGAAGCCAAATGTTCGGAAATGTTCAGGAGCCTATAAATTATTTTAAAAAATTTTGTACGGACGAATTTATAACAGAAATTTTAATGCAAACTTACTTATATCCCAATGAGGAAATTAAAAAAAAAACTTAACAACCAGGTCAATTTGCCACAATTGGAAAGATATTTCATATGTTAAAATAAGTGCTTTTTTCGGGGTTGTTTTGTGAAAGACTAGTGAAAGACGATTATATACTTCTGCGAAACTTGTAACAGAAAACCATTCCTTCATGTAGGAAAATGTTTCAAAAAATACCACACATTGAAAGAATATAAATAACATTTAAGCTTGAAGATTACACGTTTAATAAAATGTAAACATTTAAAGTGTAAATATAAATATTTTTATGCACAAAACTACATTTTTATATTAAGTAACTTATATTAAGTTACTCTTCTCTTACAATAAGCACTCAAATATATCTCCGACCTAGCGGAAAGTTAAGTACAAAATGCTAACGTCCGATAAGGGTTAATTATTATAATGTATTTTAATGGAATACTCGTACAAATATATATATATATATATATATATATATATATATATATATATATAATAAAAAATTAATATCAGCAATCAAGGAATATCTATCTCAGTTTGTCTAGTTATAACTTATAGTCTGCCGAATGACTAAAATTTAATCAACATTTTAATCAAAAAACATGTTACTTTAAACAGTGAATACATTATATTATATTTGCAAGAAATGTATTTTATTTTAGGAAAAGAAATATGCATCGCTCATTTTTAACGATATAATTAAAAGTAATGTATTTTTTAATTTCAAGATAAACAATCGAACAAAATCACGATATTTTTTCGTACAGAAGATAAATTAAAATCCGATCCTCTTCCCAATACTATGTGTTTCGAGTGAACTCCTTTAAAAATTTTAATTAAAATCGGGAATAATCTTTTGCCAACCAACTTCGTTAAAATTCTGAATAAATCGAAAATAAGCATTAAATTAAATTCATAATCAAACAAGTTGACAAACAATAATCTATAAAGTACGTAGTCAGTATTTAATATTATAAATTCGAGTTTCTTGTATTTTCTTCAGTGCATCATACTGTAGACAAAGTTCTGCACCAATGGGTTGAGTTGTGTGCGAGAATATGTTCGTACTTGAATACGGCGCAGCTGCCTAAAATCGATCAACTTGTGACAAATTGAGACTAAAAACTTTTTCGATTTAGACCAAGTGAAAAGTGTGGAAATAACGTCTGCCCATGCCGTTCGTGCTTCGACTCGACGAATTCCTCATTCGCACTTTAAGAGTTTGTTTGTGATAATTCCTCATCGTATTTACATTATTTTTCGTAACAGCACTTTTTCTATATTCTACACAAGACGTTTTATATATATTCTATCATAATGCTGTAATTTAAAATTATCATAGTCGAATATTTTATTTTACTAAATTTTAATACACCCTTAAGTTAATTTTTTTAGAAAAAAATTAATATGCAGCCAATATACTTATTTAATTTTTCAAATATAACATTTTTCATACCTTAAACACACACACACGCATATATATATATATAATGTTTTTTAAGCGTGATAGAACTTTAAATTAATCCCTATAGGAAGTTATATCTAACCTGAAAAAAACACCATTTATAAATATATATATATATATATATATATATATATATATATATATAGGTGTTTTTTAAGTTGAGTAAAACTTTCGACAGGGATTCAATTTAAAATTTTATCAGGCTTGAAAAAACACCTATACATACATATACATATATATATATATATATATATATATATATATATATATATATATAAATTATGTCTATACATGATTGTGTATTAATATAAATATATATGTCTGTTGATAGAATTTATTCCTCAATTCATAAAACTTAATTATTACAAAAAAGTAAACTTTCTAGTGACTAAAATTCCAAAATATTAAAATAGCTAATTGCCTTTTTAAATAAAATGTCATTATATTCTGATCATCTTACTAAACTTAATAATTTAAATACTTGTTTATTTGTGCATAATTCAGTTTTATTACCATTTAGTCACTTCAAAATCAATTATAAATGTTCAACATTTTCATTTCTAGTACTATTATAGTACTATTTTGCTATTGTATAAAATTATCATTTTTTTATTATATTATAAACTTTATATTCCCTTCTTGCATACAACTTTAATTAATAACATAGATGAACAATAACTCAAATTATTCTCATATATTATATATATATATATATATATATATATACATGTGTAAGTGTGTGTGTGAGAGAGATAGAAAGAAAGTTACGAGTACAAAAATATGAATTTAAATTATTATTTATACATTATAAATTAATTAAAAATTGATATTATACAAAAAATTCGTCTATTCATGTACAAAATAAGTGCCCTTTGTGAAGATTACTGTAAAGATTCTAGAGCACTGGTTCGTAACCTTTTTAATGATCGGCACCCCCTTGAATCTAAAAATAAGTTCTCGCACCCCTTTGAAAAATATGTTTCTATTTCTTTATTTAGGAAATTACATCTATTGCAAGATAACTTTTTCATTGAAAAAAATATTATATTTTTTTACAAATAATTTTTTGCCCTATTTTGTATATTTTTGTAAAAAAAGAATTTATTCCTTTTTCATAGAAAAAGTTTTTGCCTTATTTTGTGTATTTTAGTGAAAAATATTTCGTTTTTTTTTATAGATTTTGGGGAAAAGTTTTCGACATGTATTTCCAAAAAAAGTTTTTACCTTTTTTGTATAAAAGATTTCATTTTTTTATAGATTTATTGAAAAAGTTTTTTGCCTTATTGGGCCTATTCATACTAGTCAACATATTCATACAGTATTCACTCCCATTACCTCTTGTATTACACCCTCTTATCGCCAAAATCCCGCACCTAAAAAAATTAGTTTTCGGGAAAGAGGATGTGAGACGAGCGGTAATGGGCCGAGAATACTGTATGAATGTTGACTAGTGTGAATGGGCCTATTTTGTGTACTTTTGTGAAAATACACAAACAATCAATCTATCTATCTATCTATATATATATATATATATATGACTATGTTAAAATCAAAAATATCACACAAAGGTAATTACATGTGATTTTATTGATTGTACTTAATACAAATCACCTTAAATAAAACATGAAAGAAAGAAAACATAAACGAATGTACGTAACTCGTTCATCGTCATTCCCCGACACCGAACCCGAGGGTTTCAAGTTTACGTGGCAATAAAAACGTGTGATGGCGAATATGTATAAGAGAACAAGACTCCAGCGGTCTTGTGCAAGAACTTCGTCTGTCGAACACATCGATGTGAATTCGCCATTAGACGTTGTTCCTCGCCATGGATCACATAAATTGAATCTACTCATAACCAGACATCGGCTTGTAGAATACCAGAAATTATGTTTCATTTGTCTGAGAACTTTTCATTGGAAATACAAATAATGCGAATTGTATTCGAGCGTTTTCTTTCACGTGAATTTTTTCATTTTAACCAAATTATGGTTACATGTAATTTTCTTAACTTGATATGAAAGTCGATTGGATTTGTAAATTTGTTCTTTTTTCAAAAAAAATCAAATAAATTTAATTGTTTTGATTTTTATTTTAGATATTAATTTGATTTAATTATTTATTTAATTTTTGTACATCTTCAAAATTCTCTATGAAAATTGAAGTTTGTAATTTTTTAATTACTACATGATACATAGGCACATGTGAACACTTTTATATATGTGTATATGTTTATGTATATATATGTGAGTGTGTGTATGTATGTGTGTATGAATGTGTTTACGAGTGTGTTTACATATATATATATATATATATATATATATATATATATATATATATATATATATATATATGATCATCCATATGTGACGCATAAATTTGTATTTCATCAAAAAAACTATAAAAACATATTTTTTATACACATGGTTCTTTTTAGTAAAACACAAATCTAGGCATCATATTTGGATCTCTCTTTCTCTCTCCATATATATATATATATATATATATATATATATATATATATATATATAAATAACACAAAGAAATATATAAAATATATGTTAGAAATAAGACATAGAGACAAAAAATGAAGAGTGAATTTGAAAAAGAAAATTTCCAACGTTGAAACTGGTATCAAAATAAATACCAAATTATATTTTGGAAATTATTAATTTAGAATTTACGATTGTGTATAGTATTTGCCATTTTAATAACGGTTAATATTATAACTTTCCTATGTAAACATTTGTAATTTCAACCGATTTAAAACGTTTTGATTTCCTAGGAAACAAATACGAAATAATATTAATGATATGTAATTTATTATATATATATATATATATATATATATATATATATAAACTAATTAATTGAAATATTAAATACGGCCGTAGATATTAAATAATAATTAAATAAGGTCTGTTCAAATTTAATAGTCTAAAGATAAATCCCGCGAACAAACTAGGCCTCAAGCATTGGAAAGGGTAAATTGGCATCCATTTTCAATTCCTGCGTGTCCCATATAGTATACTCACTGCATCACGTACAACATTTCACGTCCGTTGCACAATTTAAGAACGACAGCAGTTATATTTTATTAGCGCAGAATCGGGATATACGATATAACCCCATTACAACGATTAGTTTCTTGATACCATTCTTAAAAATTGAATTTATGACGAAACAAAATTACTTTCCTCTCAATCATATTATGACGTATATATGTTCATTTGTGTGTATGTATGCTCATATTATATATATATATATATATATATATATATATATATATACACATTTCATTTCCAAATATCACCACTGAAATTTTATCTTTTTATAAATTAATTTAAAATGTTTTATTGTACTCAAGTTACAATTTTATACATGTTATCTTGTATTTCTTCCGAATATTTTAAAGTTTATTATAAAAATATGCAAAAATATTCATATAAAATTTTACTAATTGAAGCATCTGTCTTATAATAAAAAATTATAAAAATATTTATACAAAATAAATTTCAATATAAATTAAAAATAATAATAATCTATTACCTAGTAAAATAATTATATATAATTATTCCTTTTTTAATTTCAAATCAACTAATTATAATTTGAACATGTTT
This sequence comes from Neoneuromus ignobilis, assembly GCA_029203775.1. Lineage (NCBI taxonomy): Eukaryota > Metazoa > Arthropoda > Insecta > Megaloptera > Corydalidae > Neoneuromus > Neoneuromus ignobilis. The sequence goes on along the minus strand of CP092089.1, from coordinate 2,082,990 downwards.
TATATTTAAAATCTAAAGATTTTTTTGATTTTTTGCCTCAATATAAAATTTAATATACATACACATATTTTTTCAATTATTTATAACAATTTTTTAATAAAAACATAAATCAATATTAATAAAAACTATATCAAAAAATAAGAAAATATAAATCATTTTTTTATACAAATATAGGATTATGCAACGAAAGAAAAGATTTTAGTTCAATATTCGAAAAATAATTTATGAAATATATATTAGTTGATTTTTCTTATTTAAAATTGATTTTTCTAACAAGAAACATAATTTATTATATTCTTAAATACCATTTATAAATTAATTTAAATTTAAATGTTGATTATCCAAAGAAAGAAAAGATTTTAGTTTAATACTCGAAAAATAATTTATAAAATATATATGAGTTGATTTTTCTTATTTTAAATTAACTTTTCTAACAAGAAACATAATTTATTATATTCTTAAATACTATTTATAAATTGAATTAAATTTAAATTTTGAGTATAGAGTCATCCAAATGTAACTTCTAGATTTATGTTTCATTAAAAAGAAACTATACACATGTTTCCCTATACACCACTCTATACACATGTTTCTTTTTAATCAATCACATCTAGGCGTCACATTTGGATGGCCCTAAATAATATATAAATAATTGAAAAAATCTAACCTAGAAATTTTACAAAATAATAATAATATTTATAAATAATTTTAGACATATAAGTGAAATTCAATATTAAAAATCTATATTACTTCATCCTTCAAAAAAAGTTAATGAATCGATTTTAAAATTCACTTGTAACTCTTCGTACGTGTCTTTAATTATTAAAAATGTTCTAACTGAACGTATCTTCTTATACACCATTTGCTAGCAAAAAGAGAATAATTACAATTATATCTTACTTTCACTAACTATTAAGTAAATCAAATTGATTGAACATTATAAAAGCTTTTTTAATCTATTATACAAAGTTTTTATGCATTTATTATCAAATTTTATGACTTGGAAAAATTCGAAGCAAATATTTACTCAGAATATTCATTTAAAATGAAGTAGTTCTGATAGAAATTAATTCCAATTAATTACATATAGCTTTTATGATATATAAACATTATAATTTTAAATAATAAAATAATTTAAAAATTTTATCTCGACTTTAGGTTTTGTAAATATATTGTATATTATTTTCGTCTGGGATAAATCTTAATAAAATGACTTTCAGGTACATATTTGAATTTTAAATAATAATATTTTTCTAATAATCTCACAATATTTAAAAATTATACCCTGTTACCTATTTATAACATATATAAATATATATATATATATATATATATATATATATATATATATATATATATAGACAAACATATAAGGGCTTTTTAGGTTGAATAGAATTTTCGATAGAAATTCATTTTAAAGTTCTATCATGCTTAAAAAAACACCTATATATATATATATATTTATGTATGTATGTACGAGGGTCGTTTGATAAGTACGGTAAAAAAGTAAGAAAAACTCAATTGAAAAATGTAATTAAATTACTTATTTAATTAAATTAAACAATAAATTAATTTACCATAGTTATCAAACGACCCTCATATGTATGTTTGTATGTATGTATATCATCATTATCAGCCTTTCTATCCATTGCTGAATGAAAGTCTCTCTCAAAAGTTTTCACTTCGAACGATCCAAAACCTTTATCTTTCAGTCTATTTTGATGAAATTCTCATATGTCTGTTCTATCTATCTATGGATCTCATTCTAAGTCTTTTTCATATATCTGATTTCTCAATCAATATTTTTTCTTGTCCATCAATAGTTTTTTCTTCTTGTTATATGACCATCCTATTTGAATTTTAATAATATATTTACATTTATATATACATACATACACACACACAGATATATATATATATATATATATATATATATATATATATATATATGCTCTTGATGAAATAAAACTTCTGCCTCAAGTAATCGTTTATTCTATTTCATATTATTTAATTTCCAAATTAAAAATAATTTCCTGCAACACTTCACTCTATAAAATTTTACACGCTTAATGATTTTAAATATCGTTATAATGCAAAGGTATTTGATTATACCATTGAACAAAATTCAATTTTCGAAATTATTTGAAATCAGATATTAGAGATTGAGTCCCCGAACTTTCTTCTTTAATTTCAAACAACCTCAACAAGTTTACATTCCAATAATCGTCATAGCTCAGTGAACTATCCTGGTGATCGAGGTTATTTAATCGTGTTCTCAATTCGAGTGTCGCGCCAGGCGGTCCTTTTACCCTTCAACGTCAACCTCTCTCTTCTATCCATTGCGCGCGGTATACAAAACTTATCTTTTCTTATAGCTCGCAAATAATACTACATTTTGAATATGTATGCTAAACGCATTTCAAAAAAAAAACATATCGATACGTATTTCTAATTTTTTTAAATATTCATAATTTTATTTAAAGCTATTTTATAAAACTTTACTTCTAAAATATATTCAAAATGTATGTATATTTGCGTATTTTTCAATATATAGGTTTTTACAATAAAAATATCAGAACTTTGACAACTGGTAGCAGCCATTTTTGAATTTTTTTAAGCTAATTTTGACATTTCAGCACAGTATAGTTTGGAAAATATTATAAATCTTTTAACACTTCAACAACCCTTAGAAATTGTAAAAATTTCAATAGAGTTATTGGAACAAGAGTTTAATTAGTCCACGAAATGGATCCATCAATTGATCATGTGATCTAACTCCATTGGATTATTTTCTGTGGCGTTATGTAAAATCATTGTTTTATGCTGATAAACCACAAATAACAGAAGTATTAAAAATTAACATTGAACGTGTAATTCATAAAATTGGACCACAATTATTTGAAAAAGTGACTAAAATTGGACTAAGTTAATGTACTATGTCAAGCAAAGTCATGACAGTTATATGAGTAAATTCTGATCCATTATTAATGCCATAGAATATTCCTAAAAATAACAAAAATTAATAACTAATTAATTAAATATTTTTTATTTTATTTCCATTTTAACTTCTGAAGCGCTTATTGAAAACTTCTATATATGAAAATAAAAATATAATTAGTTTTAATCATTTTTTAATACAATTTTATAAATAATATTAATTTAATTTTTAATTGAACCAAATATATTTATTTGATTATCGACTAATAGAAACTTCCTTTATATATTTCTACAATTAATTTTAGTTTTAAATCTCATTAAAAAATTAATTATTAGATATTTTTTTGAAATACATAATCATCCATCTATCTAATGATTTAAAACTGAAACCATTTTAGAAAAAATACTATTAATTACCACAGCAATAGACAATAACAGAAATAATTACAACAATGAATTCACATGTAAAAAAACATTGATTTTCATTTTAACAAAAGTGCTCTGACGATAATGGCATCGCTATCGAAATGTACCTCAGTCGACTATTGTTATAAACCAAAAGTGAACAATAAGTGATTATTGAACACTTTATAACATTGTGGTGTTGGAGATAAGAATTAATTTGTGTTAAATTGATTTTCAATTCGTGTTATTTAAAAATGAATCGTTTTTTGATAAAGTCGATATTTTATTAATTAATTTATATTTAATATTTTATAAACGAATATTTATGATCCTGTTTATTTTATTTACATAATATTTAGAATAATCATCTTAATTAAATACCATGATGAAATCAATAACGAATTTATAAATATAAATCTCTCAATATGAATTGATATCATCTTCTGTTAAAAAAATCGACGTCTTTAATCAAAAAAGTACAGGTAGATTCGATATTAATACAAGAAATTGAATTGTAATCATAGTTTTATTCGAAATGAAACTAGACTAAAACCTGTATAGATAATAGAAAAAAAAATATTACCGAATATGAAATTTAATTATGTGGCTCATCCTCAGATTGTTCATGCCTTGACTACTTCTTAATAAAATCACTGCTGCAAACCTCTTGTCACAGAACGAAGCGTCGCGGCAGAGTGAATATAGACGCGGCAGAACGGGGGAACGGTTAAGGAATTGTAGATTGGAACAAGTGCCAATATGGCCACTCGATTTAAATTGAATTTCGTTCGAACAGGAATTTGTAAGTAGAACGGAATATCTGTAATCTGTATCGTAAGCGAAGCGAATGTAAAATTTTTCTTCTCCTTCTTTCTTTGCACTCGTTCTATACATACACGCATCGTATATATATTTGGTAGGTACATATCAAGTCATATAATTGAGTATTAGCAAAAATATAGTATATTTCAATATATGTAGGAATGATGCGCATTTTTTATAGATTTATATAAGAAAAATGATTGAATTTTCTAACGTTTTCGTTAATTTCTATTTTCCCCCCAGATACATTTCTAATATATTCTTTATAAAATTGTCCTTATATCTAAACAAACACTAATCATTTAACTCTATATATTTTTTTTACAAATGACTTAAAAAATATTATATATCAATAAAAATTAATAATTTTATAAAATGAAATCACTTTCCTATTTGTATTTGTATAAATATTTTTTTAAAGTTCAGTATATGTTTCTACAATTCGTCGATTTTTCAATACTTTTAATATCACTGAATCGAATTAATGCTGAATTAGAAATTTTCTAATCTATTAATCCTAAACAAACTGGTAATTGATATTTTTTATATCGATTAATGATGACCTCTTTTACTAATTGATTTTAATTCATTGTACTAAGTTCTCTTTGAAATCCTACTTATTCTCGTGGTCGTGAAACATTCAACTGAATTTGTAACCATATTGAAATAATGTTACAAAAAATTCTACATATCGTTAGATATAGACTAATCGATACTTTTTCAGATATTCTTTGTCTCATTTTTTATACTTTTTAAGTATATATAAAGTATTTATTTTTATAATAAAATCTTTTTATAAAAAAATCTTAACATCAAACTTGTTCAATTATTTCAACTTATTCCCACTCACATAAATTATTTACACGTCATCCAAATGTGACGCCTAGATTTGTGTTTTATTAAAAAAATAATAAAAACTATAGACATGTTTTTCTATACACCACACATGATTCTTTTTAATAAAACACAAATCTAGGCGTTACATTTGGATGACCCATATATAAAGTATTTATTTTTATAATGAAATCTTTTTATAAAAATGTTAATATTAAACTTATTCCTTAATTTCAGTTCACTCGCACTCACTTAAATTACTTGCTGAATTAAGTACAAATAATAATTTAATAGAATAATTGTTCAAAAAACAGCCTTTGAAAATAGTATTCTTATTATTTTTTTCTATGAATATTTAAAATGTTTTAATATTTTAATACATTTTTCAATACAAGTAAAAATGAAAAACTTATACAAAATTTAATCAAAAATATGACTAAAAATGACTCATAATAAGAAGACCAACTTTTTCCAATGAAAAGGAGAACATAAATAAATGAAAGAAACAAATATTGCAAAAAAAATTCTCCGCGGAAAATATTGCAGAAAACAATAGTATATTTTGTTAATATGATGAATGGAAAATCCTTTTTCAATTTATCGTTGAACTGACATTTCCTCTTTTTTGATTTTTCCATCCTTAAATGAAATTTAAAATGAATTATTAAAACTGGAACTTAACAGCATAAGCGAATAGGAATGAACATTAAATTTTAAAATCAAATTATTTTACAGTTCTATGACAACAGAGTTGTATAAACTTGTAAATAAAATGATAATATTTGAAAATTATAAAATTGATAACTAATTAATAAAACTTGAATTGTGCTTACCTAGGTCTGTATGTCGAATATTCACTAGGAAATAAATAATTACTGTCGTGTTTCAGTTCAGTAAGAATAGTAAGAAGTCAATAAGGCTACTAATTTATCAAAGGATATCGCTAGTTTATTTTAATCAAATAATAAACTAACAGAATCGAAAATCGCAACTGTTGCATTTTTGAGAAGTATTATTTTCTCTCCCCGATTGTAGTCACAACAAAATTACTGCATACATAAAATTAAATAAGCGGGTTTTTCATCATTATGGGAAATTTTTGTTATTAAATATTTAGAGATTTACAAATTATCTTTTAAATATCGAAAAGGAGGACATCTAAGAAGACACTTTTTGAGGGAGGACAAAATTTCCAAAAGGAGGACGGTTGATCATCTTAATAATAATTAATCTTTAGTTTCAATCTCAACTCTTGTTCAATTACAATAAATCTTGAATTAGTCAATGAATAACAACTGATAATTAAATCAGTCATTTGTATAAAATGATTGAATTAGTTGATTATTTTTTAATCTAACTAATATTTAATCCTCAATCATTAGTCAAAACTGTTTGAGTAACCATTTAATTTTTTAATTTTTAGCAAATTTTCTTTTACGAATTTTTTGAGTAAGAATTTTCGCAAAAAGTGATAAATAACAATTCGAAGGTTTACAAAGAAATTCTAAAATTAAATTGAGTTTAGAACATACATACAAGGATCAAGGATTACAAATTGATGATAATAACGTATACATTTTCTATTTCTCTTTAGACTTGTGCTTACAACAAATAGTGATTACATTAACAGACATTAAAGATTTGTAATTAATCATAATTAAAATTAGTCTGAAAATAAAATAACAAATCCGATTGATGAAAAATAATTTATGACTAATAATCTACTCAGTTATGATTAACCATTAGTCAAAATGTTAGTCAGTGTCCAATTCTGCTTTAATGGTAATAAATTATATATTCCTAGATTGAATTTATTAATATATATTCATTTTTTATATAATAAACTTATTGAAATTCAATTTAAAAAGAAAAAATAATTAAACTCTTTTAATGTACATATATTTATAATTGATAAAAAAGTAATTAATAAAATACACAAAAATACAAATAAATCAATTAACACACATCCATATATATATATATATATATATATATATATATATATATATATATATATATATATATATATATATATATAATTATGACTGAAATTAGTCTGAAAACAAACTAAAAAATTCGACTTATAAAAAAAATAATTTGTGATTAACAACTAACTTAATTATGACTAACCATTAGTCAAAATATCAATCATTAAAATATTTGACTCAATTTTTGTCCAACTCTACTTCCAATGATAGTGAATGATATATTAATAATTTAAATTTATTGGCCTATGTTTATTTTTTAAATAATAAATTTACTGAAATTCATAACTATTTTTGTCTATTTAAAAAATAATAATAATTAAACTCTTTTTATGAGTATATATTTATAATTGATACAAATATAATTATAAAATATAAATAAATCAATACATATATTCACACATGCATACATACACACTCACACACATATATAGAGAAAGAGAGTGAGAGATCGTATATAATGTTAAATATATCTAAATGTAGACAATATAGGTCTATGTGTTAATATTTATATCGAAATCTGTAATAAATATAAAGTCGTTTATATCGAATTCGGAGAAAATTCAATTATTCATTTCCAGTTAAAATTACAAACTTCTATAAACTAACAACAATAACTTTTTTATCACATGTCAAAAGTGTATGAGTGATATGATAAATGAACAGAAAATTTTCCTGCAATCATTTTTGTTTTACTACCAATATAAGCCAAAAAGTTTTAGTTAACACGATAAAGTTTTGGCAAGCTTTCATACAAACACCAATCTTTAAAGTTAGGAAGCGGCATTGTTAATAATTTGACTTTTTATTTACGTCTCATTTAAACAATAAGTAGAATAATCAGCAACTGGTTTTATTTTCAACAATAAACGAACACGCGAACATAACGTAAATGTTTACTCGAAACTTTCAGATTTATATTCATTTTTAAATATTAGTATTTTTTATCTATTGTATATACATATAATATATTTCATTAATTACAAATTTTTATAATAAAATAGTATTTTCACAAAAGTATAAAAAGTTTTTTATATGAGGTTTTGTTTTATACATTATTCAGTTTATTATGTAATTTTTATATTTGATTTTAATTTACAGTAGAAACTTTTCATTATTTATAATTTCATTCGATTTTTTACCAAGAATTGTTTAATAAAATTCTCACATACTCGAAAAATATTCATTAAATAAAAAAATATAATATATCATTTTGAACCAAATATATTAAACAAAATAAATTCAAATTTAAATATAAACTATTTTTTTCTTTTTATTTTTTTCCAACAAACTTATATATATTTATTTATGATTATAAGAAATAGATGTAACTTTATTTCAATATTCAAAAATTAAATTCAAACTACAAAAAGGTCTCGTCTTGTTCATCCCACATAAATAATTTCTTGTTACCTTTAAATTCTTATTCATCCGGTCACTTTCGGCCATCATTTACAGTAATAAAAAATTTAAGATGAAAGAAACCTAACAATAGCTTTTTATCGTATGAAGTATCGATTTCCGAAGATCAGTGTATCGAATCTGAGATTATATAGATGTAAACACATTGTTACGCCGAAAACGATGATGTTTGGATACTCAGGTGATCATTTCACATCCGTCAGACGTCGGTCGAGCGCCGACAAGCTGGCCCGAGAGACTTTAGATGCCGGCGCCTTGCTTACTGATGAATAAAGCATGACTTCCGGTTACAACGTCGCCACGTGATCGTTCTATCTTGTTATGACGAACTCTGTATAACGTATTATATTGAACGTAGCGTTTTTAAATTATTAGTTTAGCTGTAACTTTGTCAAATATTACTTTGTTGCCCTCATCCATTAACAATGATGGTTGAATTTTTTTTCAAATAAAACTACTAGAACTCAAATAAACACAAAATAATGATTTTGTTATATGAAATGTCCTAAAGATTAAATTTAAAAAAAAAACTAATGAATATAAAATACTATTCTATCATAGATATTTCAAATCTATTGAGCTGGCAAATAAGTAATTGCGTTTTTTATAAAGAAAATGAAAAACGATTTTTTCATGGAAGGAAATATATTTATTCAATAATGTATTAATCATTTTGTTTTACTACCCTTTATCATCTTTCAGCCATTTTCATAATTCAGTACTCAAGAAAATTTTGATCTTTTTGAACAAAAAACTGATCCAAGTACGATTTGATAGTCTGATCTGAAGTGAAAATTTGACCATTTAAGGGGGTATTCTAGTCTAGAATTTCGAAAAAATCGATTTTTTTACATATTTTCAAAGTTTAGACCTTTAAGAATACGTCATTAAGAGGATTTTTGAAATTCGAATTATTTTTGGTTATAACTATTTTTGTGACGCGCTAACCAATCCGGTCTAGTCGAAACGAATCAACTTTAAACGCGTTTTTCTCGAAACTACTTTTTTCAACACGGTTGCCGTGATATCTCAAGTTCTAATCTACCCATTTACTTGAAATTTGGTACAAAACTTTTCAATATAACAGTAATTGCTCCTGCCTAAAATTTTTTGAAAATTTTGTTTTTTACTATTTTTAAAAAATTCCGAAAGTTGAAAAAATAGGGCAAAAAATGACTGTTTTTCACACTGCCGCTATTTTGCTAAAAAAAAATTTTAATTTTCCTAGGTGAGGATACTACTACAACCTTTTTTTCAATAATTTCAAAAAAATTTTTAGATGACCGAAAGGGTTGGAACCACGTCAACCAGGAGACACCTTTTTTTCGAGTCCCCATTTTTCCACCCTGTACCTTTTTCAATTTTGAATTTTTTGTTTTTAATAATACTTTTTTATACTCTTAAAATGTCAATAAATAACTGATAAAAAATGGTTAGTAAAAATATTTGTTGGTTTTTTTTATAACGTCCGAAAAAACACCTAAAATTCGTGCGTCTAGACTAGAATACTAGAGTTCCACAAGGAAATGGAATAAATGGTAATCTGATGGTACAAAATTATATGAATATGGTGAATATGGCATCACATTCCAATCAAGCTCCAATAATTTTTGGCCAGTGACCAAAAAACGCATGTAGTCTTGTACTGTCATAGTGGAACACAACACCTTTACTATTCACCAATTCTGGACGTTTTAGTTTCAATGTATCATTCAATTTGGTTAACTGTCAGTTATACATATCCGAATTGATCGTTTGGTTCTTTGAATGCAGTTCAAAAAACACAATTCTTTTAAAATCCCACCAAATTGAAAATAAAATCTTCTTTTGATGTGCTTCGAGCTGGTACATCACACTACAATCACAATTTTTTCACTAAACATTGTTGTAAATAATCTATTTTTATCACCTGTTATCAATAGTTTCAAAAATGTATCATAACATTTATACACTTAATAAGATAACTTTCTTCAAATTCATGTGGTATCCAAATATTGAACTTATTAACTTAACCGAATTGCTTCAAATGATTGTAAACACTAGTATGTGATATGTTTAGCCCATCTGCAATCTCTCGAATCGTGTTACGACGATTTACTTCAATTAATTCTTTGATTTTGTAATCATCAACTTCAACTGGACAACTAGAACGAAATTCTTCTTTTAGTGATCAATAAACCAATTCTGAAAATACCATTCTTTTGAGACATCACCACCATACAGAGCACATAACTTTTTATGAGCTTGTATTGCGTTTTTTTCTTTATAAAAATAATAAAGAAAAATATGATTTTATTCTTGTTTTTATTTTCTATCTTCAACTTGATGCCAAACAAACAATTTTTAACTTCTTTCTAAATCAACCTTGAACTGTTACTTATCAAATTTCATAACAAATTCGTAGTTTATTTAGAATAAGGTTAAAAACATTCCATAACATCTAGACTACTCTATTAATGAAAATTGCAATTGCTTATTTGTCAGCTCAATAAAATAATTAATAACATTTTAATTCAATTTATTATTTAAACATTTAAATTTGAATTTACAACATATTGTTTAATAAAATATCAAAGCAAATGTGTGAAAATATATTTTAATGTTAATATATAATTGAAATGCATACTTATTTTTTTGTTATGAATTTTACATCGTTGTATTTTATGAAATAATTTTTATTTTAGTTATTTTTCTTATGAAGATATTTTCATTTGACTACATTTATTATCAAACAAATTATACAAGTGAAGTTTTATTAAGAGTAAATTTATTCAAAATGAATGAATAAAGTTTGAAAGGAAGCAACTTTTCTTGTAGGTATGTGTATATATAATATACAATATATTTATTAAAAGTAAAAACTAAATATTTATTAAAAGTGAACTAATGTTATTTACTATGATCAACAAAATAACTATATAACATTGTGTAAAATAAAATAATAGACACGTGCATTTGTCCTGACAAAGCTAACCGATCAATAATGATCAAATGACACAAAGAAGACCGAATGGTGTCTTTTGTAACTTTCACTACGCCACATATGCACAGGGAACCGATCCCACGTCGATATTATTCAAATTCTAGCGACTGTTTTTATGAGAATTTCTCTCGTGCTGATATTTGAAAATCTGTAACACACCCTATGTTTTGGAAAGGACTGTTTATTGAACTTTGAATGTGTCAAGATTGTTTTTGTATTCCTCGAGCGGAAGTTTTGATTTTGAAAAAAGGATGAGCTGATTGTATTACTGTACAAACTTTACCTGAAATGTCGCCACGATTGTCAGAAAATGATTTTATCTAGTTTATATATGTATAAATATTTGTTTTTACGATTGATATTATTAAACGATCTAATTTCAGAATTGAGTTTTTAATTAAGTGAAATAATGTCAAGATTCAAAAAAAATCATTCAAATATAAATAAATAGAATATTACGAACAGAGAAATGAAGTAATTTTCAAACGAGTAACATATTCGTTCCAACTATTATTATTTTATTGAAAATAAAATTCTTACCATTTGAATTACACAAAAAAAAAAAATTCAATGCACATTACAGTGCACTTACAGCATCGTTATTTCCTAGACGAGCAGGAAGGTTCTTTATATTCTCTGCTCCTCTCAGCGTATTTCACTGACGCTATAGATGCAACTTAATTAATTCAGTGTCTCATAACATCTTTTCTTGTGCGCGTGGCCTTGCGTTAATATCAAGCTCTGCTAGAAGTAAAGGACGTTGCCCCATACGTTTTGCAAACAAAATTCAAGATAAAAGTTTTAATTTTTAATATACGTCTCTTTATTCTCGTTGCGATATTTGATGTGGAATTATTAATGTCTCTATTCAATATAAAGCTCCTTTTTATGTTCTCTTTAACAAATTTTAATCACGAGCTGAATTTTTATACGTGACATATTTGAAGTGACAAGTATTTCAATAAAAATATAAGTACAATTGAACGGAAACAAGTTTATACGTGTTATTGAAATGTTTCAGTAATTGAAGCTTATGCGAAATTGTCTCTTTTTCGAAATTAAATATCTCTACATTGTGCGTTCGTTGAGAGGAAATATATTATATTAAAATCTATATATATATATATATATATATATATATATATATATATATATATATATATATATATATATATATATATATAATGTAAAAACATCATTGAAATAAAGATACATTTTTGATATTTTGCTATCTTTAAAAAACTACAAAAATTTGTTCATAAATATATGCTAACACAGTAATTTTAAAAAGGTTATTAAATTAGAATTTACAAAATTAAACAAGGAATTTATTTTCTTAATTATGAATATATATATATATATATATATATATATATATAATATTTTTAAACGAGAATAGTAAAATCTTGAATATCTGAATATATTTTTTAAAAAATGTCAAGTTTCTTTACAATCGACAAAGTAAAATCCAAATACTAAATATAATAATTTTACAAGAATTTCAAATATATCTACACTTTGAAAATTAATTCAAATACAGTGCAGGTTAATTCAGAACGTTGAAATTAACTTATTATAAAATACATAAACATTGCTTTTTATTTTCATACTTGAAATTAATTCTATTAATATTTATTATTTTAAAAATATTAATTCTTTCCAAGAAAAAAATAAAAAAATTGACATTTTGTAAATTCTTTTACATTAACCGTCACTAGTTCTCTCTCTCTCTCTCTCTCTCTCTATATATATATATATATATATATATATATATATATATATATATACGAGGATCGTTTGATAAGTATGGTAAAAAAGTAAGAAAAACTAAATTGAAAAATTTAAATAAATAATTTAATTAATTAAATTAAACAATAAATAAATTTACCATACTTATCAAACGACCCTCGTATATATATATATATATATATATATATTCGTATAATGTATAATCGTATGTAATATATATATAATATCTTCGTAAATGTAATAATTATAGTAGTATTTTTCGAAAAAATTTAAATTATTTTTAAGAATATGTTATTAAACAATTTTTTTGATAATCAATGTACTCTACATCTTATTCCCTTTGCTCATTGACCCTCAAATTAACTTCTAATTAATAATGTAAATAAGTTATGAAAAATAAAACATTATAAAACTATATTAACGCTTCTATGTAGACGATGGTCATTATAATATATATATATATATATATATATATATATATATATATATATATATATATATATATATATATATATATATATATATATATATAATAAAATTAAAATTTATTTTGTTTGAAAATTTATTCAAAAAAATATCTAAAAATCAACCCGAAAATATTTTTTCCCTTTTTTATTAATTCAATATTTCATAAAATTTGTACTTCGGTAATTACTAGAAAACTTTTGAAAAGTTTTAAAACGAAATTTTCACATCAATCTGAAAGCAGAGGCAGAACACAATTTTTTAAAATAGAAAAATAGAATAATAAATAAATTTATTAAAATAATTATATACATGAAATTTAAAATCTCTAATAATATTCATAATCAATAGAAACTATTGACATATATATAAAATAGAAAGCACTCATTCAATTACAACCAATTTTTTATACTGGCTTTTATAAAACGCTTTGTATTTAATTTTTGATTGCTCGGAAATATTTCAAAATAAAACAATTATATCAATTCCACTGCGATACTGAAATAATGAAATATTGAAAATACACATCATTTAAAAACTATAAATTCATCTAAAAAGTATTTATAGGCATTGTATTTATAAAATATTCGTATAATTACAAAGCTTTCAATTTATATATATATATAAATGTATATGTTTGTATATAATAATTTTTAACGTACACTATCGATTTCCATTTGAGTGTTATTTCCTGAAAACTGTTACATTATTTCGAATTTCAATTCAATACAAACCTATTATATTTCATATTGTTTTATATCAGAACATAGAACATAAGAGAGCTATTTATGTGAAAATAACTCTTTTGTTCTAATATTTAAAAAAATCCTCTACTATATTCAATTTTCATAGCATGAACATCTTTCAAATTTCTTTATTTTCAATGAATAAAATCCAATTTTAGTGTTTTTTAAAATACTTATTATTTTTTTAATAAATACTTATGTATTTTCTACATCTCGATGTATAACTAACTGACGTATCATATATTTTAATATAATCTTATGACATTTGACGTATTTAAAGATAAAATTTATCTCTCTAGTTCTGCGAAAATATAGATATGTATAAGATGAATAACTATGTAGCACAACTTGAGAATGAAGTAAAGTTTGAGATTATTGAAAAACTTAACAGTCCATATATATATATATATATATATATGAGTGTGTGTATAGATGTAAATAATTATGATTGTATTACATGAATATAATATTTAAAAAGCAAATTAATGCCAGGATCATCGTACGATATGAAATAATTATAGTTGCAGTAATGTATAAGGGTATTCTCATCGTCGACATCATCTCTGATGAGTTTATCCCTCGCCCACAGCCACCGTTCGATCGTCGAAGGGGGTCGTATAGGGCACGCTGTGGCCAGGGCAGCAGCGACCACCACGCCGGGGATATTGATTTCGATGCTCGCCACGTGACCGCCACCCGACCACTACACTTTAACGTTAGTTATTGCAACATTGTTTACATGAGGCCACCGTCGAGCATTGAGCTTTATGTTTGCTTGATTATTCTATCATCACGATATGGTGTCAAATTTTCTACTCAAGTAAAAGCTTCGAAACAAGAACCAACTTTTTTTGGAAGTAAGTTTATCGTATAATTATATTAATACTATCCCCACAATATGGAATAGCAGTATTAACAGAACAGTATATTGAAAGTTACTAATTCTCTTAATTGAAAACTTGATCATTTCTTATCTAAAAATTGAATTACTTTTTTTCTATTTTTCAATTCTTACTAAATTATCCATATTTATTTAAATATAACACTTTAATATTTTTTATATATTTTATAAAATTGTTCGATAATCTCTCATTGTTACTGATACACATTTCAATGGAAATTCCATCATCACTACTTTATAAAATCTAAATTATTCAACAATAAAAAAATAATAACAAACGTTTTTATCATCATTCATAAACAATAAATGATTATTGAACACTTTCTAGAAAATCTTGTAATGCTAGGGTGTGAAAGTGAATTTTCCACAATAAACTGAATTATAAGGTCATCCAAATGTGACGCCTAGATTTGTGTTTTATTAAAAAAAACATGAGTTTTTTTTAATAAAACACATTTTAGTATAGTTTCTTTTTAATATAACACAAATCTAGGCGTTACATTTTGATGAACATATATTCACTACAAATACACAATGTTAATTAAAATATGTAATTAATATCTACAGAGATAAATCAATTTTAAAACGGTAATAAAAAAAACGAAAAATATATTAAAAACACACAAATTATTATATCTAGTTTTTAATAATAACTAGTTTATTAAATAAATATATATATATATATATATATATATATATATAATAAATATATATATATATATATATATATATATATATATATATATATATATATATAGATATATATCCATACAAAATAATTCCCTTAAACCTCAATGAATTTATCGATGTATATAAATGTTAATATTGGTATTGACAACATCCAATGATGAGTTATAAATTATCAACATTAAAGAGACATACGTCAGATAAATTAATTCACACCAGCACATACTTTATGTTTTCGGTTTAATTATGTTATATACATATATATATATATATATATATATATATATATATATATATATATATATATATATAATATTGGAAATAACACATAGAAATGAGAAAAGAAACGAATGGATTGAGAAGAAACATAAAATTATGAATATTATAACAAGATTATAAAAATTAAAATTTAAATGTAACGATCATACAACAATAAATTAAGACTACCGATGAAAATCAAAAATTGTTAATTGAAAATATAAAAAAGGCTGCATAGATTGATATTTAAAGAATTTAAAAAAATGTAGAGAAGAGTAAATCATTTTTTAAATCTCTGGAAGTGAAAAATTTTAGTAGAGAACTTCATCAAGTCAGTGGATATAAGGAGGCTTTTTTCTGCCAATGATTATATATATACATATCATCACACATCACACACATCATGAAGCCTTTATCAATCCACTACTGGACGAAAGCCTCAATGAATGCTACCATTCACTGGTATTTGGTCATATTCACCACGCTGACCAGGCGAATTGGTGAAGATTTTTTATTCGGGGTTTACTCCCTTAATTTTTCGACAATTATTTTTTTTACAAGATTAGAATGTCGGCCTTCATGCTCAATCCTCGAAAGTGAGGGACTCTCCGACTGGGAATCGAACGCAATCTCCCACATGACACGCGGTGATGCAATATATATATATATATATATATATATATATATATATATATATATATATTTATATATAACCATCATCATATTAACTTATATATCAATTCACTTGTGAGTGAAAACCCCATTGAATGTTACCATCCACTAATATTTGTTTAGGAGATATATATATATGTATATATATATATATATATATATGTTTAGGTCATATTTAATAGATAAATATGACCTAAACATCAAAAATATTAAATAAATTAAAAATAAAAACGTATGGTATTTCATCTCAATTGATTCAAATAAAAACACTTTTCAAATTTCTTCAAAAATATATTAATTGTAATTAATATAAGAAATACATATAAGACAAATTTATTAATTTTTAAAAAAATTCTTTACATTTTCATCTATTGATCTCTGTTTTAATCTCATTACAAAAAAATCATTTAATTAAAAAAAATCATCATTTAATAAAACCCTTTTATTTTTCGTTCAGTCGATAAATCAGTATTTTATACAATAGAATTTAAATATATATATATATATATATATATATATATATATATATGCGATATAATACGTTAAAAATAAATCAAAAGTAAATATAAAATGTTATGATTTATTATATCTATTATCATATTTCCATTAAGTATACGATCAATATCAGTACCATCCATTAGAGTTAGTTATTTCAATATTACATGTAGCCGTTTATAAGATACGATTCAGTATCGCCCAATCCAGTGTCCAACATTATCCGAAATAAACGAAGACGATATTTTCAAGATGACATAGATAACCGTATTCTGAAGATTTTTACATTTTTTTT
Source organism: Neoneuromus ignobilis (assembly GCA_029203775.1). Lineage (NCBI taxonomy): Eukaryota > Metazoa > Arthropoda > Insecta > Megaloptera > Corydalidae > Neoneuromus > Neoneuromus ignobilis. Next base: position 2,065,334 of record CP092089.1, on the reverse strand, counting down.
ATCAATCTATACTTTATTAAACAGCGTATTTAGTAAATATTAAATTTTTTTTTTTAAAAAAACATTGATATTTTATTTCTAAAAATTATTTATATTATATTTTTCTATATTATGTCTTATTGTAGATTTTTTGATTCATGTTTTTTTATTGGTACAATGATAATGATGATAATAAACTACTATTTTATAAATAATGAACTATTTTCAAAAATTAATATTTTTATACAGATGAATACTGCAATCGTTATAAATTGGTTTATTTAGAAGTAAAATAGTTTTCAGTAATGAAAAATTCATCTGAGAAAGTACACATTTATCTTAATAATGTTCAAATGTTGCTCGAGTTAAACTAAAGATAATAATGCATTATTTTATTGGTCGAAAGTATGTTATAAGTCTTTATATCGTCAAACCCATTTTCTGATTCAGACGGACGGCCATCAATAAATTACGATCATTTATTCTATTTGAACACGCATCTATAGTCCCTGGAACACTCGTGAATCTTCCAAAGAACTATCTTTCGTTTTATTCACTTTTTATATATCTCTCCATTAACATTTGTTACCACATGTGCACAGTGGATAAATTACTGATCTAATGAAGAACGCGTGAGTTTGATTTCGATCTATTTCAGCCACGTATATGGACTTTTTACCTAGATATGTGGAACGATATATGTCCATTTTCAATCGATACTGTTGATTCTTAATACGTGTATTAGCGATATTCAAATAGTTAATTTATAACACTTTTTCGTATATTGATTTTCAAATAAACACCGTTTACATTTTCGTACAAAATAAAAATATAAAAATTCCAAGCACATTCGACAATATTCAGTCTTTATTTCAGTATCTTATCACTTTTTCATCTACATTGTAAGTAATAAAAACGTAATGATAGCTACACATAACAATTTATGAATGTTATAATAGTTTGTGGATTCGTTTTATCGCTGATATGTCGTTTGAAAGCCAAAACTACAGTCGATATCATTTCTTCAAAAAATTGAATACGACACGATATTATAGACAAGAGAATTACCATATCTATTTTCTAGATTTAAAATGTAATTTTCAAACAATATGTCATATTTCTTACGATTTATTTTATTTTTGATTTACTCTATTTCAATGTATAGGATGTTTTTTGAAACATGATAGAACTTTAAATTAAATCCCTATCGAAATTTCTATCTAACCTAAAAAACACTCTTTATATGTATATATTAGGTCGTGTAATATGAAATTTCAGATCATTGGAAGAGAAATAAAAATTGATTTTTTAATTGTCGACATTTTTAACCTTTCCCATGTTCTTAAGATGGTTATCGAAGGTTTTGCAGCACACTCCAAGTTCTTCTACTAGGGAAGACAATATTCGAGAGAGATCAGTTTTCACCAGAATTCGAAGAACGTCATCATCAATAAAGACAGGTGGTTTTCCGCAAGGCTTATTCTTTAAGTCCTTTTTTCCACAATGGAATTTTTCAAACCATCTCTGTATGATTCGTTCATTAACATTACCATAGCCAAACACAATGTTAATATTGCGAGCGATTTTTAAACTCGTACAAAAAATAACCCTTAATTCCTTAGTCGACGCCATTATACAAAATTTCTGCAAAAATTACAATTATCGATTTTTTTTAAAAAAATAACGGTAACTTACAGAGAATTGTATGAACTTTAAATGAGCACAAAAAAACGTTAGCTTTTCAATATATAACTCTTCGCTTGAACGATCAACTTGTGACTGATGAGAAATCCGACATTTTATATTACACGACCTAATATAAAAGTGTTTTAGGTTAGATAGAATTTTCGATAGTGATTCAATTTAAAGTTCTATCACGCTTAAAAAACACATATTGATATTTTATATAAAATGTTAAATAAATTAAATTTGTTATACACTTTTTATACTTTTTTAGTTTATTTTAAATCGTACTGAAATTAATTTTTTTAAATTATTTTTTTTTGTATTTGTAATAATTATTTTCATTAAAAATGTTGTGAACGAGTCACGCGCTCAGGTAGTACTATTTAATAATATAATATGTAGCTGGACATATTCACGTAAATAGATGACACAACTTATAAAAATGTCATAATATCAACAAAACGACAATTTCCTGTAAATTGTTTCCTTTCTCATACACGTCGACCGCGGTGTACATGTCGACAAATCATTTACAATTATGCGCCATTTTCATTTAAAATTCTCGTAAAGTAATTACACGGCGGCATTCGCGATTTATAGTGTATTCATATGAAGCAGACAAAAGGCTCAGCGCATTATTTAATCATGTTTTTACGCCATCCATACTGACGTTTATTGCCGTTTGTAATTTAATTGTTGTTGAGAGGAACGGCGGGACTGGTAGTGGATGGAGCGGTCGACCGGCCGATGGGTAACCAGCCAGCGTAATTGCCGTTGTAACGCCTGAACGCCATTGCGTGCGACCTTCTCTGTAAATTTTAACTTTTCAAAATACCAACGAACAAATGTCAACATAAACACACATTCACATACGTAAACGAAAAATATAGATATAAACACTAACGTACACATGTACACCAATCTATACATTCACACATACACACATATATATTATTCATGTGTGTGTGTGTGTATGTATGTACATATATATATATATATATATATATATATATATATATATATATAATCATTACGTCATTTTCATCCTCTACTAACTAACCAACTATTAGAAAAAACACTAATATACATTTGTTGAATTCAAAAGATCCTTTATCCTACTTTTTCGCAAATTTCCAACAAAATGCCCGATATGTTTATTACATTTGTTCTCTAATCTCTTTCTAGTATACCAACATCTTAATCATCAACTCTTCCCAAACCACTACTTGATTGATGAAATTTTTCATTTTTCTTTCCTCTTCTAGTCCATTCCAACAAATTTCCTTATATCAAAAAATTTTAAAAATTCGAAAACATAGGCTATTTTATAAATTTATTATACATGGATGTATTTTTTGAAAATGTTGCATCAACTGTTGGATAAAATGTATGAGCTAATCTAACCACCGATAATCCGGCAAACTCTAATCAGACATCTCACAGATTCCATTTGTGAAAATCGAATAATCGCACAATTAAAAATAACAATCTGTTTCATATAACACCGACCAAAAAATTACGGATATAGTTAAAATTTTTACACATAAATACTTTTTATTTTTTTATCTTAAAGTATAATATTTTACCAAACTACAGAACATTTTTGTTTATTTTATCTTTGTACATGTAATTTATATTTTAAAAGACAATTAAAATTGTCATTAACTAAAAATATAATTTAACAGCAAAAAAAAAATAATAACACACTTTAAATTAATATATAGGATAGCTCAAATAAGATTGTATATTTACTTCCTTACTATCATTTATTATCCTTCAGTTTCATTAGACTCACCTTGTATAAAATATCTGAAAAATAATATAATTAATAATAGGTTGACAATCATTTTCGTTTAATTACTCCTTTCACCCTATTTAATATTGATGAAAGTAATTTTTATGTCACTTTCAAAGTTATGTCTCCTCATTTATCTGCAATCACGTTTTTTAGTTTAAATTTATTGATATTGTGATGGTTTCTAATCCTTTTATCGAATACATTTCGCAAATGCTCAATGAAATTGAAATCGGGGGATTGTTAGGGAGTATTTATGGTGTGAAGAGCGTTGTATAAAACCCATTATAGGACTGTATACGCGGTGTGTTTGAAATCATCATTTTGCTAAAAATGAAAATCAATTATAAAGCTCAACTTTTAATTAATTGCTATTTTAAAATTGATTTAAATTTGATCAATACTTTTCACAGAAAAAATAATTCTTTAATAATATTTTGAAAAACTTTTGTATATATCAATATAAAATTGTTTAGTAAAATACTTTCAATTATTTGAATAAAAAAAGATTCATTTTTCAAAATCTTTCCTATACAAATACTTTTCTGTGTAGTGTATATACAATTATTTCTCGAAGATTTCTTGTAATATTTAAAAACCTTAACATTCTTCCTCGCGATTAACAACGTTCCGTAGCCCCCATTTATGACCTTAACGTATAATTTTGATAAGCTGTCATATACTATTAACGCTACAAACAATACAGTCTACTTTAGTGTTATCAAGAGTAATTAGTTCCAAATAACTTACTAATTACATTACTAAATTTTATTCCCATTAATTAAAACCTAACTTTTGATTTTCTCTGATAGTAATATAAAATTAATATCTTATGTCAAAAGGATTTTTAATAATATTTTTCACTAGAAAATCAATATTACAAGTTTTTATACATCTTGTTGTTATTAAATATTATTGAAATTCATACACAAAAATAATGTTGGTGTTAGTCAAGAAATTTCTTATAATTAACACAATAACATTTCTCTTTAATCTCAAAATTTAAAATTTTAAATATTCAAGTCGTATTACTCTGAGTAATTGAACATTTTTTAATAAATATAAATAAAATACTTCAAAAAATGAATCAATATATAGGCGATTAATAGAAAAAAGTCACTTAAATAATTTTCTGTTAACAGCAAAATAACAATATATTAATCTGAAAATCTTTTATAAAATGAAAAATATTGTTTATACTTTTATTGAAACATCAAATTTAATAATATTGGGTCATCCAAATGTAACGCCTAGAATTATGTTTTATTAAAAAGAAACTATACACATGTTTCTTTTTATTAAAACACAAATCTATGCGTCACATTTGGACGACCTTATATTTCTCTTCTGTCTCAAAATTTTGTTATTTTAATTCTTTATGGCCTAATTGCTCTAAGAAATTGAACATTTTTTAATAAATATAAATAAAATACTTCAAAAAATGAATCAATATATAGGCGATTAATAGAAAAAAGTCATTAAGTTAATTTTCTGTGTATAGCAAAATAATAATCATATTGATTTAAAAGTCATTTATAAACTGAAGAATATTATTAAAAATTCCATTGAAACATCAAATTTAATAATATATTCTAATTTATACAAATATATTTTTCTGATTAATTAAATCCAATTATCCTTATACAATTTTCTGAATATTAAAACATTTATTAAAGAAAACCACTGTTTATTAAGACTAAATTTTTCAAAAAAAAAAAAACCCTAAATATCATCGAGTTGAAAATGTACCTTTTATCGTTATTATTATCATTTTATGCTAATTACAAAACTGGTATAAAAAGACCATTCAACAGAAACAACGGATGCTACTCTGTAAATAGGTGGTAGATCATAACAACAATATCATACTTTTTATCAACGAACGCGAACTTAATCAGCTATATTTGTATCATTAAAAGTAAGAGAACTGTATAACTGAAACAACAGTCGCGTAAGCGACGTTCTCCTTTCTCCACTTCTTTAGTCATATCTCGGCTTGACAACGTTCTGTAATTTAGTGGTATGATGCCGTGTTGAAGCGTTGCAAGCGACACTTCCGGAGTAAGCTGGAGACACGCCAAGCTTGTTCCGGTTTTGCCACTTGCCTCTAATACATTCGCGCAGAACAAACATGCCCTGCTACAGTGATTCTATTCTACACACCAATACTAATATTTGTAGAATGCATATCATGTTGTTACATGCAAAATAGTTTCTTACATTCTGATATATTTTCTGACGTATTATATGTTCTACGTTTGTTTTCGCATCTTGTAATAAATAGAAAAAAATCATTTAGAAGATTCATTTTGATTTATTTATTTAAGAAAACCATCATATTGCATATATATATATATATATATATATATATATAAGGTGTTAAAATTTGAGGTTAGAAAATAATTTATTAATAAAATTCAGTTTTTAACAGAAAAATTCATGTTATTGGTATCAATATATAGTAAAAACATGGATTTTATTTTTATTTATTTTGTAGTAATCAATGTATAGTCAAATGGCTTCTTCTACCACGTCAATAGACTTCCACTCTTTTTTCAAAATGTTGAAGCACGTTTTGCAATAAATGAGGCTGTATTTCAGCTAAAGCTGCACGAATTTCATCCCTTAGTTATTGAATCGTTGCTGGTTTGTTGGCATAAAACCTTTCTTTCAAGTAATCCCATAAAAATAAGTCTAACAGTGTTAAATCACAAGACCTAGGCAATCAATTAACATCACCATTACAAGAAATTAAACGTCCATTGAGTAAATCGATTGCCGCACAAGTTATATGGCTTGTGGCACCATCCTGTTGAAACCACATATCACTGATATCAATATCTTCAAGTTCCAGCCACAAAAAAATGTTATCATGCTTTGGTAACCCACCGAATTAACTGTAACACTTTACTCATTTTCCAAGCAGTATGGACCAATGATACCTCTAATCCATAAACCACACCAATCAATGATTTTTTGAGAATCTAATTGTTGTTCAACAATGGCTTTTAGATTTTCAATTCCCCATATGCGACAATTTTGTTTGTGTACATAACCATTTAATTGAAAATGCGATTCATCACTGAAGATGATTTTGTTAAAAAATTCAGCATTTTCTATTTTTTTCTTGGTACCAATTAACAAACATACGACACAAATGATGGTCATCTGGCTTTAATTCTTGTGTTAGCTGAACTTTACATGCATGAAGATGTAAATCTTTTCGTAAAATATTATGCAGAGTACTTCTTGTGATGTTCAATTGATGTTTGAGGGTCTTCTTCAACACTTTCACGTATAACAACGATATTTTCAACTAAACGACCACTACGAGCATATGTTTTTGATTTGTGATCTCCAACAGTACCAAATTGTTGAAATTTTACGATTAGATTACGAACAGCAGGCGCCAAAGGAACTTGATTATGAGAAAAAATGCACGAATTTTATCAATTGACATTTTAAAATTTTTATAGTAAATTTTCACTATTGAAATACGTTGTTCAAGCATGTAACTTTCCATCAAAAAAAAATCCCAAGTTTTTAATAAACAAGTGTTATATAATAACAGTTAAATATTTAAAATTACATTAAATAATAGCCAATTTACTTCCTAACCTCAAATTTGGACATTATATACCATACAATATATATTTCTGACCGGTTAATGGTTATCATCACTACCTGTCATGCAGGAAAAGTGCGTTCGACTCCCAATTGAAAATATAGAACAGACAAAGCTTCCTTAGTCGAGATGAAGACAAAATACCTAAAGAAATAAACCCTGTATAATAATTTATTTGTTGTTTTGGAATTGAGGCTGATTCACTTTACACAAATGAATTTTAACCCCAACGCCACAATAATTTAAAATGTTCAATAATCACTTATTGTTTTCTTATTATTTATAATTATATAATCTATAATTATATCGGCTGATGCATTTCGATGGCGACGCTATCAACGTCAGAGCCTTTCTGTTAAAATCTAGATTAACTTTTTTATATATACCTATACTAATTTGTGTTTTGTGTCCTTATTCAATCCATCTACAACTGGGAGTTGTATCTTTCTTTTCGTCATCTGGTCTACAACCATGGAGTGCTTTCCCTTATTTACTGTCTTTACAACATGTTCTTTTTCATAGATTGCACCTTTTTAAAATATTAAATAGACCTTTTTAAAGAATTAAATCACAAAACTAACGCATGCAGATATTCAATTCATCTAGAACAAACCTCACAAATTG